>LPNX010309830.1:141283-181711 GCA_001517045.1 Pseudotsuga menziesii | reverse complement strand
CAACCTTTGGAATTTCCATATGAAGCACCAACTCCCCCGCATGAAGAAGTTCCTGCTACTTCACCTGATTAAGAGATTCAACTAGATGATGTGATTGAGAGAATTGGAAGACTTTCAATCAATGATGAAGCACCACCAGCTGATCAACCAGGACCATCACGGAAGATTCCTAAATGGGCCACAAAGACACTTGAAAGTGTCCATCCAGATGAAGTTGGAAAGACAGGAACGAAAAGTTCAAAAAGACATGAAGATGGAGGAGAAGCAAATAATTCAAGTGATGACATGGATGTATCATTTGATTGTGAATTTAATTTATCTGCTAACTTTGAACCAGCTTCCTTTGAAGAAGCTTCTACTCGAGTTGAGTGGAAAGAAGCTATGCAGAATGAGTATGATGCACTCATGAAGAATGGAACTTGGAAGCTGGTTGACCCTCCAGTTGGAACCAAACCAATTGGCTGCAAGTGGGTGTACAAGAACAAATACAAATCAGATGGCTCACTTGACAAGCACAAAGCGAGGCTTGTAGCAAAAGGCTATGCACAGAAGGAAGGAATTGACTATGAAGTAACGTTCTCTCCTACAGCAAAATGGGCTACCATCCATACCTTACTCTCTTTAGCTGCTCAGAAAGGGTGGAAAGTTCATCAAATGGATGTGAATACTGCTTTCTTGAATGGAGACTTGAAAGAGAATGTCTTCATGTCTCAGCTAGAAGGATTTGTTGTGAAAGGAAAAGAACAAAAGGTATGCAAGATTGTCAAATCCTTGTATGGCCTAAAACAAGCGCCTCGCGCATGGTATGAAAAATTAACCGAGCATCTTTTGAAGTTAAATTTTGAACATTTTGATCTTAATGATGCAACATTGTTTATAAAGAAAGTTGGAAGATTTGTTGTGTATCTTGTGGTGTATGTAGATGATCTTTTGATGACAGGGAACAATGAGAGCTATATAGCATCCATAAAGAAAGATTTGAAAAAGATCTTTGAAATGACAGATATGGGACATCTCCACTATTACTTAGGAATTGAAGTCACTCAACATCCTAAGTACATATTCCTATCTCAGAAAAAATATGTTGGAGAACTACTAGACAAATTTTGCATGACAGAATGCAACCCTATATCTACTCCAATGGAACAGAAAATGAAGCTCACATCAAGCGAAGGAAAAGAATTTGAGGATGCGACCAAGTATCGACAACTTGTAGGAAGTATTATCTACCTCACAAGAACTAGACCATATATTTCTTATGTTGTTGGCATACTTTCAAGGTTCATGCATAAACCTTGTGAAGGACACTGGTCAGCTGCAAAAAGAGTTCTAAGATACTTGAAGGGGACTCAAGACGTTGGACTCAAGTACTCTAAAGTGGATGAATTCAAACTTATTGGGTACTCAGACTCAGATTTTGATGGCGATAAGGAGATAGGAGTATCAACTTATGGATACACTATGAGTCTTGGATCAACAGCTGTCTCATGGAGATCACGCAAACAGTCAGTTTCGGCAGATTCAACAATAGAAGCAGAATATGTGGCTGCAGCTGAAGCAACGAAAGAAATAGTATGGCTTAGGAAGATACTTGAATATTTTCAAGAAAAACAAGAGAACTCCACTCCATTATTGATCGACAATACTTCTGCAATAAAGCTGGATAAGAATCCCAGATTCCATGATCGAACCAAACACATCAACACAAAGTATCATTTGATTTGACATCATGTAGAGGCCAAGACAGTCCATCTTCGACATTGTTCCACAAATGATCAAGTTGCAGACATCTTCACCAAAGCGCTTGGACGAGAAAAGTTTGAAAGATTCAGAAACATGCTCGGACTTACTAACACCCCTTCGGATTAAGGGGGGGATTGGTGGAATATAATCCGTCGGGATTATACAATATGTAAATAGTGTAAATATATTCTGAATGTGAATAGTCATGTAGGAATATGAATAGGTTGGTCGGAAGTTGAATCACAACCGACATATGAATTGTATAAATATATGCATTAGCAATGGAATAAGATGAATCAGGAGTTATTATCCAACAGAAATAGACTAATTTAGTACAATTATTTATCCTTATGGTATCCTTTATTATTGACATGCGACCTTGAATGATATATAAGTAATTTGATCAAGTAACCGGTAAATTCACCTACGTATAAATGCATGTAGTAGATACAGAGTATAAATAATACTATGTTTGGATATTGTAACCTCAACATCTAACCTCAGATGAAATTAATGACATCCCTTGTGTGGTAAGCTTATAAAATTGATTACTAGTGCACTTGAATACATTGAAACAAACTCAGTACTACCCCCATCCTTCTACAAATAAAAATCACAATCAATGCATTATAAGCCATGGTTATTACATTATTTAACTTCATGTCATCCACCACAATAGGCTAATATACATGGTCGATTTCATGGTATACCCTCTCAACCGCCTTATTTGTATCAGGTCATTTTCCTTGTGAAATCAATTCATCAAAGGATTATTAATGTAAGTATGAATATTTGGTTGATCACAACCATTTTCCTTCATATGCTCCAGTACTAGTGCAAGATAAATGACAACTTTGCCTCCTTTTCAATTATGTCCATTATTCAAGGTAGTATATGTTACTTCATTAATTGGTGTGAATCATTTTGATCAGTTAGGGATAATGGTTAAGGGAATACTAGCTAAGGATAGATTAGAAGAAATTTGGGATTTATATAGCCATATTTTTCTCTGATATAGCTACAAGATTTTCATGGTTCACTAATTCATATAACAATTGTTGTAGGAATTAGAAAAATTAAAGGTGTCCTTTCCATCGGCATTAACACCTACATTACTAGGTATAATATACCTATAATTTGTTTGATAATTATAAAGAGAATGAGGGTTGACATTGTAGGTTAAAAATTATACCTATAAGGAGATGGTTGGGGTCACATCATATTCATATGGTCCCTCAAACAAGTTATCAGATTATCATTAGGAGAATAGTTTCAATGGTATAATACAGGTCTGAAATACATACGTTGTTAATATCGGTTCAAATTCCTTTTATCTTTATAATAATTGCATATGGTTGGAAGAGGTTATAATAATAACAATTCTTAATATTTAAAAGGATTATATAGGCTCTTGTAGGTTTTCTCCAAGACGTAGGACCTTAACCAATGTATTAATGAATTTTCAAACTTGTGGAGAGAATATAGATTATATGCATTAACACCGTATATTTCTTCTCATAATTACTCTAATATCCCTCATTACCTAATTTATATGTCAATTAAGAAAAGAGATTTGTAAGGCATACCACCATAGAAATTTTAGCTCATATGATCTCCATAAGAAGAGAGATCATAAATCCAACCAAGAAAAAAACAAGATAAATTTGTTTGAATATTGCATATGATCATAGATCTCTTTGTAAGGCAAGAAAAAATAATGAGTCAAATAATGATGCCATTTATAGTTACAAATAGCAGATAAAAGAGAAAATATATATCTTTTGTAGAAGCATAAGAGAGTCTATGGAAATAGACTAATTTAGTATAGTTATTTTATCCTTATGGTATCCTTACTTATTGAGAGGGGGCCTTCAATGAATATATATAAGTAATTTGATCAAGTAAGCGGTAAATCCACCTACGTATAAATGCATGCAGTAGATACCGAGTAAAAATAATACTATGTTTGGATATTGTAACCTCAACATCTAACCTCAAATTAAATTAATGACATCCCTTATGTGGTAAGCTTATAAAATTGATTACCAGTGTAATTGAATACATTGAAACAAACTCAGCACTGCTCCCATCCTTAATCTACAAATAAAAATCACAATCAATTCATTATAAGCCATGGTTATTACATTATTTATCTTCATGTCATCCACCACAATAGGCTAATATACATGTCTGATTTCATGTTACTTCATTAATTGGTGTCAATCATTTTCAATTAGGGATGATTGTTAAGGGAATACTAGTTAAGGATAGATTAGAAGAAATTATGGATCTATATAGCAATATTTTTCTCTGATCTAGCTACAAGATTGTCATGGTTCACTAATTCATGTAACAAGTGTTGTAGGAATTAGAAAAATTAAAGGTGTCCTTTCTATCGACATTAACACTTACATTACTAGGTATAATATACCTATAATTTGTTTGATAATTATAAAGAGATGGAGGGTTGAAATTGTAGGTTATAAATTATACTTAGAAGGAGATGGGGGTCACATCATATTCATATGGTCCCTCAAACAAGTTATCAGATTATCATTAGGAGAATAGTTTCAATGGTATAATACAGGTCTAAAATACATAGGATATTAATGTCGGTTCAAATTCCTTTTATCGTTATAAGAATTGCATATGGTTGGAAGAGGTTATAATGATAACAATTCTTAATATTTAAAAGGATTATATAGTTTCTTGTAGGTTTTCTCTAGGTAGGACCTTTACCAATGTATTAATGAATTGTTAAACTTTTGGAGAGCATATAGATTATGTGGATTAACACCGTATATTTCTTCTCATAATTACTCTAATATCCCTCGTTACCTAATTTATATGTCAATTAAGAATGGATATTTGTAAGGAATACCACCATAGAAATTTTATCTCATATGATCTCCATAAGAAGAGAGGTCATAAATCCAACCAGGAAAAAAATAAGATAAAATTGTTTGAATATTTCATATGATCATAGATCTCAGCTTTGTAAGGCAAGAAAAAATAATGAGTCATATAATGATGCCAATTATAGTTACAAATAGCATATCAAAGAGAAAATATATATATTGTATAGAAGCATAAGAGAGTCTATAAAAATAGACTAATTTAGTACAGTTATTTTATCTTTATGGTATCCTTACTTATTGAGAATGGACCTTCAATGAATATATATAAACAATTTGATCAAGTAAGCGGTAAATCCACCTACGTATAAATGCATGCAGTAGATACCGAGTAAAAATAATACATGTTTGGATATTGTAACCTCAACATCTAACCTCAGATTAAATTAATGATCACATCCCTTATGTGGTAAGCTTATAAAATTGATTACTAGTGCACTTGAATACATTGAAACAAACTCACTGCCCCCAACCTTATACAAATAAATATCACAATCAATGCATTGTAAGCCATGTTTATTACATTATTTAACTTCATGTCATCCACCAAAATAGGATAATATACATGGTCGATTTCATGGTATACCCCCTCAACCTCCTTATTTGTATCTAGTCATTTTTCTTGTGAAAACAATTCATCAAATGATTATTAATGTAAGTATGAATATTTGGTTTACCACAACCATTTTCCTTCATATTCTCCAATACTAGTGCAAGATAAATGACAACTTTGCCTCCTTTTCAATTATGTCCATTATTCAAGGTAGTATATGTTACTTCATTAATTGGTGTCAATCAGTTTCAGTTAGGGATGATGATTAGGGGAATACTAGTTAGGATATATTAGATGAAATTTTGGATCTATATAGCCATATTTTTCTCTGATCTAGCTACAAGATTTTCATTGTTCACTAATTCATATAACAAGTGTTAATGTAGGAATTAGAGAAATTAAAGGTGTCCTTTCCATCATTAACACCTGCATTACTAGGTATAATATACCTATAATTTGTTTGATAATTATAAAGAGATCGAGGGTTCACATTGTAGGTTAAAAATTATACTTAGAAGGAGATGGGGGTCACATAATATTCATATGGTCCATCAAACAAGTTATGATATTATCATTAGGAGAATGGTTTCAATGGTATAATACAGGTCTGAAATGCATAGATTATTAATGCCAGTTCAAATTCCTTTTATCTTTATAAGAATTGCATATGTTTGCAAGAGGTTATAATGATAAAAATTCTTAATATTTAAAAGGATTATATAGGTTGTTCTTGTAGGTTTTCTCCAGGTAGGACCTTAACCAATGTATTAATGAATTGTCAAACCTATGGAGAGCATATATATTATATGCATTAACACCGTATATTTCTTCTCATAATTACTCTAATATCCATAGGTATAAATGCAGTAGATACCTACTAGAAACAATAATATGTTTGGATGTAACCTCAACATCTAACCTCGAATGAAAATGAAATCCCTTATGTGGTAAGGTAAAATTGATAACTAGTGCACTTGAATCTATTGAAACAAACTCATTATCCCCATCCATATAAAAATAAACCTCACATTCAATGCCTCAGAAGCCATGCTTATTACATTATTTAACTTCATGTCATCCACCACAATAGGCTAATATTGCATTTCCTTTTGATTCCTTTATTTGGTTCCCTCCTTCCTTCCTTTGATCCCACTACACGACTCCTGGTACTAGGGTCCTTCCTCTTTTCATTGAAAACCTTAGGAGAAAACTCGAGTGTTTTTGATATCTATACCAAAAAAAAGGAAATTAAATTGACCAAAAAGAAACAAAAAAATGAAATTAAAAAAAAAAAAATGGGACCCCTAACATAACTTTTCACATTTTATCTCCCACGAATCGTTTTGCTAGGAAAGGGCATCGTTTTATTTTTGCATAGGCCAGTGTTTACTTACTTTGATTTTGGGATTCAACACCACGAAAGATGAAGCTAAGCTATTGGAATATATTGAGATGAATTGCGTGAGGTGTAACTTAAGTTTCATTGCATTATTGTTCTACATTCTTTATTGACAGAAATCAAAATAGTGGTTCATATGCTACAAAATTTTAAAAATTTTGTAAAACTTTTGGTTTCCTCTAGGGCTGACCATGGATTGTGGTGGATCTTGCTAGCTGAGTCATGGACTATTTTACATTCATTTAGCTGGGTTGTGATTGTTTTGTGAGAACTAGAGTTGGACTGCACTTTCCCACTGTTGCAAGACCATTACCATGTTCATATTTGGGGTTTCCTGTGTAAATCGTGTATTGCTTGTAGCCTCTAAGGCTGAGGGGTCTTCACTCTTGGAGACTGAGATATATTTTTGGCTAATGTATGTGTCTAACCTAACCCTACAACACTCTAACCCTCTCTCTCTCTCAAGTTATGACATCTGTTCCTTCTAGCAGATAGTCCTTACAAATAGTCTTCCCTTTTTCTTTTGAAACTTGTTAGATAGATTAAATGTTTAAACAACTTTCAGTTAACAATTGAGTGATGATGGAATTTATTTTTCTGGTTAATTATGTAGGCTTTGTACAAGTGGAGACATGGAGGTAAGTGATTTTTTGTGAATGAAGTATATCATTATTTTTATTTAATTCAAAATTGATTTTTTTAACTGAAATGAGTAGGTTTTTTATTAATAAGACTGTGGCTAAGCCACCCAAGAGGTTACATCTGTGATTTCTTTGCAAAAAACAAAATTCCCCATCACAGCAAATGGGAATACTACTTTTATTTAATTTAAATTGTTAGAACATATTACTTTGTACTTTAATAACAAACTAATAGGCTCTGGCTAATCAACACTCTAATCATTTTTAAAAATACAGGCAAAGCATGTTATGACACGAAATCAAAAAATTCTAATTGTGAAATTTTCAAAAAGAATGTGTCAAAATGATCAAATGGGAAAGAAAGGGACATGCATATCAGAAGGTAAATATTTAGAAATAGAACAATGTATTTCCTTATGTAGTTATATAATGCTTATTTTTATTGTATGATGATGTTAGGCATATGTTTAATAACATTCTTATCTATAGATACAAATAAGAGGAAAATACAAACAATAGAAAGAATATTAGTGCACCTTCTATGCCTTTGAATGACTCTACTAGTCCTAAGAAAGAAGAAAATGGAAAATATAGATTTTCCTCTTTTTAGGAGGAGGATCAACATGAACAAGGTAATCCCATTAATTCATATTTCTCTAGTTCCTTATAACTATAAATATTATGATTAAGAAATCCATAACACCTTTGCGTGCCCTTCTTTTATAGAAGATGTTCACAAAAATCTAGGCCATATGGATAACAATGTAGAAGGGGAAGATCCCTCGATACAAAAAGAGGCAGAGTGACATGAAGAACAAGGAGGCAGAGTGACATGAAGAACAAGGTAAGGTCATTAATCTATAATTTTGTAGTTCATAAATCAAATTTTATGACTTTTAAATCCATAACACCTTTACTTGCCCTTATTTTATAGAAGATGTTCACAAAGAACAATGCCAACAAGATATTAGTATACAAGGTGAAGATCCCTCTACACAAGCATCGACAGAGAAAGTCAAGAAGAAAGGTAAAGGAGAAACTAAATGTGTAGAACTCAATAACTTGGAGGAAAAGATCAAAATTCATATCAATGAAAGGAACCAACCAATTGGTCCAAACTCTGTGAATTTATCTTCATTACTAGTTGTGCTCGTAAGGGAAATGGTTCCAATCAATTATTCTGATTGGAGGAAGGTTTCATATCAATTAAAGGAGGACTTTTGGAACATTATTAATGTGATTATTAGACATTACATGTATTTTTTCTCAACATTTATATTTTTGGATGATTTCAAACTTTATTTTTAAACCACATATGGCATTTAAAGATGCAATTGTTGTATGTTGCAGGAAAAATTCATAATCCCTCCGGTCCTTAAAGAATATTGTATGAAATCCATTGGCCATAAGGAAAACAGTCATATATATCAGTTGACCAAAAAATATTGTGACCCTTATGAGTCAACAGAGGAAATATTAAAAATTGTTCCTCCAATTAGGATAAGTGAGACAATGTGGAGAGAATTCGTCCTATCACGAGCCACTACTGAATTCCTGGTAAGAAAAAAGTTCACATATTATATAATCACATTTTTAGAATGTCTATTGGCTTGTAATGTTGACTTATATATGTTATTTTCAATTGATTACTAGGTTATAAGGAAAAAAACAAGGAAAATAGAGGAAAGGAGAGGGACTTGCACAACTCCAGACGTCGAGGTTATCAACAGGTCAAAGATGATATGGTATACATTTGTAATGATATTTTATCTTATATGAGAAATATTAGCAAATTTCAGTTTCATTTAAATGTCACAAATTAACCATACTATTTTACTTGTTGTAACTATAAAAAATCTATAGCCTCTGATGATACAACTACAAGCATTACTAGGGCTGACTTATGGAAGAAGTGCCATAAAAAGAAGGATGGAAATCCAATCACAACAGTTGTAGGAGAAACAATAGTATGTTCTCAACATTTTAATTTAGATATTGATTAAAATTTCATTCTACATGTTGGAAATGTTTTCTTCTAAGATCCGATTTAATTGTATGTCAATGTTAGAAAAAAATTGAACAAGCACAAGTAGAAGTTGCATCTCAAGACTTTGCAGCTAGGGATGATGCCCTTGCCAAGGTACTAGGGGTTTATGTAAGAGGACAATGTTGTGGTGTTGGATTAGGAGTTACACCAACTATTTTGTTTGGAAAAATTCCATGCAAGGAAGTGCTAGTTGTAAGCCAAGCAATAGTGAAAGAAAAAACAGAGGAAATCTCATCTTTGAAAACAATAATAAGTGAACTACTGAAAAGAGTAGAAGATATGGAGAGAGAACATGTGGTCAAAAAAGAAAGTTTTAGTGTCCAATTCTTTACTCTTGTCTCAGTATACATATTTTCACGGTAATGATCTGAAGGCTAATATCTGAATGCTCATATAAATAGTGTCCTACTTTACAAAATGATCAGGATGAAATCACGCCTATGGTGGAGGTTAGTTGTTTATTTATTATTTGAAAAAATATTTTTTTTTCATCTTTTGAATATATATATATATATATTACATTTTTTTTCCTTGATATATTAATACAGGGGACATAACAACCCCTAGGAATGGACTAAACTTCAATGCATACTCCATCATCCCTAGTAAGTATTGGAAAATTTTGTAATTTAGATCAATTTTATTTTATTTTATCAATATATTAGAAATCATTTTATGTTGGGTGCATATTCATGCATCAAACTATGATGAACATTTGGTACAGAAAACACAAATGGTTCCATTAAAACTGCAAATTGACAAAATGAAAACACCAATTCAGGAAAGATTGTAATTATTTAATCTAGGATCATCAATGTTTAAATTCTTATTTCCATGCATATTACTTTGTCTCATTTATTTGCAGGGTCAAGATAATGCTAATGAGTTGACACAAACTTCCCAACTGGGGCTGGAATGAAAGAAATTATTTCTCATTGAATTAAACTCAAGGGTTAAAGTTGCAAGGGCAACAATACATAAGACGGACACAAATGCAATGGTACACTGTGTCCCTATTGGAAAAGGCTATTATATTGTGAATCCGACAGAAATTTTAGATCCTCTATTTGAAAATATACCTCTACCACGTCCCAGTAGCACATTATATAATCTAGCAGATGCTTTGTTGAGCTTCATTTCTTGGCATAAGGACAACATTGAACTATGCAATTAATGCTTATACTATGTGACTAGTGATTTCAGAGATGTTGTATCAATTGAGAATAGTTGATTTATTGAATATTTATACTTGGATCAGGACATAGATTATAAATTTTGTGTAGTTAGGGATTAATCCACTTAAATAAAATTTTGGCACAAGTTGCAATTATATGCCATGAGCACAATTTCTAATTTTGTAATACATCAGTATTATATAATCTCCGTTGCATGTGAAATGAGATTTTGTGTTGTGAATATGTGGAATGAGCAGTCTGTATATCATATTTTCATTAAGTCTTTTTTTTGTAAATTATTTTATCCTTCTATTTCCTTCTATTTCCAAAAACAGACATTTACAAAAAAAACCATAATAGTATAAATTATTTTCCACATTGTAGCAAGTATAAGAAAATGATCATAATTGAATATTTAAAGGAACAATCTTGCATCTAGAAACAAATTCATATGCAATGATCAACAATAATGGCAAGCCAATTTCTTAACTCAATTGAGGCCAAGACCTTTTATGTTGTACGAAACAACTGATCTATAGATCATTTTGAATTTGAAAATCAAAACTAAGTTTAAATACAAACTACTCAATTTGCACATTGAAGTCACCATGTTTTTTTTGTAAGTGGTAGTGTTACTAAAAATTTGGTAGTGTTACAAACAAAGTGGTAGTGTTACAAAAAAAGTTACAGTTCAGAGACACATTCCTACTCAAAGAGACAAGCAGGTTGAGCAGTTTGTCATAAGAGACAAGAGGAAAGTGGTCTTGATGGATTACTCAGTTTGTCATAAGAGAACCTAAAGAAGAATTTATGGACCTGCCACAACTGTGGTTTAGGGAAATTAGACCAAGCATAGGAGAAGATAAAAAAATTGTCTAAGTATGGAATTATTGGTAAAATCTTCCTAACTGGCCTTAGGGAAATGCACGCCACAACTCATTAAATGATGATAAAAATATTCTGAGAGTGTGGATCTCTAGAGTTTTGTATGGTATGTCTAACCATATCATTATCCTGACCAAAACGTCTTTCAGGAAGAATATATCAATCTTCCAAAAGTGCCTCTTAGCCATATTTTCACTGCTACAGAAAAATGCCTGCCAAGGAGACAGAAAGAAGCTCCAAAAGATGAAAATGGTCTTGATTCTTCGTTGAAGAAAATACTTTGTTGAAGAAAATGTCTGCAACACAAATGCTTTGTTGAAGAAAATGCCCACAACACATGGGGATATTGTAGGCTGTTGTTTTGTCTACTCAACCATGGTATCAGTTTGTCCAAAGAGACCCTGAAGTAGAATTTATGGACCTACCACAAATGTGGTTTAGGGAAATTGTACCAAGCATAGGAGAAGATAAAAAATTGACCAAGTATGGAATTATTGGTAAAATCTGCCTAACTGGCCTTAGGAAAATTCCCACCACAACTCATACGATGACGATAAAAATAGTCTGAGACTGTGGATCTCTAGAGTGTTGTATGGTGCATCCAACCATATCATTATCCTGACTGAAAATTATTTCAGGAAGAAGATATGAGTCTGCCAAAAGTGCCTCTCAACCTATTTGCACTGCTCTAAAAAACTGCCTGCCAAGGAGAGAGAAAGAAGCTCCAAAAGATTAAAGTGGTCATGATGGATTCCTCAGTTTGTCCAAAGGGGCCCTGAATTAGAATTTATGGACCTGCCACAACTGTGGTTTAGGGAAATTAGACCAAGCAAAGGAGAAGATAAAAAATTGACCAAGTATGAAATTATTGGTAAAATATGCCTAACTGGCCTTAGGGAAATTCCCGCCACAGCTCATAGAATGACGATTAAAATATTCTGAGACTGTGGATCTCTAGAGTGTTGTATGGTGCATCCAACCATATCATTATCCTAACCAAAAATTCTTTCAGGAAGAAGATATCAATCTGCCAAAAGTTCCTCTCAGCCATATTTTCACTACTCCAAAAAAATTCCCGCCAAGGAGAGATAAAGAAGCTCCAGAAGATGAAAGTAGTCTTGATGGATACACCTTATTGGCCTATACCCAATGTGCATCTCACTTTCCAAGCTTTAAGGAAAAATGAAATCACCTTGGTGAACTAAGGTTTGAAGAGAACTAGTTAAGTGTTAGACAAAGAGTTTGAGAGACCACTTGGAAATGCCCACAAGGGGGTGTTCCTTTGATGATAAAATTCATCAGATGATATGGTCCTGTTCATTGTTGAAATGGATATCTAGCCATTTTCTTAGTTTTTCTTTTGGATATATTTAACATTAATATAATTTATTTTCCACATTGTAGCAAGAATAACAAAAAGACCAAAATTAAAAATTTAAAGGAATAAGCTTGCAGCAAGAAACAAATTAATATGCAATAAATAAAAATAATAGTAAGATTATTTCTTAACTCAATTGAGGCCAGGATAAGTTTATGTATTTTATTGAGTGCAGTTCCTAAGATTTCATTCCTCATCTTGCATTCCTAAGTGTGCATTCCTTGGCGTGCATTCGTAAGTTTGAATTCCTCAACTTACTTTCCTCAGTGTGCATTCCTAAGATTGCATTCCTCAGAGTGCATTCCTTAGTGAATTCCTCAGGGTGCATTCCTTAGGTGCATTCCTCAGGGTGCATTCCTTAGTGTGCATTCCTCAACGTGCACACCAAACCAACCATGATCGACGCAATTAAATTTGGGTCATCGCATATTATGGCAACAGATGAAACATGGGCATCTTGCACCATGGAAACAAACACAAGGGCCTTCTCTACCACGGCATCAGGAGAAGCACGACGTTCCTAGTTTGAACAGTTCACAATGAAAAAATTCCAAGAGAATGCTGATGAATGGAGTGACACAAGTATATGGACAACTAGTATGATAAATATCCTTTTAATAGTAGGAGTGGATATGCTTATTTTTGGGCATTTTAATTATCAAAATGATGAGATATATGATTCCATATATAGTTATGATCATGGGGCTATGGAATTTCATATTTTACCACACTTGCTATACTCTTTTTGCCTTATCTTACCCTATTATTATGCACTTACCAGATTTTTTTCCTTCATTGGAGCCGTGATTCCTCATGGGTATGATTGCTTATTATTTTCTCTGATTAATACTTATAATTGTAATAAACAGGGCTTTACCTCTTGAATTATGCTAATAAGTTGGATTTTATGAAGATTGTTCAAAACATGAAGGATACAGGTGCATCAGGTCAAGCAGTTTCTAGAAGAGATGAACATCTATTTCCAGCTGTGCCCAGGGACTCCATCCTTACAGGTGAAACGTAGTCAAATATCCTCATTCTATGCAAGATACAATAGCCAAGGCTGCAACAGAATCATCCCCAGCAGCATGCCATTATTCAAGGGTAGCTGCAACCGACAAAGTAATTCTTGATCGGATTATGTTATTTCATTATCGGGTCATGCAATAGACTTCCTATATTCCTTGCTTCTGTTTCACCCACAACTGTAACAATGCATTGTAATAGGGCATCCTAAAGATCATAGATCTTCATGGCTACCCGATTTTAGTGGGTAGAGGTTATGAAGATTGATGTATAAATATTAGGAATCATTCAGAGCCAAGGGTTGGAAAATAATTGATCATGTTGTATAAGCTATGACAGAGACTGCACTTTCATTCTATCATCTAATACAAGCAGCAGGATTCTTCTAATTTCTGTGTTTTAACTTGTGCTAGTCTCTGGCATCTCTGTTCGAAGGATGGGCCTTCCTTTCTATAGAGATTACCGATTTAATTAGGCATTTATCTTTTCTGTCATGTGGTGTGGATGTTGTAGTAGATGTATTCTTTCATAACAGCTACAATAGTAATGATTCATTGTGTGTTTCCTCAATTGATCAGTAATTGCATTTCCTGTAAGCTGTAGCAGAGTGGTGTGACAGTCAACTACGTAGACTAATTTTCCTTATGCACTTGTGTTATAGCTGTAAAATCCAAGCTCATCCCTAGTTTCTTTCAATTACTGTATTTCTTGAGTTTTTCTAATTCAGTCCATTTATAGTTATAATTGTTGAGTTCAATTTCTGCATTTCTAATTCATACATCAAGTTGGATTGAGATAGTTATAATGGATCTTTAGATGGCCTGGTAAATTAGGATTTAACTTTATGCAAAAGTAAGTCTAGATGTTATTTCCTGAATCTTTTATTCCTAGATCAATGTTGTAGGAAGGTAATCATAATTATGCATTCTTAGGAAGGTAAGTTAGATTAAGTTAATCATGGGAACAGTTGGGTTGAACAGACAGGTAGGATAGTTTATTCAATAGTATCAGCTACTTAGTTTTTAATCACAAAGAGTGTGAATTATCTTTGCAACAAAATAATTTCCTGGGTTGACAATTTATATTGAACATTCTGTATGTTGGCTTAATTAACTTGCATATAGAGTGCCCAACATTTTGACGCCATTACCGGGAAGGTAATTATTATACACCATAGTAGTTGCATCCATTCATTTTTTTCTTCAGTTTTTAAGTTTGCATGTTTTGGGTTGCATGAATACGAGAAGGGTACAACATGACATTCCTACAACCCCTAGAACTCCCCAGAATACTAACATTGTAGGTGGTCGAGGTCGTGGAAGAAATACAACCTTGGGAAGAAGGACATTCATTGATGATCTGGTTTCCAGAGCCAATTCCTCTATCGGAGCTCAGCATCATGGGTCCTCCATCAGAAGAAGCCCAATTATTCCCAGTGTGGAAGCATTAGTTTCCATAGTGGAGAACACAGGAGAAGCTGTGACACCCTCAGGTGTCCCTGCAGAGGAAGATAGAGTTAGTACTATGAGATGAGTTGACTGAGACTTGATTTATCATATTAATGGGAAGGTGGTGACAAAAGAGGAGTGGACACAGTTCCTCAAAAACTGAACGATCAGTAGAAGCACAGAGAAGAGAGAGCAGAAGAAGACATGGATAACAGACGTGATCCATAAGATCATGAAGAAGTGATGGGATAAAATCATCATAATGAGGGTGATCCCTCACTTGAGGGGACTATTGCCACACTCTAGTTCCCCATTCAATAGCCAAAGGGAATATCCCCCATGAAAAACATATCGCCATCAATTTTACTTCATTTTCATGGAAAATCCGCAGAGGATCCGAATGAATTCCTTTTCGAGATTGACATCCTCTCTCGCAACTATGATTACACTTCCAGTTAGCAAAAGTTGAAAATTTTCCCTGCTACTTTGAAGGATAATGCACTACGTTGGTTCATAATCCTGGGTGATGGAATTGTCACCACCTGAGACCGAATGAAACAGGTCTTCCTAGAAAAATATTAGGAGTACTGCAACACCAAAGATAAAAGAGAAGAATTATTCAAGATGGTACAAAGGGATGACGAAAGCTTGGAAGATTTTGTCGAGAGGATTTTGTACAATGTGCAGAGAGCTGGATAAACTAATATGGGGTTAGATGTGCTCAAGATAATCCTACTTTGTGGGATTAGGGAAGACTTCCTAGACATGTTGAACCTATTGGGAAAGGGGTACATCTCAAAGGAATCCTTTGAAAATATTGTTGAATTGTGTAAGAGGTATTCTAGAGGATATTCCAAGAACAACAAACAAGATAAATTAGAGTGAGATGTCTTTGACAAAACATAGAATTCATCTAATGGAGGATCTACTCGGGAAGAAATAGGAAACCTTCTTGAGAATTTCAATACAGAAATGATGAGCTCCATCTTCTCATAAATAGATGTCGTGATGGGAAATCATAAACAAGTAGTAGAGGATCTAACACTAGGTGTATTCTGCCCTAAATATAGGAAGAAACATCCCCTGAAGGAGTTCCCACTCAAAAAAGTAGAAGTGTGTCAGCTCTGTGAACTGAACCATGATACAAAGGAATGCCCTTCACTACCTCAAGTGAAGGCAGTTCTGTAAGAATCAACTCTAGACATGGAACCAGCCTACTTCACTGCCCAGAAAAATCCTTGGCAGCCTTGAAATCAAGGTATGACTCCAAACTTGTTTCCATTTTCTAATAACATGAATAATTGGAATAATATCCATCACATGAATACACAATTTCCTTCATCTTATTCCAACCATCAATGGTATCCTTCTCAACCTCCAATGCAAAATTTTAACTCCTAAAACTCTTGGACACTGCCACCAAACCAACATAATTCTTGGTCTCCTAGGTGGAGGAACTTCCATCCAGGAAAATAGTTTCTCCATAACCAACCTCCTCAATAGTTTCCACATCAACAGTTTCCTCATTAACCATACCCTCCTCAATAATACCCTCATCCATATCAGCAGTATCAGTAGTCGCAACTGCAACTCTAGAACAATGTTGCACCCAATAGACCTATACGATCATAGTTGCCTGCTCAACCTAACCCAAAACCAAAAAATAAAGCAGTCCATAAGTTTGAGACTGCCAACATTTCCTATAACTCCATTACTCTAGTTCCCTGTAATGACATCCTCTTACGCTCAGGGAAGGTAGTGGAGCCTTTGGTCATTGAGGATGTTCCATCCCATGCGTCTGAAGAAAGGATGAACCAATAGTACTTATCCAACGCCGCGATCCCCATTATTGAGGAAGTTGAAATACCTACCAAGACACTAGCTGAAACACAAGAAGAAATATCTATTAACACACAGTCTACACAATTGATTAGGGAACCTCCATATCCTGAAAGACTAACACTACATAAGGCAGTGGAGAAACCTCAATTTAACCTTTTAGGAGAGTGGAAAAACCTCTATGTCAAAATTCCACTGCTGCATACCCTTCATGATGTTCCTATCTATGCCAGAACTGTTCAGGATCTGTATACAAGAAAACTAGGAAGAAAACCCAAGGATCCTCCCACTATCCATGTTATAGGGAAATTATCTAAACTGATAATGGGAAAAACCCTCCTGTCCAAATACAATGATCCTAGGAATCCCACTGTCACGGTGTAGATTGGGAACATGCAGATACCAAATGTACTGGTAGATTTAGGTGCAACTATTAACATCATGATTATAGAAATTGTAAGAAAACTTGGGCTCACTAATCTCAGGCCAACTCCTACCATTATAGAACTTGCAAATAGCTCTACCATCAAACCCAAGGGAATCCTGGATGACCTCGTCGTCTCAGTTGATTCATGGGAATATCCGGCTGACTTCTTGGTTCTACAACCCAAGTCGCAGCTAGGAGGACACCTGCTGATCCTGGGAAGACCCTGGTTAGCTACAGCTGATGCTTGCATCAACTATTGGTCTGGTTCTATGAACATATCATATGGGACTGAAACAAAGAACCTTATCCTCTATGCTCCAACTCGACCAAGTCTAGAAGATGAAACTCCATTATGGATGGAGCTAGAGGAAGAGCAGGGCGTTCAGCCATTATTAATGATAGGGAAGGCCTTGACATTTAAAGAAGAAACAGAGGACGATGCCATCAATAATTTCATCAGTGAACCCACTTCTATCAACAAACGAATTTATCAAATCCTCAATAGTACTCGAGGCAAAGAAGAACAAGAAAATCTCACAGAGGAGACATTAGTCAGTGACACTCACATAGTTCCAGTGTCATTAGAGGAAATTTCAATTTAAAATGGGCCTTCCAAAACTAATACAAATTCCATGTCATCATGTATTAGCCAATCAAAATTCCTTAAAATTCAAAAAGGGAGCACCTCTTAAACAATTTTTTAATATAAATTTGGGGATAGGTATAGTAAAAAAAACTACTTTTTTGTTCGTATTTTCGACATATCTCCTTTTTTTTAACTCAAATTTCGATTGGGAGAGCTCCTTGGATATGGAATTAAATTCCACATCCAACTAGTACCCACTCAACATACTTTTGAATGACCACTCTACCCCAAAAATAAGAAATACTTGAAAAAAAGTGATGGTGATGTCATCATCACATTTTTTCAGGTATTTATTGTTTTTGGGGTAGTAGGGCCCATCAAAAGTATGCTAAGTGGGTACTCGTTGGATGAAAAATTTAATTCCACATCCAATGAGCTCTTCTAATCGAAATTTGAGTAAAAACACAGGGATATATGTCGAAAATGAGAACAAAAAAATAGTTTTTTCTTTTCTTCCTCCAAAATTAATAAATATTATTTTATTATTTTAACTATTATTTTATTAATTTTCCTTAGGAGGCCTATTTTGAGTTGAAATTTCCTCTAATGTGAAAAGTTTGAAAAGTGTTCCAGTCGAGAAAGAGCCAGGAAAAAACCTGAATATCAATCCTAATCTTACTCTCGATGAACATGAACGCCTAATCACTCTCTTCAAAAAACATAAGGGGGAATTCACCAAGGAGTACACAGAGATGAAGGGTATCCATTCTAATCTATGCACCCACCACATTTATATCAAAAGTGACTCCCAGCCTGTGTTCCAGCTACAATGAAAGATGAACCCCAATCTTAGGGACTTAGTGAAGGAAGAGATTTAAAAAATCTTGGAAGCAGGGTTTATATACTCAATCTCAGACAGCAAGTGGGTTTCTCCACTCATGATAGTACCCAAGAAGAATGGAAAATGGAGAGTCTGTGTGGATTACAGAGAGATGAATAAGGCAACATAGAAATATCATTTTCCCCTGCCTTTCATAGACCAGGTACTTGACACCCTATCTGGGAAGAAGTTCTTCTCCTTTTTGGATGGGTTTAGCGGGTACAATCAAATCCAGATTGCTCCTGAAGACCAAGATAAAACTACCTTCACCTATCCCTAGGGTACCTTTGCATACTTGGTTCTCCTATTTGGCTTATGCAATGCACTAGCCACATTTCAGAGAGTTTTGATTGGCGTCTTTCTAGAAATGGTTAATGATAGCATGGATGATTTTACCCCTTATGGAAGTGACTTTGAAGAGGCACTAAAAAAATTGGAAAAGGTTTTAACACGCTGTGAGAAAACCCAGCTATCTTTGAGCACTGAAAAGTGCCATATGATGATGAGAGAAGGTGTAGTGCTGGGGCACTTTATCTCTGCTGATGGTATCCAGGTAGATCCATCCAAAATTAAGGTGATTGAAAACATACCCACTCCTGGAACACAGAAAGAGGTACGTATATTTTTAGGGTATTCTAGGTATTATAGGATATTTATAGAAATTTTTTCCAAACTAGCTTCTCCTTTATTTACCTTATTGATGAATGATGTACAGTTTGCTTGGAATGATGCATGCTAGATAACATTCACTGAGCTTAAGAATGGGCTGTCTACAACTCCTATCTTAAGGGGGCCCAATTGGGCTCTACCTTTCCACATTTCTTCATATGCAATTGACACTGCCATTGGAGCAGTATTAGGTCAGTAGGATGGTCAAGCACCATATGCAATTTATTAAATAAATAAGAACTTGGCCCCTGTTGAACTCAATTATACTGTTACAAAGAATGAATGTTTAGTCATTGTTTACTCCATTAACAAATTTAGACACTACATCACTGGATATTCCACCTTTGTACACACTGACCACTCAGCCATCAAGTACCTAATGAACAAACCAATTAAAAATGCTATGATAACTAGATGGTTGTTACTATTACAGGAGTTCGATATTACCATTATTGGCAGCTTACCAGTTGAGGATTCTTTCTCAAATGAACACTTGTTTGCAGTTTCAGCTCATTCCCCTTGGTATGCATATGTTTCTAACTACTTGGCTGCAGGTAAGCTTCCAACACACTTGTTAAAAAGAGAGAAAATGATTATTATTCAACAAAGTGCCAGGTATTGCTGGATAGATGGACATCTTTTCTACATAGGTCATGATCTTGAGATCCGGAGATGTGTAAGGGAGGATGAAGTCTTCCATATCTTGAATGCCTATCATGATGAGCCATGTGGGGGACATTTTGTAGATAGGAGAACAGATCATAAGGTGATGAGAATGGGTTATTATTGGCAAACCATTTTCAAGGATGCCAAGAAATATGTCCAGGCTTGTGGCAGTTGTCAAAGAATGGGCCAACCTAATAGATTGGATGAAATGCCTCTTCTACCACAGTTGGTGGTGGAACCTTTTGACAGATGGGCCTTAGATTTTTTTGTGCCTATCAATCCTCATTCAAAACAGAAAGCCTACATTTTAGTTTGCACTGACTACATGAAAAAATGTGTAGAAGTTGTGGCTTTGGTGAAGGCCAATGACCATGCTGTAATAGATTTGCTATATGGAGAAATATTTACTTGTTTTGGAATACCCAAGGAAGTAATCACAGATGGAGGACCACAATTTGTGTCACAAAAATTCAAAGCTTTGCTACAGAAGTACCATATTCATCATATGATAACTTCACCTTACCATCCCCAAGCCAATGGCCAGGTGGAAAGTACCAATAAAGTTATTGAAGCTATCCTCACCAAAACAGTCAGGATCCATTGCAGGGACTGGGCTAACAGACTTCGGAAAGCGCTTTGGGCATACAGTACTACGTGGTGCAATACTACAGGTTTCTCCCCTTATGACTTGGTGTATGGCAAAAGCGTTGTCTTTCCCATTGAATTTGAAATCAAAACCTTGAAGACAGCCATGGAGGTAAACTTAGATGTAACTAAAGCCCAAAGGAATAGATTGAATCAATTGAATGAACTTGAGGGAAAATGCATAGCTCCTGTGGATCATACAAGATTAATTCAGCAACAGAGATCTAATTGGTATGATCGGTTCATCAAGAAGCAAGTCTTCAGTGAGGGGGACTGGGTGCTATTATATGATTCAATATTCAAAAGGGAATTTAAAGGTAAGCTATGCACAAGATGGTTAGGTCCATATCTTATAGATAGATTATTCAACAACGGTACAGTCCGCCTAGTCACCATTGATGAGAATCATGCACCATTATTCACTAACAGTCACATGTTGTGACTGTATCATAAGCCAATTTCGAGGGACATGTTTGTTTCAGAGATTGTAGCTGATCTGGTGTACCAGTTGGAGCAAGGAAAAGAATCTTTCTCTACCCCTGTCAATCTTTAGAAATTGGCTACAATTTCCACACAAAATTCTTGTACATAAATAAACTAGTGCTTATTTCTTTTTCTTCTTTTTTTTCCTTTTCATTTTTTTCCTTCACACTTGATTGTGTTTTTTCTTTTATTAGAATCTTTGCAAGAATTTAATCAAGGAGTAATGGTTATGACCAGGCCTGACAACCATGAGCCCCTACATAATTTTTTATTTTCTAGAAGAGCTCCTTACAGAAGAAAATTTGAACGATGAATAGCTCAACGCAGCTGCAACTCTGCAAAATTTGCCTATTTTTCAGTCCCATCGTAGCTGCAACACCGTAGAACCTTGCCTATTTTTCCCATTCTGCAGCTACAACACCGTAAAACCTTGCCTATTTTTCCATCCCATTGCAGTTGCAACACTATAAAACCTTGCCTATTTTCCCATCCCGTCACAGCTGCAACACCGTAAACTATCGGCCATTTTTTTGTTACAGTAGCCGTGACTCCGTTAAAATTTTGCGTACTTTTACTCTTTTTAGTGGCTTGTGGCTGCAGCTCCTCTAGATTTGTCCACAATCAGGCTACAACTCCTTCAAATTCGTCCAAAATTTATACCGCCCATGATTTTGCTGATTTAGACTCAGTTCACAGCTTTAATTATTATTCCATCAGGATCGACAAGACTGTTTTTGGTTCGACGGGAGAAGGATCATGGTAGCACGCATACAATAAATTCAAAGGCTGCATTGACACGTTGTATTACTCCGAGAAGTTACAGTTTATTCCATAATTACTAAGGTACGGTTCTAGTTATTTACATGATTAAGCATTAAGCAGATTTGACAGAGTTAATCATACCTACCTTTTTATATATATTTTTACACCCGTACTCCATTAACTACCCATTCCCACGATCTAATGGCTACTCAAATTTATTTCACAACCACCACCCTTTCCTAATTTGGGGCAAATTTTACCAATGATTCTACGCTTACTTTCGCCTTATCTTTCCAAATTTTCCAACTTCAACCCCCGTTTTTCGTGCATGTCCTGCACTGGAATCTCCATTATCGGACCCTGCAATTTGCTAAGATGATATTAGAATTTAGAAGGAAAGATAACATGGGTATCCCGGTCCGATATGAACTTCCAAACATGCATGCATTGTGGAAGAATGTTGAAGTTTTCGCTATATTTGAAGCCGTGGGCTGGACTGATTTTTTCCAACGTCTCAATGGTTTTCATCGTGAAACTACTTTACAGTTTGCTTTCAACCTTATGAAAACCCACTCAAATTTTAGGGGTTTGCGGATAGAAGTTTCTGAGGCAATTGTATCCGAGGTTACTTGGCTCCCGTAGGTAGGAAGAGCTTGGTTTGGAAAAAGAACTCCCAATGCCGCCGCAGTGCAAGACTTTTTGGTGGCAGGTGAACAATTGCATCCATCAAGATGGGGAATAGAATTACAGTCATTTCCTTTCTCATAGGATAAAGTGGTCATCTTCCTCAAAAATTATATCACCTAAAAAGGTAGGTACTAGACTGTCTATTATTTTGAGTTTCCATTGCTATCTCATTTACGGCACAGAAATCTACTTAATGTTCCATTTTTTCTATTTAAAGATCTGCATCACATGGCGGGCTTTGTCAAAGTAGCTAAGCATCCATATTCTTCCCTTACCCATCATGGCCTCGGTAAAATTTTATTCTTAAGGGCCCTAGCTCATAGAAATCAAACATGGGAGCAATTTACCGGCCAACCTCAGATAGCCCAGGCACCTATACGTTTTTCCTTGTATTCCTATCAGAGAAGTAAGGGCACCTACACTTCTATTTAGTGTCAATTGGAGGAAGAGAAGGAGGACTAGAGTCCATCTAATTTAGTTGGGGGGGAGTTGAGACGGGATCAGATGAAGAGGAAGAATCGATGGAATATGTAGTAGTAGCAAACCCTATAGAGGAGATAGAGAATTTGGGTGCTCCAGCAGCTGAAGCTAAAGCTGGAGCAGCATTGGATGCTGTGACAGTTGAGGCTGAAGTTGTGGAAGTTGTGATTACAAAAGTGAATACAGAGGTCCTCACCATTGAATCCTCTCCTAAATGGAGGGGAACTTTAATAGAAGAAGAAACAGATATGGTAGACGAAAGAAAGGATGCTGAAATAGGAAATATTCCCTCCACATCTACTTCAGGGTTGGAAACCCTTGTACCTCAAAGGAAGAGAACAAGGTTAAGAGAAGAAATACAAGCATCTCAACCAGTGAGGAGAAGGAGAATGAGGCCAGTCATAGCAGCTGAAGCAGTGCAAGCAAAATGGGAATATATTGAAGCAAACATTGAATTTCCCATTTTGAGACTGAGGAAAAACAATGCTCCACAGGAGCCTGTTGAAGAAGAACCTCAACTTGAGGAGCTTTTGTATGAAAATGGGTTACTGAAGGAAGAAGTGCAATTTATTCGGAAAGAACTAGAAAATTGGAAGGAGGTATGTAAGGAACAAGTAGAGAAAAGGTTGCACACACTCGTAGAAGCTGCAAACTAGTTAGAAGGATCATCCCCTGCTCAGGAGGATGAAGAAGTGGAGAAAGTAGTCTACCCTGCATGTGGGGAAATTTTTAGTCAATTAGGTTACACAGTCATAGTGCGTGCATTTGAGACCCAAAATATTGCACCAGCAGCTGAAGAAGAACAAGAAGCACCTGATGTAGAATTAAGGAAATAATATCAACCAGAAGTAGGACCAATCCCTGATGTAGAATTGGAAAAAGCTGAGCAATTACAGCCTTAGTCATCAAAATTGATGGATTAGCCTAATAAATGGAATATTGAAGCCAATCAAAGTGCTGCCACATAAGAACCAACACCTTCAAAATTTTTTGTTGAATCTGCCATTCAAAAAGAAGCAATTGAACCAAATATTGAGGTAATTCCTGATCCAAACTTAGAATTCTTGACTGTGACCCTAGAACCATCTCAGGATATAGATCTAGTGGAGAAGTCCCAACAATAGGAAGATATTGAAGTCAATCAGGATGTTGCTACACAAGAACCAACATCCTTAGAAATCCTTGGTAAAGCTGCATTTCAACCAAGAACAACTGATCCTGAGGTGAAATTGATCCCTGATATGGAGTTGGGAGAAGATGAACAAATGCAGTCATAGTCATCAAGGGACATGGAGGTGTTTGGGAAATAGTCTTATCTTTTGGGAGATATGGAAGTAACTCAAGAGCAATTCCGGAAGCATGAAGAAATTGGGGGCGGAACTTTGATACACAAGAACCAGTAGTATTGCAGCTCCCTATCAAAGCCATGACTGAAATCCAAGTAGATGCAGCTAAAACTCAGGCAGATGTGGAAAATGAAATTCAGGAAGAAGCTGTCACACAAGAACCAACGTCTTCACAATTGAATGCTGAAGTTGCTAAGGGATAATTTAAAGAAAATAATGTTGTCACACAAGAACCAACACCCTCATAATTAATGGCAGAAGTACCCACACAGGCAGACGTTGAAGAAGGGGAGCTTCAAAAGGAAGATGTTGTTACACAAGAACTAGCATCCCCAAGAGTGGTTGCAGAAGTTCCTATGCGGACAGAGACTTATGAAACCTTAATAGAAGAAGATTCTATTACACAAGAACCAACATCCCCAAGAGAGGTTACAGAAGTTGCTATGCATGAAGAGGTTGTTGAAACTTTGATAGAAGACGTTGTTACACTACCAGTGTAGAATGTTCAAGTTGAAACATCGGATGGCAAGGTATGCACTCAATTTTCCAACGAATTTGTCAATATGGATTCCAATGATGAGGAAAATGCAGGAGATGAAAGAATCCAGGGGATAATTAAAGAGATCTCACTGTTAAAAATAGAAGTGAATAAATGGAAAAGGCAGGTGGATAATTATCAAGAAGGAATGATCCCCCTCGTTGATCACAAGAAGACTATCAGAGAACTGAGGGAAAATTGGATAGAAGAATTAATGTTCCATAAATTACAATGGGAAGAGATACATAAAGAATTGAAGGAGTTGAAAAAGTTCAAATCTATGCAGGTGGAGAAGGACCAGATGTATACTCTTTCCCAAGAATTGTTAAGCACCATAGTGCCATCTCCTTCTTACCCTGTGTTTTTTTTTTAACAATTTATTTGGTTTAAATTGAAAGCAGTAAAGGAGGGGAGACCTTATGAAATGGAAACCTTAGCCCAGTTTCTAGAAACTTTTATGGAAAGTAATTTCGTTGAGCAGAACTTGCTCTATGAACTTTACTTACATGAAATGGATTGTCCCTTGGACCATCATTCAAACCCTGCCCCTTACCTTGGAGATGTTCAACTGAGAGATTTTTCCTCCTTTGTCAACAATCATGTGTAGTGGAAAAGATCTTTCGAGACCTACTCTCATAATGAGGCCATCACTAATCTTTGGGTTTGAAGTGATCCTCAATATCCTCTCCTTCTCCTTTCTCTGTAGCGACAAAGGATTACATCTTCCATCAAGACCCGACAGATAGTTGAACTGCAAGAAAGGGCCATCTCCAAGTGTGTTGTCCAAATTACCATGTAGCAACAATCCGCTTTGGAAGGCAATAAGCATAGATGGCAGGCTGCTCCTTTATCATTGCATAATAAGGACCCTTAGTGTTTCAGGATCGAGGGATATGTGGGCTATATAAGGAAGTGTGGAGCTAATTGGATGGGGCCCAAGTTCAAATTTCCTCTAATCTGGTGGCCAGCAAAACCATATAGTGAGGATTTCTTTTTGACAAAGGCAGAAGAAGAGCAGTGTTGGAGATATTGGGTTTCCTATAATGGATTTCTAGAAGCACAGGGATCACCTAAGCTCCCTTATAACTTTTTCGATCTCCATGAAAAAAGTACAAGGCCGGATTTAGATTTGAACTAATGTAGATTGTTGCACAGGGACATGCAATAGGACAATTGGGGGGAGATGTTGGGCCCAGAAATGACCCCTTTTTTACCACACTTGCTATACTATTTTTGCCTTATATTACCCTATTATTATGCACGTAACAGATGTTTTTCCTTCATTGGAGCCCTGATTCCTCATATGTATGATTACTTATTGTTTTATCTTATTAATACTTATGATTGTAATAAACAGGGCTTTACCTCTTGAATTATGCTAATAAGTTGGATTTTATGAAGATTGTTCAAAACATGAAGGATATAGGTGCATCAAGTCAAGCAGTTTCTAGAAGAGATGAAGATCTATTTCTAGTTGTGCCCATGGACTCTATCCTTGTAGGTGAAACACAGTCAAAGATCCTCATTCTACGCAAGCTGCAATAGACTAGGCCCCGGCAGCATGCCATTATTCAAGGGTAGCTACAACCAACGAAGTAATTCTTGATCGAATTCTGTTATTTCATTATCGACTCATGCAACAGACTTCCTATATTCCTTGCTTCTATTTTTCCCACAGCTGTAACAACGCATTGTAATAGGGCAGCTTGAAGATAGTAGATCTTCATGGATGCCTGATATTTGTGGGTAGAGGTTATGAAGATTGATGTATAAATATTAGGAATCATTTAGAGCCAAGGGTTGGAAAATAATTGATCATATTGTATAAGATGTGACAGAGACTGTACTTTCATTCTATCATCTAATACAAGGAGCAGGATTCTTCTAATTTCTGTTTTTTAACTTGTGATAGTATCCGATGTCTCTGTTCGAAGGCTAGGCCCACCTTCCTACAGATATTGTGGAGTTAATTAGGATTTTATCTTTTCTGTCATGTGGTGTGGATGTTACAGTAGATGTATTCTTTCATAACAACTGCAACAGTAATGATTCATTGTGTGTTTTCTCAATTGATCAGTAATTGCATTTCCTATAAGCTGCAGCAGAGTGGTGTGATAGTCAGCTGTGTAGACAAATTTTCCTTATGCACTTGTGTGATAGCTGTGACAGCCAAGATCATTTCCATTTTCTTTCAATTACTATATTTCTTGAGTTTTTATAATTCAGTCCATTTACAATTATAATTGTTGAGTTCACTTTCTGCATTTCTAATTCATAGATCAAGTTGGATTGAGATAGTTATAATGGATCTTCAGATGGCCTTGTAAATTAAGATTTAACTTTCTACAAAATTAAGTCTAGATGTTTATTTCTTGAATCTTTTATTCCTAGATCAAAGTTGTAGGAAGGTAATCATAATTATGCATTCTTAGGAAGGTAAGTTACATTAAGTTAATCATGGGAAGAGTTGGGCTGAACAGACATGTAGGATAGTTTATTCAACAACATCAGCTACTTAGTGTTTAAGCACAGACAATGTGAATTATCTTTTCAACGAAACACTTTCATGGGTTGACAATTTATATTGAACATTTGGTATGCTGTCTTAATTAACTTGCATATAGAGTGCCCAACAAGGGTTCATCTAGACCCCGATATGGTTGCTAGAGAAACCAAAATTCCACGAAGAGAGGGGGCATTGTTAAACTCATAGAAAAACCCCAAGGAAGAAAAGATTCAGATGGCCAGTAAAATTTGTGGGAAATGGGTTGTTGTTCCTAGAAATGGTCTTAAAATGGAATATGATCCTCAAGGAATATACAAATCCCCGATTCAAATTATCCTTAGGACCATTATGAATCACCACAAGCAGCATGATATTTTAGATGATTGCATGAAGCTGGCCATACACTAGGTTGAAGACATGGCCATAGATTTCCATCATCTATTGGCTAGGAAATTGCACTCTGCATTGCAAGATAGTAAAATTAAGAAGTTCAAGTTTAGTTACCTGGGCACACTACAAAAAATTATTGATTTATGTCGACCCGGTGTTGTAGGGTCAAATTCTATTAGAACATACATTAGGAAGCCTAAAGAACAACAAAAAAATGAGGAATTACCTCAACCATCTTTAAAGAACAATGTAGAAGTAGTTTCTACTATCACTGCATCAACAATACATGGACAACCTTTAGAGGACAATATGGAATCTGTGGGAAACAACATGCCTTCACTTTCCCTTGAAGAAGATGTTGCTATCAAAACTTTGGTTGGAATGCATGCAAATGAAAATGCATATCAATGGGAGGAATTTGTGAACAATGATATGGATCATTCACCGACGAGTGATAAAGACCTAATTCATGCCAAATATTCTTTTGATGGTAGATTTTTTATTTATTTATTTGATAAAATGGTACATTTCAAAGAACAATCTACCTTGTAGGAGGATTCCTTCAAAGCTAGTGATGAATTGTGCAAAACTAAAGATGTCCAAATTCTTGATTTGGTACATCGTGTTACAAGTTTAGAGAAAAGAATTGTTGAAACTAAAAAAATAATTGGCCAGAAGGATAAACTTATTAAGGATCAATGTTCTAAATTAACCGTAGTTCTAGCAGAATTGATTTCTGAACTTGATAGACGGAAATAAATGTATCAGGCTCAAAAGAAAAAATATGAGGAAACTATAGGGATACTTGAAAATGAGTTGAAAAACAGGCCTGAAGTTTTGAACATGCCACCACTGAAGACTGTATTTGGTAAGGAAGCAGAACTTCAGCAAGAATTGAAGCTGAAAGAAACATTTATTGTAGGTTTGAAGGTTGAGTTTGAAAATTCATTGAGAGAAATGATCGTTAAAAACCAAAATGAGACTACAAAATATGAAACAAGATTGGAAAAATTGAATAAAACAATTTAAAAAAAAATGATTTTCTACAAAAAAAAGAGAATTGAAAGGATTTCAACAACTATTGAGGCTAAAAGTGTTGGAAGAGGAAAAAAATCAACAGTCAAGGGTAAACAAGTCTACACACCAAAAGAATCAACAGTCAAGGGTAAACAGGTCTGCACACCATAAGAATGAACATTCAAGGGTAAAAAGGCCAGCACAACAAAAGAATCCAAAGTCGAGGGTAAAAAGGCCATCACACCAAAACTTTTTGGCAGTACAAAACTAGGTGATGTAACTATGGAGAGCTTACTTCAGTTTCAGAAGTCCTTGCAACAATGAGAGAAGACCTTGAATGAAGCTGCTTCAACAATAAATGTTGTAGAGTTTACATTTGGCTCATCAGATTCACCATTGAAGAAGAAGATAGAGGAGAAGGAGGCTGAAATTAGAGACATGCACCAAAAAATATTGGAGAAGGGAAAAGCACTACATTTGGGATGTGATAGTGAGATACAAGACTTGAAATCCCAAATTAAATCTTTGCAGGATAAACCTGTGGCAGAAGCAATTTGAGGGAACAAGAGCTCGAGAAGGAGGTACAACAGGTCAAGAGAAAATTAAGTGCAGTTCAATATGAGCTGAAGTGGACAAAGGATGATATTAAAATAAAGGAAGATGAGCACTCAAAGTAGAAAAATAATAATGTATATATGTTGAAGAAATACCTAGAAGAAAAAGATAGATTTCATACAAAAGTGATAAATTGTGCAAACAAAGTGAAAGAGCAAGAAAAACAATTAAAACTTATGAACGATGAAGCTTCTGTAGAACTAGAGGATTATGGAAAAGGCAAGAGAAGCTATAGCAAATTTTCTTATTCTAAAAAGGAGGAATTGCAAATACCTCCCAAGAAACCTAGAGTTCTTAAATAATATGGTGTACATTTGATGTCTATGTACATACTAATATTGTTGTAATATAAATTGTCAGTACTTCTCAGCAATGCATATATTTTGATATAGTTAATGTGTTTCTAATGTATAATACAAGTGTAATGTGTAATCCATATGTGCATTTTTCCTATATCTGAGAGATTTTAATGTGCAACCCATACTTAGAAGTGTGTATGAAACTACAAATGATGAAATATATTATTTGTAATATATTCTTCAAATGCATTGACATATGAAATATTCTTGAAATATGTTCCACAAATGAATCGACAGATCATCATTTCATGTTATATGGAATAAATTTCACTATAACATAGACATACCAACCTTTTCTACAAACTCTTGTACTCATTTCTGTAAAGTATATGATCTACAATAAAATCCAAGTCATCCAAAACAACAATTGATAGTATTTTCCAATCTTTCATGGCTAGAACTAAAAATGCACACCAATTCCAATCCAAGTACACTATACATATGAAATTTGGAATTTTGCATACAAAAACCTAATTAGACTAGTATAGTTTTAATTTTAGACATAAATTAAACTTCTATTGTGAAATAAGAATGCATCCAACATTTGAAATGAGAACAGAACAACTATAAATGTTTGTTTCTTGTTCACAGGAATCATAGGTTGGAAACCAATCTCATGGCTCTACAAGTTTGTATCGTCTGTATATTTTTTATTATAATATAAATCATCATCGTTCCTTACAGAAATTAATAAATGAGAACATAACATATATAATACATTCCGAGGAAAAAAACAGAGATAATGCAAAAATATAACCAGATCGATACTCAAGAAAGTTTTAAAAGGGACCCAAGAGCATTTTTAATTATATTATTATTTCATTACAGAGCAAAGGGATAGTTTATAGTTGAATTAGTAACATCAAACAACTCCTTCCATAATAATTGTCCCTACTACCTATTAAATTCTATTTATATACCTCAAGGGTCGGATTGACCATGTTACAAGTGGATTTCATTTGAGTGAAACTGAAATGTCGATTCACCCATGAGCCAACCTGTCCTCTGCTGTACTTTCCTAGATTCAAATGAAGATACCAACTACTATGGAACAAGGCTAACATGACAGTTTAACAAAGGGGGTAAAACAGGGCTGAAGTGGACATGTTTCAACACTAGGGGTAGAAAGGGAGTAGAAGAGGAAGTTGCATTCCAGTTATCTGGATGGGAGATGTGAGTAGAGAAGAAGTATCACAGAGATGCACAGTGCATGAGAGGTATCATAAGGAGAAAAGATAAATATCAATGAAAGAAGAAAATGATAAGGAAGAGAGAAATGCTGAGACAAAAATGGCTCAGTGTAAAACAACATGCAATACCCATATGGTGTGGAGAAATTAAAAGCTAGAATTGAAGAAATCAATCCTGCTATAGCACCGAGAGGGAATGTTTGGGTTGTTGAAGAGGGACAGGGTGTTGAATCAATGCAGGAAATACTTCACTGAGTGATGGGAAATGAATGCCAAACAAACATAAAAATAATAAGATGGAATGGAACTGCCAATGAAAGCAATCGAACCCGGATGAGACTGTCTCCAATTCTACCCATTTCACTCATACTATCAATGAACTCAGATTTGGCCACATCTGGTGCCATACTAGACAAAAATTAACAAACATAGAGAATGGATTCAATACATAGCCTATTGATAACAGTGGCCCCTATTTATCAATCTTACATAAGAAGCAACATGATTGGTAATTGACTGCAGTTGCTAGGAAGGAATCCATGGGGTCAGGCCAAATTTGGATATGTGTACTGTGTTGGCCCTTTGAATAATTGAAAGGTGGGAGAAAAGGTTAATCACAATGAAATGATGAGTTAACATCTGGTTGATGCAATCATTCTCAATGCCTTCAGAATATGACTCGAGTCAGGTTCATCGAATCATAGAATTTGATGGTTTGCTAAGTGACGTATTTGACACAGTTTAAAGTTTAGAATATGACAGGTATGAAAAAGTGAAAACTGCCATTTACAGGTTTATAAGATTATATGATGTATTTTACACTCAATTAGTTCAGCATGTGTATGACAGGTTGAGGTATGGGAAAATGAAATCAGGAATGTGTGTGCATTTTATTGAAGCAAGTCAATTTTGGATTTCTTTACTCAAATGCACACCCAACATGCAAAAAATGTGGTTTAGGAAAATTAGACCAAGCCTAGGAGAAGATAAAAAGTTGTCCAAGTATGGAATTTGTTGTAAAATCTGCCTAACTGGCCTTAGGGAAATTCGCACCACAACTTATAGGATTATGATAAAAATATTATGAGAGTGTAGATATATAGAGTATTGTATGGTGCATTAAACCATATAATTATCCTAACCAAAAATTCTTTCGGTAAGAAGATATCAATCTGCCAAAAGTGCCTCTCAGCCATATTTGCACTGCTCCAGAAAATGTCCGCTGAGGACAAAGAAAGAAGCTCCAGAAGATGAAAGTGGTTATGATGGATTCTTATTGTTGGTCTCTACCCATTGGGAATCTCACTTTCCAATTTTGAAGGAAAAATTAAATCACCTTGGTGACCTAGGATTTGAAGAGAACTGGTTAAGTGTTAGACAAAGAGTTCGAGAGACCACTTGGAAATGCTCGTAAGGGGATGTTCCATTGATGATAAAAATCATCAGATGATATGGTCCTATTCATTGTTGAAATGGATATCTAGCCATGCTCTTGGTTTTTCTTATGGTGACCAAATAAGGAAAATATCAACCTAGAAAAATAGAATAAAAATCTTATTTTGCATACTAAAGAAAGAAAAATGGCTAAGTGTTGTAAAGGGGCTAAGTGATGCCCGCATTAAGGTTGATTCCCGCTCTAAGGATGATTCTCGCATGGTATGGCATGGCATAGATGATGATGTGGCATGAAGTTCAAATCATTGTTGCATTATGACATCGTTCTATAGAAATACGACAAATTAGTGAAAAACAAGAAATTGGCTAAGTATGGGAATATTGGTCAAAGTAGACTTAAGAGGATGCCCGCCACAAATGGTTTGTTGAAGAAAATTCTCACACCACATGGGGATATTGTAGGCTGATGTTTTTTCTACTCAACCATGGAATCATTTTGTCCAAAGAGACCCTGAAGAAGAATTTATGGACCTACAAAAACTGTCGTTTAGGGAAATTATACCAAGCCTAGGAGAAGATAAAAAATTGACAAAGTATGGAATTATTGGTAAAATATGCCTAACTGGCCTTAGGGAAATTCCCACCACAACTCATAGGATGATGATACTATGGATATATATAGTGTTGTATGGTGCATCCAACCATATCATTTGCCTGGCCAAAAATTCTTTTAGTAAGAAGATATCAATTTGCCAAAAGTGGCTCTCAGCGATATTTGAACTGCTCCAAAAAAATGCCCACCGAGGAGAGAGAAACAAGCTCCAGAAGATGAAAGTGGTATTGATGGATTCACCTTGTTGTCCTCTACCCATTGGGAATCTCACTTTGCAACTTTGAAGGAAAAATGAAATCACCTTGGTGACCTAGGGTTTGAAGAGAACTAGTTAAGTGTTAGACAAAGAGTTTGAGAGACCATTTGGAAATGCTCACAAGGGGGTGTTCTATTGATGATAAAAATCATCAGATGATATGGTAATGTTCATTGTTTAAATGGATATATATCCATGCTCTTTCTTTTTCTTATGGTGATCAGATAAGGAAAATATCGACCTGGCGAAATAGAGAAAAAATCTTATTTTGCATACTAAAGACAGAAAAAATGCCTAAGTGTTTTAAAGGGGCTAAGTGATGCCCGCATTAAGGTTGATGCCCGCACTAAGGACCATTCCCACATGGCATGGCATGGCATAGATGATGATGTGGCATGAAGTTGAAATCATTGTCGCATTATGACATCGTTCTGGAGAAATACGGCAAATTAGTGAAAATTAGGAAATTGGCTAAGTATGGGAATATTGGTCCAAGTAGCCTTAAGAGGATGCATGCCACAAATGGTTTGTTGAAGAAAATTCCCACACCACATGGGGATATTGTAGGCTTCTATTTTTTCTACCCAACCATGGTCTCATTTTTTCCAAAGAGACGCTGAAGAAGAATCTATGGACCTACCAAAACTGTAGTTTAGGGAAATTAGACCAAGCCTAGGAGAAGATCAAAAATTGACCAAGTATGGAATTATTGATAAAATATGCCTAGCTGGCCTTAGGGAAATTCCTGCGAAAGCTTGTAGGATGATGATAAAAATATTATGAGACTCTGGATATCTAGAGTGTTGTATGGTGCATCCAACCATATCATTCGCATTACCAAAAATTATTTCAGTAAGAAGATATCAATCTACCAAAAGTGCCTCTCAGTCATATTTTTATTGCTCCAGAAAAATGTCCACCAAGGAGAGAGAAATATTCCCCAGAAGATGAAAGTGGTCTTGATGGATTCACCTTGTTGGCCTCTACCCATTGGGAATCTCACTTGCCAAGTTTTAAGGAAAAATGAAATCACCTTGGTGAGCTAGGGTCTTAAGAGAATTGGTTAAGTGTTAGACAAAGAGTTTGAGAGACCACATGGAAATGCTCGCAAGGGGGTGTTCCATTGATGATCAAAATCATCAGATGATGTGGTCATGTTCGTTGTTGAAATGGATATCTAGCCATGCTCTTGCTTTTTCTTATGGTGACCAGATATGGAAAATATCAACCTAGAAAAATAGAATAAAAATCTATTTTTGCATACTAAAGACAGAAAAAATGCCTAAGAGTTGTAAAGGGGCTAAGTGATGCCTTCATTAAGGTTGATGCCCGCACTAAGGACCATGCTCGCATGGCATGGCATGGCATAGATGATGATGTGGCATGAAGTTGAAATCATTGTTTCATTATGACATCGTTCTGGAGAAATACGACAAATTAGTGAAAATCAGGAAATTGGCTAAGTATGGTAATATTGGTCCAAGTAGCCTTAAGAGGATGCCCGCCACAAATGGTTTGTTGAAGAAAATGCCCACACCACATGGGGATATTGTAGGCTATTTTTTTGTCTACTCGACCATGGTCTCATTTTGTCCAAAGAGATCCTAAAGAAGAATTTATGGACCTGCCAAAACTGTGGTTTAGGGAAATTAGACCAAGCCTAGGAGAAGATAAAAAATTGTCCAAGTATGTAATTATTGGTAAATTATGCATAATTGGCCTTAGGGAAATTCCCACCACAGATCCTAAAATGATGATAAAAATATTATGAGACTGTGGATCTCTAGAGTCGCGTATGGTGTATCCAACCATATGATTAGCCTGACCAAAAAGTCTTTCAGTAAGAAGATATCAATCTACCAAAAGTGCCTCTCAGCCATATTTGTACTACTCCAGAAAAATGCCTGTCGAGGAGAGAGAACGAAGCTCCAGAAGATGAAAGTGGTCTTGATGGATTCACCTTGTTGAACTATAACCATTGGGAATCTCACTTGCCAAATTTGAATGAAAAATGAAATCACCTTGGTGACCTAGGGTTTGAAGAGAACTACTTAAGTGTTAGACAAAGAGTTTGAGAGACCACTTGGAAACGATCAAAAGGGGATGTTCCTTTGATGATAAAATTCATCAGATGATATGGTCCTGTTCATTGTTGAAATGGATATCTATCCATGATCTTGGTTTTTTTTATGGTGACCAAATAAGTGTTTTAAAGGGGATAAGTGATGCCTTCATTAAGGTTGAAGCCCGCACTAAGGATGATGCCCACATGGCATGGCATGGCATAGATGATGATGTGGCATGAAGTTGAAATCATTGTTACATTATGACATCGTTCTAGAGAAATACGACAAATTAGTGAAAATCAGGAAATTGGCTAAGTATGGAAATATTGGTCTAAGTAGCCTTAAGAGGATGCCCACCACAAATGGTTTGTTGAAGAAAATGCCTACAACACATGGGGATATTGTAGGCTGTTGTTTTGTCTATTCAAAAATTGTCTTAGTTTTTCGAAAGAGACCCCGAATAAGAATTTATGGACATTCCAAAACTGTGTTTTAGGGAAATTAGACCAAACCTAGGAGAAGACCAAAAATTGTCTAAGTATGGAATTATTGGTAAAATATTCCTAACTGTCCTTAGGTAAATTCCCGCCATAGCTCATAGGATGATGATAACAATATTATGAGAGTGTAGATCTCTAGATTCTTGTATTGTGCATCCAACCATATAATTAGCCTGACCAAAAAGTCTTTCAGGAAGAAGATATCAATCTTCTGAAAGTGCCTCTCAGCCATATTTGCACTACTCCATAAAAATGCCCACCGAGGAGGGAGAAATAAGCTCTAGAAGATGAAAGTGGTATTTTTGGATTCACCTTGTTGAACTATACCCATTGGGAATATCACTTTCCAAATTTGAAGGAAAAATAAAATCACCTTGGTGACCTAGGGTTTGAAGAGAACTGCTCAAGTGTTAGACAAAAAGTTTGAGAGACCACTTGGAAATGACCGAAAGGGGGTGTTCCTTTGATGATACAATTCATCAGATGATATGGTAATTTTCATTGTTGAAATGGATATATACCCATGCTCTTGGTTTTTCTTGTGGTGACCAGATAAGGAAAATATCAACTTGCCAAAATAGAAGAAAAATGTTATTTTGCATACTAAAGACAGAAAAAATGGCTAAGTGTTTTAAAGGGGATAAGTGATTCCTGCATTAAGGTTGATGCCTTCACTAAGGATGATTCCTGCATGGAATGGAATGGCATAGATTATTATGTGAAATGAAGTTGAAATGATTGTTGCATTATGACATCGTTCTGGAGAAATACAACAAAATACTTAAAATCATGAAATTGGCTAAGTGTGGGAATATTGGTCCAAGAAGCCTTAAAAATGTGGTTTAGGGAAATTATATCGAGCCTAGGAGAAGATAAAAAATTGTCCAAGTATGGAATTATTGGTAAATTTTCATAATTGGCCTTAGGGAAATGCCTGCCACGGCTCATAGGATGATGATAAAAATTTTCTGAGAGTGTGGATCTCTAGAGTGTTGTATGGTGCATCCAACCATATCTAGAAGGCTATAATAAGAGGTTTTTCATACATTTTGAAGATATTATAGAAGCATATTCACAATAACCCACATGCTAGGAAATGTATATTAGCGTTTCAAAGCTACAAATTTCATATATAATGAAATAAATATTCGAAAACAAAAACCAATTATAATAGAACAATAATATACCAAGCATAATTGAATGCAACAAATCAATCATTCATATGTATTAAATAGTAGAATTCACTATATAGATTACACCTTATAGTATAAAATTTTATTAATAAATGTAAAATGTTTGCAACTCCAAATGTGGTACACCAGTCCTCATCCCTAATCCATACAATTTCAAAAAATATTCAAGATTCCTCCTCTGGACCCCGAGTTAATAGCAAAGGAATCCTATTGGTGCAAACTATATTTACTTTTCCCATAGTTATCAACTACCTTCCATTGATTAGTAGTTGGCAGATCTAGACTGATCATCTATTTCACCATTACATTGAGCTCCACATTTTCAGCATAAGAGAACTTTGGCAAATATGTACATATGGATTTGAAGTCAAACAACATCTCGAAATCTACAGTTAATTTATCAATCACTATTTTTCCAGAAAAGGATTGATGTTGCATGTCATCAAACTATTTGTGATCTAATATGCAACTGATTAACCTGTCATTATATTCTTTCTGAGACCACATTCCTCCTTTCTCTTCCTAGAAGAAAGGGAGTGCTCTTCTAAATAAAGGATTAAACAGCTCAATGAATTCCTTGATTTGATGATGCATGACATCAATTTTCGATTCAATTGTTGCCAAATGATGATTTTTATTTACCACTTTCCTTGCCCATGTGATAACCAAAACACCATCATGGATACTTCCTTTTTTTATTTCCTCTTCTTTCAAGTTGTTCAAAAAGTTGATTGCATTATTAGTTGTATCAATATGAGTTTGGTGGGATTTATTTTCCATCTTTTCTTGCCTCAATTGGTTCTCAATTTCACCTTTGAGGATATGTAACTTGGATACTTCTAGAGTGATCTTCAGCAAGTGATTAAATAAGATATCTCATGTCTTCTTGTGAAAATGAATCATGTTAGGTATGGGGATAACATCCAGGTTCCTTTTTACTTCAGCAACCATGTTCTTGCTTGTCAAGGCCAAGTTACCAAAGACACATCTTGTTTAGAAATCTTCCTTACTTCAGAATATAATTTCAAAGTCCTGTGTGAAGTTATGTCTTTGATTCATTTGTATTTATCCACTAACTCTACTTTGTTATTTGACTAGGAGGAGGAATCAACAGGAGTACTATCTGCAAATGTATACTCTTTTACCTCAAATGGAGGGCCTGATATCATCATTTTCCTTTTACCTTTGTCTACAGTTGTACCTAGGACAAGTTTTCCTTTAGTTTCAACCTTCTGCCTTTTGGGAGTTTCAGCAGTTCCCTCCTCATCGATATCCATTACCTCAGGAAAATATCTTTTATTTTTCCTTCTGATTTACTGGCCAATGGAGTAATGCTCTCGACTACAGTAAATACCTTTAAAAAAATTGGGGGTGGGTTTAGAAAAATAGTCAAAAGACACCTTTAGGGGGGTCTTTCCAAAACCCCCCAAAAGTCTAGAGAATTAGACTTTTTAGGGGTTTTTTTAAGGACCACCCCAAAATACCTCAAAAATATTTGGGGGGGGTTAGCAAAACCATTGTGTAACACCTTTAGGGGGTGTTTCTAAAACCCTCCCCAAAAGTCCTGATAATTACATTTTTTATGGGGGTTTTTAAGGACTGCCCCCAAATACCTTAAAAAACGTTTAGGGGGAGTTTTATAAAAAACAATGCAACAAACCTTTAGGGGGTCTTTCTACAACCCCCCCCTCAAAAAAAAAGTCATAAGAATTATACTTTTGAGGGGGTTTTTTAAGGATCACTGCCAAATACCTTAAAACACTTTGGTGGGGGGGGGAGGGGGGTTTAGAAAAACTACTGAAAGCTACTTTTAGGGGGGGTGTTTCTAAAATGCCCCCAAAAGTCCTGAGAATTAGACTTTTGAGGTGGGTTATTAAGGACCACCCCCAAATACCTTAAAAAAAAATTGTTGGGGCTTTTAGCAAAACTGTCGCAAACCACCATTAGGGGGGGTCTTTCTAAACTGGCCACATGAGGAATGATCCTCAATTCTATCTCCTTTTCGTTTCCCTGCAACTTTCTTTCCATTTCTTCTAACTTTTCCTTCATGGATTTCTCACTTTCTACTACCAAGGTCATGTCTTTTTTCCATTGATTTTATTTATTAGCAAACTTCAATAAGTTTTCTTAACAATCAATGAGTTGATTATTCAAGTTATCCTTTTCTTTTTTCTATCTCAACTAGTTCAAGACCCTGTATTAGTTGGGTTGAAGGTATGAGAATCTTCTTTTTCAATAACTGAATCTCTTTTTCTTTCTCATCTAGCAACCTTTGGATATGGCCAGCTCCCTTATCAAATTGGCCTCTAGTATCCAGCAACTCAGTTTGCGACTTCTTTATCTGAGTTTGGTGGGCCTTATTTTCCACCTTTTCTTGCCTTAATTGGTTCTCAATTTTACCTTTGAGGATATGTAACTTGGATAATTCCAAAGTGATCTTCAACAAGTGAGTAAATAAGATATCTCCTGTCTTCTTGTGAAAATGAATCATTTTAGGTATGGGGATATCATCCAGGTTCCTTTTTACTTCAGCGACCATGTTCTTGCTTGTCAAGGCCAAGTTCAGAGTGTTTTGGATATAATCCCTGACTAAAACCAAAGACACATCTTGTTTAGAAATCTTCCTTACTTCATAATATAATTTCAGAGTCCTTTGTGAAGTTATGTCTTTGATTCATTTGTATTTATCCACTAACTCTACTTTATTATTTGACTAGGAGGAGAAATCGGCAGGAGTACTATCTGCAAATGTATACTCTTTTACCTCAAATGGAGGGCCTAATATCGTCATTTTCCTTTTACCTTTTTCTACAGTTGTATCTAGGACAAGTTGTCCTTCAATTTCAACCTTCTACCTTTTAGGAGTTTCAGCAGTTCCCTCCTCATCGATATCCATTTCCTCAGGAAAATATCTTTTATTTTTCCTTTTGATTTACTGGCCAATGGAGTAATGCTCTCAACTGTAGCAAATACCTTAAAAAACTTGGGGGGGGGTTAGCAAAATAGTCAGAAGACACCTTTAGGGGGTTCTTTCAAAACCCCCCCCAAAAGTCCTGAGAATTAGACTTTTTAGGGGAGGTTTTAAGGACCGCCCCCAAAAAACTTAAAAT
>LPNX010309830.1:67126-140858 GCA_001517045.1 Pseudotsuga menziesii | reverse complement strand
ACCCCCAAAAGTCCAATTTTCTAGAATTTTGAGGGGATTTTTTTAAGAACCTCCCCCAAAGGCCTAAAAATACTTTGGGGGGGGTTTAGCGAAACCGCCGCAAGCCAAAACCACCCCAAAAAGGGTATTTTGTTGTAGTGTTAAAAGATAGATCACTTACCTGAGGTGTGCAAATACTCTTCTCTCTTTGTTGATCCAAGCTCCATAGCCTTCATATCTTGAGCTGCAAAACCTTGTAGAGCAAGTGGAAACAAGAAAATAGTACATGTGTATCCAAACATGAATTGAAATAAGCTAACAGTTAAGAAAGAAATCTCTAAATATCATTAACACAATAATATTTATGGAAAGATATTTGTATTACTGTAATCAAGGAGATACATAGAATTACATAGGAAAGTATTATAATTTGAATGCCATTTAGATCTTCAAGAATATAGTTCCAATAATGTTTGCAGTAAATGGAGAATGAATATACAAATTGAACAAAACAAACCACACAGGAAACAGACAAGTATTGCTCAATAATTTATAGTATCATTCACAATAATAAATCCGGTGTTACAATAGTTTACAAATAGGAAGAATTCAAATGAATTAGGGATAAATTCGAATCTACCAAGTGGATCTGACTGTATCAAAATGAACCTCTAACTCATGGTGACTCAATCAATATCAAAGTCCAATAAATAAACTCCCAGATGTCCAACAACTCAATCAATCAGTGACAGCTAGTTAACTCAGTGCAACTAAGTGTGGTAGGTGGGAAAAGGTACCTACTCCACATGCCATCATGCATTATCCATGAAAATATTGTGCTAGCTAACTAATTGTGAAATAACTTAAAGTAACAAAGGGCTAACTAAGATTAACTAGTACTAACCCCAACTAACTGAAGTAGGTTGGTGTTGGGACTCTGAGTGGATCCTAAAATGTAGAGATTGGTCTAGGAGGTGCCCAAATTTATGCATGCACATGCATCAAGTGGAAATTAACATCTAGTGTTGTTTCCCACACTCTAGTGACTGGTACATGTGGCCCCATTAGGTCAAGTGGACCCAATTAATTAATTAAGGTTCCTAAGTTAGGCTAAATAATCTAATAGACAGTATGGTCAAGGGAGGATTAATAATCCTAACACCCCCCCTGAATCCTAACTTGGAGAACTATGCACCCTGGTAACAAGACCATAGGTCACCCAAATACAATCTAAAATATAGTAAAAAATGTTACTTAATACAACCGAGGAAACAAGGGAAAACCTCATGAGAAAATCCCCCCTCAAAATAAGAAGAAATACAAATTTTGAAAAAACTTGTGAAAAGTTTTACTACTATTTGCAGCACTATGCAGTATCTTGGTTCTTTTGTGCAGGTGAACCTCTGAATACAAACAAATGCTTATTTCTGGAGGAATATTCCTCTTTGGAAGAAGAACAATGTACTCAACTAAATCAGAAATATAAACAGCTGTACGGTGAAAATTGGACCCATGTAGAGCAACTGAAATCAACTGATGAGAGAGAAAAAATTCTTGATAATTAGAACCATGTGAGGAACACCCAAGAACCTGATATATTTCATCCTTTAACATCAAACCATGAGTGGAAAAATCATCCCCAAGTGTTAGGAGCAAGTGTCCAGGCAAATGCAAAATGTCTTCCTCTTTACTAGTTCTGTGAGGGGATGAGCATGTGACCAAAGGTAGAGAAGCCCTAGGACTATGGAGATCAAATTTTTTAGCTCCATAATATGATATATATTCATCAATAACCAATAATTCACAAAATCTAATATCAGAAAACTCATAAGAGAGAACTAACATCGAATCCTCAACAACAAAATTGAAGGAGACTTGCGGTGCTTGATTTGTCACACCAAAATTGATGAAACCAGTTACAAGCAATACTGAAAGATCTTGAATATCAAAACCTGAATTAGATATTATCATATCAGAAAATAAATCATATCCAATTATATCTATATTAGATCCAAAACTTTGCTCCATCGAGATGGTAGATGCACAATTTTCTCCTTCTTCAAAATTATGATTTTTGGTGTATGCAATCCTGTAGGAATTTACTGGAAGCTCTAGATTAATGAGATTGAATGGATCACTCTTATAATATGATATTATTTCCATAATATAAGTGGTATTACTTATATTCACACCAGAAACATCATTATATATAGAGAAATCAAATTCCTCTATCGTTTCTGAAACAGTCACCGGTAAACTATGCACAAAATTTAAAGAATTACTGGAGAATTTTTGCAAAGAATAGAAGGAGTGTTTTTCTTCACAAAAAAATATTTGAATGTCTTCTTCTAGATAATCCATGTGAAGAGGTGAGATATCAAGGATCTCATACGCTTCTGGAGCAGCAGGAAAAGGAGTCACTTCAAGGAGACTTTCTTCCATTCGAATTGAATGTAGGGAAAAATATGCTTCTTCTTCATCCTCAACAATTTGCTTTTCTGTAGGAGAGGGCATGAAATCATAATGCTGGATTTTATCTGAACCCCTCTCAACATATGGGATTTTATATTCATCTCCCATGTTAATTTTAGGTCCTCCTAATAGAGGGAAGGTGATGAAGGATTCCCTAGAAGCAACCATGTGGTTGGATGCTCCAGAATCTATCACATAAGCCTTTGATGGAGAGAGGCTTTCATGCAAGAATATCTCATCTTCTTCGGTATTCTCTTCATCATATGACATTACTGATATTTTTGGAAGGGAAATATTGTTATGTACACATAGAGCTTTCATTTGGTCAAGGGTCTTCTTCATGCACGAGTCTTCTAGATGACAACCCCTCATATAGTAGGGTTACTTTTTATTTTTCTCCTTTGAGTTGGAGGCTCCTTTGGAAGTTTACTAATTCAGTTTAGGCTTCGAATCAGTTGCTTTGGGATCCTTCTTCTTTGATTTATACTTTTCTTGCACTTTTTAAGATTCAGAAACTATGAGAGCTTGATATTTTGAGGTCTTGATGACTCCCATTCGAATCAACTTGTCTTGCTCCTTGATTAAGGACTCCGAAAAAGAATCTAATGAAGGAATTTTCCAATCAGGAAAGATTTCCTGCTTGGAATTAAATATGGAAACAAATACAGAATACTCAGAGCATAGTTTTCTGAGTATGGAAAGGACATGCTACTCATCCTTCCACACTATTCCACACTGTCTGCATTGAAGTACCAAAAACTTGAATTTAGTAAAGATTCAAGAATTTCTCAATAGTCTCGAAACTGTTGGGATGTAAAGATACCAACTCATTCTCCAGAATGTGTCCCCGAAACTCATATTTTTTGTTAAACAATCTTATCTCGGGCTTCTCTGGGAGTCTCCAAGCCTTCTAGGTGGAAGAGGATATCTCTCTATATATAAGTACATAAGTACCCGAATGCTTCATCATAACGATTCAGAAACGTGTTCCTTTCAACTTGCTGATGAGGGTCAGGCTTCCATCCATGTATGATCCTGTGATATCCATGCTTGTGCAAGGCCAGCTGCATATCAATCCTCCAATCAAGATAATTGGAAATTGTGAGGATCCATGGTTCAGGAGTTTGAGAACTCATAAGTGCTCCGGCTTAAATACTGCAAAGCTTCACACAAGCTATGTAGAACCTGTCAATTGTTACTGCAAAACACTAAAACATATGAACTGTTAGAATCATTATTTTCCTCTCGACATGAACATATTTTCAGGGTCTGTCGTGCCCTCTCCGCTACTCTAAATAAATCTAGAGCTCGCAAATCATCATAGAGGACTTCTGTGGAAACCCAGCTACTTATGATGTTTGATGGGGATAAACAAACATGAAACCTGTCTTAGAAGGCTCTGATACCATATTAGAGTTTGAACGCCATTTAGATATTCAAGCATATAGTTCTAACAATTTTTGCATTAAATGGAGAATGAAGATACAAACTGAACAAAACAAACCACACAGGAAATAAACAAGTATTTCTCAGGAATTTGCAATATCATTCACAATAATAAATTTGGTGTTACAATAGTTTAAAAATAGGAAGAATTCAAATACATTAGGGATAAATTCAAATCTACCAAGTGGATATGACTGTATCTAACTGAACCTCTAACTCATGGTGCCTCAATTAATATCGGAGTCCAATAAATAAACTCCCAGATGTCCGACAACTCAATCAATCAGTGATAGCTAGTTAACTCAGTTCAATTAAGTGTGATAGGTGGGAAAAGGTGCCTACTCCACATGCAGCCATGCATTAGCCATGAAAATATTGCATTCACTAAATCATAGTGAACTAACTAAAAGTAATTCAGGGATAACTAATACTGACTAGTACTAACTCCAACTAACTGAAGTAGGTTGGTGCCGGGACTCCAAATGGCTCCTAAAACGTAGGGATTGTTCTAGGAGGTGCCCAAACTGATGCATGCATGTGCACTAAGTGGCATTTAACCTCTAGCAGTGTTCCCCACACTCTAGTGACCGGTACATGTGGCCTCATTAGGACAAGTGGACCCAATTTTAGTAGTGGGCCCAATTAATTAATTAAGGTTCCTAAGTTACGCTAAATAATCTAATAGACAGTATGGTCAAGGGAGGATTAATAATCCTAACAGAAAGAATGTCACAACCTAGACTTAATTCTGCAATATTCCATCCAACAATCCAATCCAAGCCTCCAAATCAAGATAGGAAGCCTCCCAAAGGATGATAATCTACCTCCCAAAGGATGAGATTCTGCCTCCCAAAGGATGATAGGGATCACCTAGAAATTCCACTAGCATAAGAGTACCATAATCCTTCCACCCTTCATAGTGGAGAGAGGGTTCGGTTTATAAGGCTAAAGGGATAGATGAGGTTGAATATTAGGAGAAGGAGTCTAAGAGATCCTCCTATTTGGTTATGGAACCGAATTCCACCTCACCTAGAAGATAAGGATGATCCTCCACCTCATCCACCTTCAAGAAGGGCCTTGAAGATTCTCTTTTTTCCCTCTAAACACCCTTGGCACACCTTGTTGTAGGAGATAGAGCGTCGATGCACTTTGCATGAGGGGAAAGAGTGCCACTGGTATTCCTTCCATGAACAGAAAGAGTGTCAGTGCACATTTTCTTAGAAGAAAGGGCACCAGCCCTCTTAAAGGAGGAAAAATATCTATAGACAACTTCAAACTCAATCAACTTTAGCTAGGGAAACTTTAGGGATTAGGCATAAGGTTGACACATGGCTCAATATGACAATATTTCGGTGTAACAGTGGCTCTTTGGGCCATTTAATTCTACTAGTATATTGAACCTTGTTAAGTGTTTCCTCTAAGCCATGTTGATCAACTTATTCTTGGTCTTAGAGGTACCTAAGTGAATTCTTAGAGAAATTAAAAATATACAACATGTGTTTCTTTGAGGTGGAAACCCAGCCAAGTCCAAAATAGCGTTGGTTAGCTAGGACAATTATGTCAACCTAAGGATCAAGAAGGTTTGGGTGTTCGTGATCCAGAGAAGATAAATGAGGTGGTCGAAGCCAATATCTAGTGGAGGTGGTGCACTTACATGAACAAACCTTGGGAAAATTGTTCGCATGTGAAGTATGCCTAGGACCGATCTAGTCATGATTTAGTCCATTTAAGGGAAGAGAAAATGGGCTCTCATATTTGGACCTCTTCCCAATGAAAAAAAAGTATTGTTCAGGATCATAGCTTCTGGGAAATAATAGATGGGAACACAACAAAATTTTGGGATGATTCCTGCCATCAAATCCCTAAGCTATTAGAAAGCCCTGGGTGGTGGATGTTAAGGGAAATAGGAATAAGAGAAGGGCCGATAAAATTTTACCAGTATTAGACTGAGATGGCAGACAATGGGGACTTTCATGATTGGAAAGGCCAGTATTTTTGGGTATGTCTTACAATGGTTGAGTAATATCAAGAGATTAAGGACATTATCTGATAGCATTGCATGTGAAGGAACAACGACCAGGACAAGATACGATGGAGGTACTCACCCAAAGGGGTTTTTACCATAAAGGAGGTGTATGACATCTGGACTTATGAAAGGGAATCCCTATAGGATACCTAGAAAAAAATATGGGCAATGAACCCTTGGCCAAAAGCCGCAACCTTCATATGGTTGGTCGTCTAGAAGAGAATTCTGACTGGGGAAAACCTGAGAAAAAAGGGAGTTGTGGGTCCATCGCAGTGTTTGTTATGAAACAGGGGGAAAAATAGCATGAACCACTTGTTGGATGGGTTCCCCTTTACATCATCAGTATGGGACTGGGAGATGGTTATTTTTCATCGATCAAATAGGGTCAGAGGCCATCCAGACCAATCGATCGAAAATTGGAACTTGGAAGCCTCCCCAAACCCCATCCTCGGAATGTTGTGGTCTATGTTCTCAAGGTTCCTACTTTGAGTGATATGGAAGTAAAAGAATAAAAGGATCTTCTAATAAAAGAGATCTACTGAAGAGGAGGTTTCGAAAAGATTGACCCTCAATATTTAGGATACATTGAATATTAATTAGTGGATAGATAAGGACTAGGAGTTAAGCGAGCAAGTGAAATGTCCCCATATCCCATAATGTAGATAAATTAAAATTTTGCTTATAGAAAACTTGTTCTCCTTTCGAAACATGAGGCATGGATGTTAACACACTCTTCAACCTTCATTCTCAAGCATAGAAACCACTATAACAGTCATTCCTCCATTGATAGATCCATTCTACAACCAGAATAATCATTTCCTCACTAGACCTATCCTTTCCACACTTCTCCTTCCACTTTTCACCTTTCCGACCTCAAAACTCGGAACTCAAAAATTCAAAGGCTCGATGAAGTGAATTGTTAGTATTTCGCCTTCTGCCTTCCGCACTTTCGTTTTTCACCCTTCCAATCTTGGAAATTGAAAATTGGAAACATAAGGGGTGACGAAAACACTTAACGAGTCTTTCACCTTTCACTTTCTACCTTTCCAACCTCAAAACTCAAAAATCAGAAACATAACAAATGGCTGAAATACTGACCAGCTCTTCCACCTTCTTCCTTTCACCTTCATCTTTTCACCCTTCATATCTTGGAACTCAAAAATTAGAAAAACAACAAATGGTAGAATCATATATCCACTTTGCGCCTTTTGACTTATGCCTTCCACCTTTCACTGTGGAACTCAAAAATCAGGAAACACACAAACGACCTTAACATTTTTTGCACTCTCAAATTCCACTTTCTGACCTTGGACTTCGGAAATTGAAAAACACACTTTCTACCTTGTTTTCAACTTCCCTTCCTGCCTTATGCCTTCCTCCTTCCACAGGAGGGTCCCAAGGTGCAGAAACACAATAGTTCTACCCTGTTCAACTTCCCCTTTTCTATTTTCCTCCTTCTACCTCCCTCAAGCAGATTCCAAGGGGAGGAAACACTAAGTCAGCTGCCTCCTGACTCTGTAACAGGATTCTAGCCTCCATGAACTTAGTCAAATGCATTGTAAAAAGCACAAGGCATATACAGAAGTAAAATGCAAGAAACAATAACATAAGTAAACTTCTACTTAACCATCAATAAGCATTCAACATGATCATAATAACTCATAAGAAAATACATGGAATAAACAAGCATAACAGAGATACTTATCTTGGTGATTAAGTTGTCCCACAACTAGCTATGTCTCTACAACATTTCCACCCAACCATAGGCCAATGTGTTCACTAATCTCTCAACACCACTACCACCCTCGAGTTGGGCATGATTTCCACAAGGAACTATGGAACAATAGGATTACAAATAGCCATAACTCATAACACATAGTTAATCCAACAGATGGGCTTCACAAGCTACACAGCCAAGCCATCTCATAGTTATGTTTATCAGACTATATAAGCAACAAGCCAAAAAAGTGATGGGTTTCATAGGCTACACATCCAAGCCAGCAAATAGTTAGATTTCACATACTATACATAGTCAAGCCAACATCCACATTAAGGACCAACCAAGATAACATATGGGCTTCACAGGTCACTCATCCAAGCCATCTTTCACTGTTGGGTTTCATATGATATCCAGACAAGGATTACACATATGGCCCAAAGAAAAACAAGACAAAACCAAGAAAACTACCAGTTGGGTTTCACAGGTTGCTCAGCCAAGCTAATATACAATTGGGTTTCACGAGCTTCCTAGCCAAGCCAATATACAATTGGGTTTCATAGGCTGTCAACAAAGACAATCTCCTTTGCGTTTCATAGGAAGCTAAGGCAGTGGAAATAAAGAACTGCTAATCTAGTGAGATCATCCATAGAGCTAATGACACCTTTATAAGATTTATCTGTCCTGGCATCCATGTTTCCTACACACCCAACACAAGAAAGTTTCCCCTTCTCTGCTCCACAATCCCTCAGGATACACCTTCCCTTCTAGTGCTCTTCAGGATGTGCAAAGTAGATTCACCATCCACTCTTATCTTATTGTGAGGCTCCACTCTAGGTTTATTAAGAACATTCTACATCACTTCCACTCCTAATTCTTGCATACAGTTCAGACCCAAACTAGGATGCACAACACATCAAACCATAAGGAAACACAACAACACAAGCTTCACTCTGTAAAATAGTGAAACATGTTTATAGAGCACTTTGCAACATAATGCATATGGACTGAACAAATCCAAACATTGAACCACACTGGACAACCACAAACAAATACCTTCCCTACAACTCTGGAGAGTGAATAATGCATGAGTGATCAAATGGTAGAATGAATCGAATGACCACAATGTCAAGATGACAACTGGGTTGATAGAATGGGAATGCAATTTCTAGTTTTACTTGCTTCAGAAGCAAGAACACAGCTTCTGCAACTACAAGCTTGTTCAGTCACGAAATCGACTGCCATGCCTTGCTCTACCCAAGGCAGTAACTGCCTCAACCAATTTCTTGCAAGAAAATTGAATGATCGAGCACAGAGGATGAACCAGGGTAGACGGGTTAAAGAACGGGTAACTTTTGAATAGATCTACAGCTGGGATCGACCATCAAACAGTTCGACAGCACACAATGATTTTGCTAATTCAACTAGTGCATCTTAACAAAATTTTCATGTGCACAAAATTCCTATGAAATCTGCTTCATCAAGTTTGGAGTCCAAATTTTCTCTAGTGGGGACACAAAGCCAACAGTTAACAAGGATTTCACAGCTTCAACTATCAAGGTAGTTAACTCAGCTAGCGGGCATGAAATTTCTATCCAAAAGGATTTAATTCCAAGATCGCATCCCTCTGGGTGACTTTGACGACAAATCAGTGAAGGATTCTATGTTGATTAGACAAGGTTTGTGAGGATTGAACCTACAATCACTCACCTAGCATCTTCTTGCTTAATCCCTCCCTAGTCCTCTGTGAAATCATGCCCCCATCTCTTTCACATTGTAGTCCCATAGCTAGTTGTGGTATTTTATTAAATTGTATATTTACATTATATTCAAAAACATGTTGTGCTTGACTTAGCACCATAACCATAGGTATCAACCTTGATCACATATCCACAAAACATCAATCAATGGCTGGGTCATGGCCTTTAGCTCATTTCCATGATTCAAATACAATACATACATCATGTACAATCTAAATACCATGGCGTCAAAAACATGGTGTTACATTCCCCTCCCCCTTGCAACAACACTATCCTCAATGCTTTACAAAATTGAAAAAAAATTCTACACTGGAACCACCTCAGTGCTCTGCAAAATTGAACAAAAATGGATGTGACAATCGCATGGCATCCTCCAGCTCCCAAGTAGCCTCCCCAGGACTATAGTGATCCCATTGTGCCTTTACCTATCCTATGGCTTGATTCCGGAGCATGGTGACCTTCCTGTCGAGGATGTGCAATGGCTTAGTTCAGAACTCTCCCTCAAGTTCCTATTGGATCACATCCCAATCAATCACACAGTTAGGGTCATGTACTTATTTCTTAAGAAAAGAGACATAAAAAACATTATGAGCTCTAGTACTAGCAAGAAATGCAAGTCTATATGCAATTGGACCTATTCTTTCAATCACTTCAAATGACCCACAATATCTAGGTGACAGCTTGGCACAACTTCTAGTTGAAATTACTCAAATAACTGAGAGGGGGGGTGAATCAGTTATTTCAAAAGCTTAAACCATTTCAAAATTTAAACCCTTATTTCTGATCACATATTTATAGTTTTGATAATGCAGCAAGTATAACAGATGAGATGAAGATTATCAATTACACATACATGATAGAGACAGACAAACATTCATTTTTATTTGAGCACCTACTCAAAAGAGGTTGCAACCTTTGTTTTACAAAAAACTTCTTGTAGAGAGCACCAACCCTCATGTTTTTTTCCAGCACCCACTAAAATAACATTCTCTAGCTACAACTAAGTGAAAGCATCAACTTCCACTTGTACAGAGAAGACAACATGTTTTTCCTAGCACCACCCTACCACCCTTGTTTCTCAAACTTAAAACATGTACAATACAATATTTAGAAAAACAGATATAACAATTCAAACTGACTAGTTTCAGATCTGCCCCTGAATTTGCTTATGCGTCTTGGTTCCCCTCAACATCTCTGTTCTGGATATTCTTGAAATATCTTAGATTCCTCTGCCACTTAGCAATCTCCACTTCGACGATGATCCATACACCAGTTCTTTGTCTGTAGAGAGTGCAACCATCCATTCATCACGCACATCCTTTTATACATCTATGTCCTTAAACCCTTTACCTATTCATATAACTTACGGTCTATTTCCATAACTGATCAAGCTGTTCAATGCCTTATGACAGACAAGAATTCCAATCGCTGATTAATCTTGAATTTCTGCAATGCATCTTCGCCATTTGGCTTCTTCCGCACTTGTCATTTTATGCAACGAATCAGAGGTTATGCACTCCTGGTTCCATAGTTTTGGTTCTGCAGTACATGTTCCACACCAATCATTATGCACCATTGATCTTCTTAGGGCTCTCTGTGACCATCGATCTACTGAGGAAATCAAATATAAGATATGTGATTTTTCTTGTTATCATTTCATATTTCCACTTTGTCTTCTGCATATTCTTTTCTACATAATCAATCCGCACCATCGATTTCTTATACAACATTTCCAGATCATTGATCTTACATCCGATGCGGGATATGGATCCCAAGTTTCAACATTTTGTTAAACAACTTCTATACTTTTCGCTTTGAGCACACTCCCTTCTGTTGTAGGCTTTTTGCATGGACCTTTTTTGCATGCAAAAATCGGAAGTCGGGAACCTCACTTCCTCGACTTTCGAAATTCAACTTCCAAAACTTTCACAGTTCCACACTTCTGCACTTCCACACTTCTACACTTCCACAGTTCTGCACTTTTGCACTTCCACGCTTCTGCACTTCTAGCTTTCGGACTCCATGATTGGAAAACCCAACTTCCATCCTTAGTCCTTTCCTATTCTCCAGCTTTCCGCTTTCCTACATCGGAAATTGGAAATCTAACTTTTCTTATTCTCGAACTTTTGGATTTCTACCTTTCCGCTCCCACACTACAACACTCCTTTGGCACCATCGATTCCTTATACGGGTTCACTCCTAACCATCAAATCTATTCATTTGATTACCTTTCAAACTTTTGCATATTTTCTCTTGACCATTGATTTATTGTGTGGGATCACTTCTAACCGTCAGATCTGTTCATCTGATTACCTTTCAAACTTTGCATATTTTCTCTTGACCATTGATTTCTTGTGCAGGATCACTACTGACCATCAGATCTGTTCAATATATTTTCTTTCAAACTTTGCTTTGACCGCTGATTTCTTGTGTGGGATCACTCCTGACCATCAAATATCTACACACATTCATGGATTCTTCTGAGTCCTATTCTCATCCTCTACTCATCTAGATCATATTATTGGAACTATGATTCCAACAATGACAACCAAATCACAATCCGATATGTTTCCATATGACTGCAAAACCTCCAACAATCTCCCCCTTTGGCATTGATGGAAATCTCCAACTTCTGGATACATGTTGTAATAGTAATCATCAATCTGTTTATCATCTGTAACAAATAACTTCTCCCCCTTTGAAATCAATGTCAAAGAAGGCTCCCCCTATCAAAGTGAATAAGTTATTTGGAATAATATATGATACCTAGCTTCTTGCATCAGTACTCAAATTGTGTCTTTGGTAAGGGTTTAGTTAAGATATCAGCAATATGTTTTGTAGAAGGAATAAAATTCAATTGAACTACTCTATTTGTAACCTGCTCCATTAAGAAGTGATACTTAATAGGTATGTGCTTAGTCTTGGAATGTAGGACTGGAATTTTGGACATACTAATGATGTTGGTATTATCACAATGTAGAGGAATGGGATCAACATATTTTACCTCTAGGGCTTCCACTGTCTAAACCATCCAAAGAATTTGTGTACAGTAGGTGGTAGCAGCAATGTACTCAGCTTCTATAGTGGGTAAAGATATTGGTCCTTGCTTCTTACTCAACCATGCAGCTAAAGAATCACCTAAGAAAAATGCACCTCCACTTGTTCTCTTTCTTTAATCCAAATAGTTTTCCCAATCAACATCTGAATATGTAGTTAACTAAAGATTTTAATTTCTAGGATACCAAAGACCATAAGTCATTGTGACCTTCAAATATTTAAATATCCTCTTCACAACTACCAAATGACTCGGTTTCAACAACTTGCATTATATCAAGACGATATGTTTTCATGTATAAGAGACATCCTATCATTGACCGATATGTTCTTTCATCAACATCAGGTGAGGGATCATCCTTGATGATTTTATGATTAACAAGAATAGGTGTACTAATAGGTGATGAATCTTCCATCCAAAATTTCTTCAACGTCTCCTTCAAATACTTCTCTTGGAAGAGAAATAAGCCTTCAGGACTTTGTATAATGCGAAGACCAAGAAAGAATAGTAGTTCTCCTATCATTGACATCTCAAACTCAGATTGCATCGAATTATCAAACCACTACACAGAAGAATCATTAGTGCATCCACATACACTCAAACTACTAATAGATTATCACCTTCATATTTGATATACAAGTTACTGTCAACAGTACCTTTCTTGAATCCTTTGTCTTGTAGATATTTATCCATTCTATGATACCAGGCTCTTGGTGTTTGTTTCAATCCATATAGGGCCTTTTTCAGTTTGTAGGCATTGTCAGGATTATCTATCAATTGGAACCCTTCAGGTTGCTCTATATAGACTTCTTCTTCTAGATATCCATTGAGAAAAGATGACTTAACATCCATCTGATACAATTTGAAATTCTTATGATTGGCATAGGAAAGAAACATTTTGTTGGCTTCCAATATTGCCACCGGTGAAAAAATTTCATCAAAATTTTGTCCCTCAACTTGGGCATACCCCTTACAGGCCAATATTGATTTATTGCTCACAATTTGTCCCTATTCACTCATCTTGTTTTTAAACACCCACTTGGAGCCTTTTACATTTTTATCTGCAGGTCTAGGAAGCAACTCCCAAGTGTTATTTTTATCAATATGATCAAGTTCTTCATTCATGGCTTTAACCCAATCTTCATCCTCACTGGCCTCTTCTAAAATATTAGGTTCTATCATAGATAGAAAAGCAATATGGGATTGTTATGAGGCTTTGATCAATGTTCTTCTTGTCTGCAATCCTTTATTCTTGTCACCAATTATCTGACTTTCAGGATGATTCTTCTAAACAATTCTGGAAGGTTCTTTTGTTTCTATCTGTTGCCTTGAATTTGTCTGAGTGTTTGTACTTTCATCATCTGACTCTGAATCTTCTTGTTCTGATTCTTGGACCTGTTCTTCCTTAAGTTCAACTGTATCTTTTCTATCTTGTTCAACACTACTTATTTGAATATCTTTCATAGATATTCCTTCATCGATATTAATGTCAATACAATCAATCAATTTATGCACCCTCTTATTATAACAAGTGTACCCTTTATTGTTTGCAAAATATCCTAAGAAGATACCTTCATCAACCCTGTCATCATACTTCCCAAAATGTTCATCATTATTTTTTATATAACACTTACTTCCAAAGACTTTAAAGTGTTTGATAGAAGAAGGTCTTCCAAAACATAGTTCATATGGAATCTTATCATTGTTCAATCTTAGGTGAGCTTTATTAAGAATATGAACAGCTGTGTGAATTGCCTCTACCCAGTATGTCTGAGAAATATTCCTTTCATTCATCATTCATATATCCATCTATTGTACTAGCCTATTATGTCTCTCAACAAATCCATTCATCTTTGGGGTCCCTGGAATAGTGTATTCTCTCTTAATTCCATGTTTATCACAAAACTCCTTAAAGTCTCTTGAACATAACTCTCCTCCTCTATCATATCTTACTGTCTTCGGTCTTTTTCATGTTTGATTCTTAGTTAAGGATTTAAAAATTTTGAACTTTTGAAGTGCCTTAGATTTTTATTCTAGAACAACAACCCATGTAAGTCTGGAATAATCATTAGTGACCAACATAAAATTTATTTCTCCTCTTGCCTTCTTTTCTTGATGGTCCACACATATCCATATGTACTAACTGAAGTGGTTTGGTTGTTGATGTGAAGTTCTTGGATTTAAACTGTGTGTGAGTCAGTTTTCCCATTTGACAGGGTTTACAAACAGAGTCATGTGGCTTTGATATCTTTGGAAGATCTCTCACTGCCCCATTGTTCACAAGTTTGATTATACGATCAAAGATTAAATGTCCAAGTCTCCTATTCTAAATCCAGCTTTAATCATACTTGCTTAGATGACATTCTTCTTTCAACTTCTTTCAAGACATAGACATTGTTTTTAGTTCTTATACCTTTTTCAACAAACTGTCCTAAGGATACAGACTTTATCTTGCAATCTTTAGAATTGAAGACAACTTCACATCCTTTGTCACAACCCTGACTAACACTAAGAAGATTATGTTTTATTCCATATACAAACAACACATCTTGGTATTTCCCTTTTCCATTATTCAACTTGATCATTCATTTTCCTTTGATCTTCCCTAGAGCATCATTTCCAAAAGTTGCATTTCCTGATTTATTTTCACTTAGAGATAGAAACTTACTTTTATCACCTTTCATGTGTTTTGAACATCCACTGTCAATATACCAGGGGCCTTTTTGCTTTTGAACAAAAATAAATAGGCCACATTTGTTAATTTATTTATTCTTCCAGACTTTATTTGTTTCAGTAGAGTAATTCATTCTCAGGTATGTTTTGTAATCCTTCAGATGACAGTTTGAAGCCTTGTTTCCAAAGCTATGACACACATAGCATTCTGGCTCATTGTATAGTAGATCAAAAGAATTGTTATTTCTATTTTGAGTTATTCTCTTAGTTGTGAACTGAGTTGTATGTTGTTCTTGTTTGCTTATTGATTGTCTTGTTCTATGTTGCACCAATTGGTTGTTCTTTGATTGTATATTCTAAAATTAAATGCACATTTTGCCACTTTGTGACCAAAATTAGAGTAACAATAACAGTAACCATGGAAAAAAATTTGGTACCTGAATCTTGGAGGTCTTCCCTTTTGTTGACTATGTTTCTGAGCTATCTGATCTGAATTTTTGATTCTAGTACTTTCTTCATTTCCTTTTGTTTGCATAGTATGTTCACATTCTGACGTATTGTTGCATGAACCTTCTTCATAGCCAAGACCTATTTTTAACCATGGGTATCTTTTCTTGCTGAGAATGGTGTTCAATTCTTTTGAGGCTTTGATACTTGACAGGTTCTTGTGATACAAAATTTGGAATTTCTCCAATTCCTTCCTGGATTTTACTACTTCTTCTTCAAAAGCTTCACATCTCCTTTCCCCTTTTGTTAATTGTTGTTTAAGATGATCTTATATTTTCTTTGCTTCTTCTAGTTCCAATTTTAACAGGGCGGTATCTTTACTTGGTTCTTTTCCATTCTTTTTGTAATGCAATAGTAATTGTTTATGTTTCCTTTTCTTTAATTTGAGTCTATCAATTTCCTCCAACGCACTGATTAGTTTACCTTCCATGTCAATCATGTATTCCTCCTCATTCAGGTCACTCCCTGTCTATTCATTTCCAAATTCATCTATGGCCATAAGAATGAATTTATTCACTTCATCTTCATCAGATGAGTCATTCTCTGTCTCTTCTAAACAATCAACATCATTTACACATAGGATTTTCTTTTTGTGTTTAGCCTCTTTATTCTATTTATTGAATGTACACTTTTCATCATCATCAGAAGTCTTCCTTTTGTGCTTGTGGGGTCATTTAGATGCAAAATGACCTATTTTACTACATTTAAAGGGAATCTTGCCTTTGTATTTACCTGAACCGTTCTTCATCCTCCTTGCAAATTTTTCCTCAGCCACATCCATTTCAGAATTAGTATGTTTATCTGCTTTAAAAGAATCTTCTCGAGTGGTGTATTTTTCTTTACCAAAACTCATTTCATAGCCTTTTAGAATACCTAGGATTTGATCAATAGGCAGAGTTTTTAGATCACTCAATTATTTTATTGCTGAGACCTTGGGATTAAATCTCTCAGGCATACATCTTAAAATTTTCTGAACTAAGAATGCTTCATCAAACTTTTTACCAAGACCCTTCATGGCATTCACAGTCTCTTCTATTCTTAGGAAATATTTACTGACTATCTCATCCTCATTCATTTTTAGTTGTTCAAATTTTAGTCTATATGTCTATAGTTTTGCATCCTTTACATTTTCATTTCCTTCATAATTGTTTACAAGCTTATCCCACATTTATTTTGCAGAATCCAAATGGATTACTTTAACAAACTCAGCCTCTGTAAGACCACTCAGAATAGCATTCATTTCCTTTGCATTGAAACTAAATCCCATCTTGTCATCTCTGGAGGCTAGCACAACTGTCTTTACATATCCAGTCTCTACTACATCCCACACATCAGCTCCCAGGGACATTATATAGGTTCTCATTCTAGCCTTCCAAAAGGAAAAGTTTGTTCCATCAAATGGAGGAACCTTATTGGATGACGTCCCTTCATAAACTGTCATGTTTAAGCTTTCATATCTAACTTTAGACAAAAGGAACCCTCTCTAATACCAAATGTTGAAATTGATCAAATAACTGAGAGGGAGGGGTGAATCAGTTATTTCAAAATCTTAAACCATTTCAAAATTTAAACCGTTATTTCTGATTACAGATTTATTGCTATGATAATGCAGCAAGTATAACAGATGAGATGAAGATTATCAATTACACATACATGATAGAGACATACAAACAATCATTTTTATTTGAGAACCTACTCAAAAGAGGCTACAACCTCTATTTTACAAAATCCTTCTTGTAGAGTTCACCAACCCTCATGTTTTTTCTAGCACCGACTAAAATAGCATTCTCCAGCTACAACTGAGTGAAAGAATCAACTTCCACTTGTACAGGACTTGACTTGTACTGAGAATAAAACATGATTTCCCTAGCACCACCCTACCACCCTTGTTTCTCAGACTTAAAACATGTACAGTACAATATTTATAAAAATATATATAACAATTCAAACTCACTATGTTCATATCTGCTCCTGAATTTGCTTATACATCTTGGTTCCCCTCATCATCTCTTTTCTAGATATTCTTGAAAAGAAATCAGAATCCTCTATCATTCAGCAATCTCCACTTCGATGATGATCCATGCACTAGTTCTCTATCTGCTGAGAGCACAACATCAATTTACAATGCACATCTATCCTTAAACCCTTTATCTGTCTGTATGCCTAATGGTCTATTTCCATAACCGATCAAGTCGTTCGATGCCTTATGATAGATAATAAGTCCAATCGCTGAGTAATCCTTAATTTATACAATGCATCTTCGCCATTTGGCTTCTTCCACATTTGTCATTTTCTGCAACGAATCAGAGTTTCTAAACTCCTGGTTCCATAGTTCTGGATCCGCAGTACAGGTTCCACACCAATCATTTTGTACCATTAATATTCTTTGAGATCTCTGTGATCATTGATCTGCTGAGGAAATTGGATATCGACTATGTGATTTTTCTTGTTATCGTTTCATGGTTTCTGTTTTTTGTCTTTCGCACATCCTTTTTCTTCATAATCAATCCGCACCATTGATTTATTTTACAACATTTTTGGCTCATTGATCTTAGATTTGGTGCGGGATGCAGATCTTGGGTTTTCAACATATTGTTAAACAACTTCTATACATTCTACTTTCTGCACTCACCTTTTTCGCATGCGGAAATCAGAAGTCAGGAACCTCACTTCCCCGACTTTCAAAATTCAACTTCCCGCACTTCTGCACTTCTCAGTTTCACGCTTCCAGATTTCCACACTTCCGCACTTTTGCACTTCCAGCTTCTAGAATCTGGGTTCGAAAAACCCAACTTCCAACCTTAGTCCTTTCCTGTTCTCCCACTTTCCTCTTTCTGCTTTCCTTCTTCGAAAATTGAAAATCTAACTTTTCTTATTCTCGAACTTTTGAACTTCTGCCTTTCTGCTCCCACACTACAACACTCCTTACACGTCGTTGATTTCTTGTGCAGATTCAATCCTAACCGTCAGATATGTTCATCTGATCACCTTTCATACTTTTTCATATTTTCTCTTGACCGTTGATTTCTTGTGCGGGATCACTTCTGACCGTCGAATCTGTTCATCTGATTACCTTTCAAACTTTGGACATTTTCTCTTGATCGTTGATTTCTTGTGCGGGATCACTCCTTACCATCGAATCGGTTCAATATATTTTCTTTCAAACTTTGCTTTGACCATTGATTTCTTGTGCGAGATCACTCCTGACCGTCATATCTTTGCAGACATCATGGATTCTTATGAGTCATTTTCTCATCCTCTGCTCATCTAGATCATATGCTTGGAATTGTGTTGCCATCAATGACAACTAAATCACACTCTGATTTGTTTCCATATGACCACAAAACCTCCAACACTTCCAAGATTCAAGGAACTCTTCCTTTTCGTCACTCTGATGTAAGCATGATCCCACAACATTGAACTCTCTATGCACTCTATGCTTATCTGTGTAGCTATTCTATCTATCCTGGGTTGCTTTTAGGTTCTTCCTGATCTTTGCAACCTCTTTCTCCATTTCCTTGAGCAAATATGGACCAAGCACAATCATGTTCACTGGATTATCCCATGTCACTGGTGTCCTACACCTTCTTCCATACAAAGCTTCCTATGGACTTATCCTCAAGGATGATTGTTGTCCATTATTATAGGAAAATTCTACCAAGTGTAAATAATCCTCCCACTTGGATGGTTTTTCCATCACATACATGTGAAGCACGTCTTCAATCATCTAATTGACTCTCTCTATCTGTCCATCAGTCTGAGGATGGTAGGAAGTGTTGAAGTTCAGCTTTGTACCCAAACTTGAAAACATACCCTTCCAAAAATTGGAAGTGAACTTAGGATCACTATCATAGACTATTTCCTTAGGCGATCCATGCAATCTAAAAATATCCTTCATGAATATTTTTGGAATGGCATCAATCTTATAAGTGGACTTGACCAGTATAAAATGTGTTTCCTTTGTCAACATGTCCACCACAACCATGATGGAATCATGTTGTCTCTAAGTCATTGGCAATCCTGTAATAAAATACATGGAAACAACTTCCCATTTCCATTCTAGAACTGACAAAGGTTGCAACCAACCAGCTGGGTGTTGATGCTCAACCTTCACTTGTTGACATTTCATGCACTTTGAAATATATTCAGCTGTTTCCTTTTTAATTCCTAGCCAAAAATATTTATTTCTGGCTATAGCAATTGTCTTCTGATATCTTGGGTGACTAGAATATGGAGCTTGATGGATCTCATCCATAACAATTCTCCTCAAGTCTGCTACATTTGGAATATAAATTATGTTTTTATAAGTATGAATTCCATCTTCTTCCAATTTATATCCCTCATACCTTTTCTCAATACTTTGTTGTTTCAATTTGTTCTTGATCTGCACATACATTTCATCTTCATTGACATGATTAACAATCTGTTGTCTCAAATCTGATTGGAAAATACTAAAAGATGCCACATGCATTTCATGCACCTTCCTATTAACTGCATCAGACACTTTATTTTCTTTTCCTTTTATGTGTTTTATTTCAAAATCAAACTCACATAAAAACTCCATCCATCTAGCTTTCTTAGCATTTTGAGTAGGCTAATCAAACAAATATTTCAGACCACAATGGTCTGTCCTTAACTCAAATTTTATGCCCATTAAGTAATGCCTCCACATCTTGAGAGCATGTATTATGGATACAAGTTCTAAATCATGAGTGGCATAGTTCTTCTCACAATCCTTCAACTTTCTTGACTCATAGCATACCACGTCATTGTCTTGCATAATAACTCCTCCAATTCCTTGACCACATGCATCATTACACAAAACAAAACAAAAAATTGGGTCTGCAATATTCAAGACTGGTGCACTTGTGAGAAGATTCTTCAACTGTTGGAAGATTTCTTCACACCTTGGTGTCCATTCAAACTTTATCCCCTTCTTTTGTAAACAAGTGATTGAATGTTCAACCTTGGAGAATCCCTTAATGAATCTCCTATAGTATCATGCAAGTCCCATAAAATATCTCAAATCTGTTACATTTCTTGGGGTTGGCCAATTCATAATAGCTTCAATATTTGTAGGTCTACAGATATGCCCTCATCTGAGATAATGTGACCCAAATAATGAATTCTATCTTTATAGAAGTCACACTTGCTCAACTTGAAAGACAACTTATGCTCCCTTAGAATTTGCAATGTCAATCTTAGATGTTCTTCATGTTCTTCCTCATTCTTAGAATAAATAAGAATGTCATCAAGGAAAACAAGAACAAACTTGTCCAAATACTTACTGAAGACACTATTCATGAGACACGTAAATGTAGTTGGTGCACTTGTGAGACCAAATGGTACAACTACAAACTCATAATGTCCATCCCTTGTTCTGAAGTTTTTCTTATGAATATCTTCATCCCTGATTCTTACCTGATGATAACCAGACCTCAATTCAATCTTGGAAAATACATTTTCTCCTCTCATTTTATCAAAGAGATTATCAATCCTAAGCATAGGGTATTTATTCTTCATAGTGACTTTGTTCAGTTGTCGATAATCAATACACAACCTAAGTGTACCATCTTTCTTTTTCACAAACAAGACTGGTGCTTCCTAGGGGGACACACTTGGCCTTATATACTTCTTCTCCAACAACTCTTGCAGTTGTATCTTTAGCTCTAGAATTTTTGGTGTGCTCATCATGTAGGGTGTCATAGACACTGGTATCACAAGTTCAATTGTAAAATCAATGTCCCTCTTTGGAGGAAGCCCTGTAATTTCATTAGGAAAAACATCTCTGAATTCCTACAATACATGAAAGTCCTCCAACCTAGGATTTTCATTCTCTGTTGCCTCCAACACATGGGTTGCATACAATTGGAAACCTTTCCTACAAAACTTCTTTAGCTGCATTGCATAAATCTTCCTAACATATATCACCTTTGGAATGCCTCTTACAACCTTTGGGTTTCCCTCTTCATCCATGCATTCAAAAGTCTTATTGTAACAATCTAGCTTAACTAAGTGTGCTTCCAACCAATGCATTCCAATGAGAACATCATAGGAACCAAGTGGTAGAAAATTTAGATCCACATAAGTGACCAATCCATTCATAACCAATGGAAATTTTTCTACCACTTCACTATCATTTCTCTTAGTCCCAATGGCTAGCTAAACTAACCATGATTTTCTATGCTTTAACTTCTTTAAAGCACAAATCTAAACAAATATAGGAGTAATATAATTGTGAGTAGATCCAGGGTCAATCAAAATAGAAACATATTTCTCAGCAATCTTACCTTTAACTTCAACCACGGTTGATTGATGATCTTCCTGGAGGTCCTCCAGTGCTGCATAAATCCTAGGGACAATCCTTGCTACCTAACCCACAGTTGTTGCTTCTTGAATGTTGTGAGCTTTCCTCACATACCCATTCTCAAGTGTACAACTCTTGCACATGTGGGGTCCTCCACATTTTCAACATTGGAGTGGTTCTCTGATCTCTTTTGGATCTCTTGGCCTGTCTCCCATCACTCTAGCTAGATGATTCATAGCTTATTATGGTTGCCTCTACTGATTTCTGAAGTTAGAGGGTTTTAATTCTTTCTTCCTTTGGTCAAAATTTTCCTTCTTTTTGTCCTTCCAAACCTTATGGATATCAGGTTTGATTTTTATTTGCTCATATCAATACTTAGCTTTCCTTATTGCTTCTTCCAGAGTTCTAAGTTCATAAAACTCAATTCTTTCTTTGTAAGACTGAGGTATCCCACTCAAAAAAAGTTGTATTTTCACTTTATCATCCTTGTTGTATCTGAAATACCTCAACAGGCTCCAAGAACTTGTTTGCATACTCTTCCATTGTCTGATGTCCCAATTTCAACTCATGGAATTATTTGATCTTGTCATCATAGCACTTGTCAGAGAAGTACTTCTGCTTGGAATACTTCTTGAACTGTTTCTACACAATCTTTTTGTCATTGATCTTCTTTACCTTCCTAAGGTGCTCCCACCATATGGATGTTGTTCCATTTAGGTTGAAGATGGATACCCTAGCCTTCATATTTCCTTAATAGCCTTGGACTTGGAAATATTTCTTCATCCCAAGAAGCCAAGCTTCAGATTCTTAACCAACCTTTACCTCACCGTTAAAGGTAGGAGGCCTTGCATTTTTGAAATCGTCACATGAGTTTTTTCTATAGCGCCTCTTTCTCTTTTCTCTGTAAGATGAAGAACTCGAACCCCTAGTGGATTCTTCAAAGTCAGATGACCCACTAGAACGTCTCTTTCTCCTTCTGGAACTGCTCTTACTACCTTCTGGTTTTACTGTACGACGCCCAGAGCTCATGCTCCTTTGGATGTTTGTCAAACTCTACAGCATGGATGCATTCAACTTGTTCTGCTCTTCCTGAGCTTTAATCAGGCTTCTCATGGTGGATGCAATATCTGGGGGAGTATCTTGAAATCTTCTCCCATTAGATTATGTCTTAGCATTTCCAACTCGAATGTTTTCTCCCATAGCATCTTCCTCGTGCTCATAGGGATTATGTGCATCATACATGTTGTAGGTTCTCATGGATAAGCCAAAGACCCACTTTTTCAATATGTACTATGACTCTGCAAAATTTGTTAACAACATCATTTGGTATTTGCATAGCAATTTCAGAATTAAAACCATTTACTTACTATAACCTAGCCCATCCAGGCCCAATGTTGCAACCATTAGCTCTGATACCAATTTGTAGTGTACTACAATGTTGGTATCAGAGGGTACATTTTCCTATTTTAATTGTTTAAATTTTTTTAACTTGGACCCTTTAGGCCTAGTGCTACAACCAATAGCTCTGATACCAATCTACAACGTCCCCATACCCCATAATGCAGATAAATTAAATTGTTTCTTTAAGAACCCTTATTCTCCTTTTGAAACACAAGGAATTGACGTTAACACACTCTTCAAATTTCATTCAAAGGCTTAGAAAACACTATAACAGTCGTTTTTCCCTTGATAGATCCATTCTGTGACTAGAATGGTCATTTCCACACTGGACCTATCCTTCCCACACTTCACTTTCTTCCTTCCGCATTTCCAACCTTGGAAGTTGAAACTCGAAAACTCAAAGGCTCAACGAAGTGAATTTTCATCCTTTTGCTTTTCACCTTCTGCACTTTCTCTTTCCTCCCTTTTGACCTTGGAAATTAGAAATCGAAAACAAAAGGGGCGACGAAAACACTCAACAACTCTTCTTCCTTCCGCCTTCCGCTTTCTGCCTTTCCGACCTCGAAACTTGAAAATAGAAAACATAACAAATGAAAAAAATACTTACCGGATATTCCACCTTCTGCCTTCTGCCTTCCACTTTCCACCCTTCTGACCTTCAAACTCGAAAATCGGAAAAACAACAAATGGTAGAATCCTTTATCCACTTTCCACCTTCCGAATTCTACCTTCCGCTACAAAACTTGGAAATCGGGAAAACCAAAAACGACCTTATGCACTTCCAACTTCCTCTTTTCAACCTCGGACTTTGGAAATTGGAAAACATGCTTTCTTCCTTGTTTTCAACTGCCCTTTATTCCTTGCACCTTCTGCAGGAAAATCCTGGGTGCGAAAACACAACAATTCTGCCTTGTTCAACTTTCCCTTTTCTAGTTTCTTCCTTCCACCTCCCTCAAGCAGATTCCAAGGGGTAGAAACACTAAGTCAGCTTCCTCCTGACTCTATAACAGGATTCTAGCCTCCATGAACTCGAGAAAATGCATTGTAAAACACATGAGGCATATACAGAAGTAAAATGCAGGAAAACATAACAGAAGTAAACTTCTACTTAACCATCAATAAGCATTCAACATGATCATAATAACTCATAAGAAAATACATGGCATAAACAATCCTAACAAAGATACTTATCTTGATGATTAAGTTGTCCTACAACTAGCTATCTCGCTGCAATGTTCCACCCAACCATAAATCAGTGTGTTCATTAATATCTCAACACCACTGTCACCCCCAAGCTGGGCATGATTTCCATAAGGAACTGGGGAACAATAGGCTTACACATTGCCAGAACTCATAACACACAGTCAAGCCAACATATGGGTTTCACAGGCTACACACCCAAGCCATCTCATAGTTAATTTAATTAGACTGTCCAGGAAACAAGCCAAAACACTATTGGGTTTCATAGTATACACAGCCAAGCCAGCAAACAGTTGGGTTTCATATACTGTACACAGTCAAGCCAACATATGGTTTTCATAGGATGCTCAGCCAAGCGATCTTTCACAGTTGGGCTTAACAGATTGTCCAGCCAAGGATTACACACATGGCCCAAAGAACAACAAGACATAGCTAACCCAACTAAAAATTTGGTTTCACAAGATGCTCAACCAAACCAAGATCCAATTTGGTTTCACAAGCTGCCCAACCAAGCCAATATACAATTGGTTTTCACAGGATGTCATCCAAGACAATCTGTGTTGGTTTCCATAGGCAGCTGAGGCAGTCGATAGGAAGAACTACTAAGCTAGTGAGCTCATCCACAGAGGTAAGCACACTTTGAAAATATCTATCTGGTCTGGAATCCATGTTTTCTACACACCCAACACAAGGAAGTTTCCCCTTCTCTACTCCATATTCCCTCAGGATATAGCTTCCCTTCTATTTCTCCTCAGGATGTGTAGATCATATTCACTAGGCACTCTTATCTTATTTTGAGGCTCCACACTAGGTTTATCAAGCACATTCTATGTCTCTTCCACTCCTAAGTCTTGCATACAGTTCAGATCCAAACTAGGGTGAACAACACAACAAACCACAGGGAAACACAACAACACAGGCTTCACTCTGTAACAAAAAGAAACATGTTTGCAAACCACTCTGCAACACAATGCAGATGGACTAAACAACTCCAAACAATGAACCACACTGCACAACCACAAACATAGACCTTCCCTACGACTCCGGAGAGTGGATAATGTGTGATTGATTGAATGGTAGAATGAATTGAATGACCACAATGGTCAGATGGCAACTGGTTTGACAGACTAGGAATGCAATTTCTGGTTTTACTTGCTTCAGAAGCAAGAACACAGCTTCTGCAACTACAAGCTTATTTAGTCACGAAATCAACTGCCATGCCTTGCTCTGCCCAAGGAATTAACTTCCTCAACCAATTTCCTACAAGAAAATTGAATGATCGAGCATGGGGGACGAACCAAGGTAGACTGGTTAAATAATGGGTATCTTTTGAACATATCTATGGCTGGGGTCGACCATCAAACAGATCGACAATGCACAACAATTTTACTAAATCAACTAGCGCATCTTAACAAACTTTTCATGTGCGTGAAATTCCTGTTAAATCCGCTTCATCAAGTTTGGAGTCCACTGTTGATCTAGTGGGGACACAGATCTGATGGTCAACAAGGATTTTGCAGCGTCAACTAGCAAGGTAGTTAACTTGTCTAGCGAGCGCAAAATTTCTATCCAAAAGGATTTAATTCCGAGCACGCGTCCCTCTGGGTGACTTGGACAAAAAATCAGCAAAGGATTCTCTGCTAATTAGACTAGGTTTTGTGAGGATTGAACCTGCAATCACTCACCTGGCATCTTCTGGCTTAATCCCTTCATATTCCTCTGTGAAATCATGCCCCCATCTCTTTCACATTGCAGTCCCATAGCTAGCTGTGGTATTTTTTTAAATTGTATATTTACATGATATTCAAAAACATGTTATGCTTGACTTAGCACCATAACCATAGGTATCAACATTGATCACCTATCCACAAAACATCAATCAATGGCAGGCCCTTGGCCTTGAGCTCCTTGCCATGTTTCAAATACAATACATACATCATGTACAATCTTAATACCATGGGGTCAAAACCGAGGTGTTACAGCGAGAGACAAGAATCGTCGATGGTTGGGGGCTTAGTAAAGAAAATTCAAGGGGGCATCGTAAGTGTATATGGTCCCACCAACCAGCTGATCCAACTTCCTGGTCTCACCAGCGCCTTTAAGCTTAATTTTGATGGTGCATCGAAGGGTAACCCTGGTCCAGCAAGGTACGAAGGCGTATGTCTACTATGGCTCCATTGGAATGGAATCAAACAATGTGGTGGAGCTATAAGGGCTTCTACAAGGGTTGACGATAGTTTCCATGTTTGGATGGATGTCGGTGACGATGGAGGGAGATTCCAGGATCATCATCCATATGGCTAGAAAATTGGCCAATGGGAAAAGGGTAGAGAATGTGGAATCTAACTGGCACATTCTGGGTCAATTGGAAAAGCTTGGGGCCCTTCTCTCCCCCAATAGTGCCTGGAATTTCAGCCGTGTCATAAGAGAGGCCAACAAAGTGATCGATCTTATGGCCAACATGGGTATCGATGGAGGACAACACATCTACAAAGGACAACTGACAAATTTTGGAGGAGTGGAGTGGATATACCAATGTAGGCATCTGGATAATGCATATTGCATGGAATCAAGAAGGGGAGAAGATGGCACGCATGGTACTCATGGCTCTCCCTCATGTTCACACGCAGACAGGACAATTCCTTCCCACATCATAAAATCCCTAAGCTGTTAATACGATGAAAGGACACAATAACCTCATCGCTAGCCTATGATTGTGTTGATATCAAGTGGAGGGAATATTTGGAAGCGATTTGATCAGGTTTTATCACAAAGGTTAACGATTATCATCATGAGGTTCATTCAGGAAGGTACATAGAGGATGGTACTATGGAAAGGATTTATGGATCAAGCTATGATACCCCCAATTGTCTTAATTATAGCTGGTATTTCTATAAATTCAGACTGATGGTGGTGTATTTTTCGCTCATCTTTGTTTGTATTAGACTTGGTTGTTTCTATTTTCATTAGTGGAGATCCTCCATGTCGAATCCTTGCATGTTTAAAAATTAGTTGTGGGAAGATGGATTCGACGAGGAGGAAGGGAAATGCTAAAACATCCACCTCAAGGTTCCCTCATAGCCATGGTGGAAAGACGAAGACCAGAAGGGCTCTGTGTGGCGTATGCGGAAGGGTAACCCGCGCTTAGTCACAATCCCTGACTGATGCCACCTTCTTCCATGAATGGATTCATATTATTGTACGTGAAGAGATTAAGGCAATTGAGAAGAAGCTATGGGATAAGTACAAGGCCACTTAGGTGGAATAAATAAGGGTGGAGATTAAATAATGGGTCTTGGACCCAGGAACCATGGTGAGACGAGTTTTGGCTTATGAACGTATGATGATGTCCTACTGGGTAATGAAGAACCTTCGGTCACATGTGCTAATGGATGGGGAGAACAATATGTGGGAAGATATGGAGTCATTTTAGGTGTGGAAAGAGAATCCTTGAGATTGTATACTAATGCATAAGAAGGTGGACCTCATTGGCAGTAAACTCAACCTAAAATTCTATGTAACACCTTCCCTTTCCATTGGAGGTGGCAAGACCAACAAGATGATTGGTGTGTCAAGAATTCAACTGCATATCCAAGATTGAATGGGAACCAAAATTAATCTCAACACTCGCACACAGTCAGCCATGGCTACGGGGGGAGGAGCATAGAAAGGTTCATATGTAGTAGCATCAGATGGCGTCTTTTTGTTTTATGTTGTGCCTATGTTTAAGAAGTCTCTATCATAGTAATTCGATAGGTAGAAAAGGAATGCAACAGTTGTCTTTATGTTAGTCATTATGTTGAAAGGAAGAACTGTTTTTTTTAATCTTCTATTAAGACCGGTCTGGCTATTGGAATGAAAGGGAGGTTTGAGACTGTTGTGAGTCCATGCCCAACATATTTCTGGAAAAACTAGCTATTTAATCTTCTATTTTTAGTAATATAGTTTTAATTTACAAAAAAAAAACAAGCATTATTGTGTGTGTGTGGTTTATGGGTGTGGTTGCACATATGGTTTTTGACATAGGTAGAGGAAATAACCACATATGTTTGAATTTGAGCACCAATAAGGGAATTTTAATACATTTTTCCTAAGGTGCCCTAAGCTGGGAAACCATCATCAATTGCACAAATTAAGATTATTTGGTTGTGATAAATGGGGGTTGATATCAATGGAGAAGTTATCCAAAGCTAGAACTAATGATTCAAATAATTATATTTTTTAGATATAGTGAGGGAATTCAATATTCAAGTTGCATGATTTTGAGATGAAGCTTGCACTTGTGAGTTAAGAAATGTTTTCATGGTGGTTGGAAGTTGAATGCATTGTTGAAGTATGATAGTTGAGTTGACAAGGTCGAAGTTAACAAGTAATTAAATTTAATGGTTAACTTATGTCTTTGTAACTAGGCAGTCATGTAAGGATGTTAAAAGTACAATTCATGTTTATAGTGAAAGATCTATGGGTGTAGATAATGATGCTTAAGTTGAGAATAAGGTGTATATTGTTAGAATATTATAAACCCACTCAATAATTATGATTACAATAAGTAATCATTCCTGGTTAATTTCCTGTGTACTAGCCCAAATAGTTGGCACCCACTTGCACCACTTGGTCAATACTTTCCATATATACCCCATAAGTTCCTTTATAATGATTCTGGTTAGATTCTTCCAGCTTTATTGCCTTCCTAGATTAGTAACTACACCTTCCTGCATATTCTTTCTTTATATTTCTTTATTCTTGCTTTTTAGTAGATAAGGTAAAGCTAGTCAACTAGGAAATTGTTATCTGGTGTGGCCTACCCATCCTCCATTATTTTCTCTCCAAATTCCATGATTATCATTTGTTTCCATCACTCATGACAAATCACTCATTCTTTATCCAATTCATGAGCTTCTTGATTGATTTTGAAAGTTCTTTAGTCACCTATTGGGGTTTATCATATTTAGTAAGTCTTCTTTTTGAGATAGCATGAGTTGTCTCCTAAGCAACTCGATTTTACCTATCAGGGATGTATTATTTATGTATAGTATGTTGATCAATAATACATGAAAATATTTATGGATCATTCTCTACTTCTGTTGTGATTTAGGTTCATTATTCCTCTCTATTATTGTTCTACATGCTTGTGACAAATATCTTGTATCTAGATCTTTATTTTGTGTTTACACATGGTATTAGAGCCTCAATTTCTACATGGAATCATAGCTCTCGGGTTTTCAATCTCTATAGAGTTTGAGGAACTATAATTAATCTACATTAGAGTGCATCTAGACTCCTATCCCTCTTTGAAGAATAGCTTGAATTGAGCTTACAAGTTTATCCCCTAGTTTATATTTGTGCAGGTTGCAGAGAGTATCTCCAAGAGTGAAACAACTACTAAGCATGGATTCCACTTCAGCTAATATATTGAATCCCTTAAAATATCATGAACGGAAGGCCAATATTGGCATTATGTTGCACAGTAAGGGACTCTACAGAGTTTATTTGGCTTTAGAGAATTAGACCAATGATGTTGTTGAGAAAGCTAAGCGGCATAATATGTTGGATGAAGCCTATGGATTGCTTTGTCTCTCAATTTATCCCAATCTTATTTTTCATCTTTATGGTTTTACCAATCTAAACCAAGTATGGACCAAACTTGAGTCTCTTTTTGGAGTACAGGATGAGATAAGAGCACATCAATTGGAGAATGAGTTATTCTCATTGAGTCCAAGCAGTTTCGAATCCATTGAAGGTTTCTTCACCAAATTCAAGTCACTTGTTTTAATTCTCAATAAATGTAGGATTGAGAAGAAGGAAGATCAATTGATCTTTTCCATCCTTTCAAAATTGGGTCTTGAATACTCATTTTTTGTGTCAACTTTACATGCTACTAGGCTTGTTATTTCTAATCTGAAAATTCCTTCTTTGAGTACATTATTTGATTCACTGGAAAAGTATAAAGATAAATTGATCCATATAGGATCTCTTATAATCTCCAAGGGTAAGTATCATGCTCTTATATTTCCAGGAAGTAAGAATGAAAATTTAAAAGAGAAGCAAATAGTGAAAGAGAAGAAGCCAAAGTCAGGTAATGAAGATGAAGGATCAAATCCTACTGATGAAGGTTTGAAGAAAGTTAACAAGAAAGGGAGAACATCCAAGTGTTCTTATTGCAGAAATGGTTTTCATTCTGATAATAAATGTTTCAAGAAGAATATGGGCATCATGTCTCTATTTCTTGAGAAGCATAACATTGATGTACCATATGAACTAGAGAAGCCTGTTGAATCCTCATAACATTGTCACAGTGCGTAGTCCCAAGGTAATATCAACTATGCTTTGAGTTACGGAGTTGAATCCTTTTCTCACATCTCTGATATAGATTCATTTTCTTATATATCATAATCATAAATATCAATGTCTTTCTTGGATAAATCACTTACCATTCACTAGATCCATCTCCCAATGATTGTGTTTTTTCACAATATCATGACTTGTCTTTATCCAGCTCCATCTCACTCCATTGAAATGATTATGAATCTGGTTTAGAAGAAATTTTTCAGGATTCATACCATTTATCCATCATCTGAATACTCTAAGACTATACAAACCCCAAGTTCACAAGTTAATTCCTTGTTGGATTTGTATGTAGTGTTACTTATATCTAATGGTTTCAAGTCTTGTCTATTTTTCACTGGTTGGTTGTACATGAAATTAGTCATCCTTGGACTTATGTTACACATATTTAGATCTGATGTAAACATCTATGGTTCATATTTCAAGTCCATTTATCATTCATATTTACACATCCATCAGTTTTACCCAATTTCTCATCATTTTCCTACTATAGCCCTATATGCTCATTGAGACACTATATATTTGGTCTTTGCTGCTCCATATGATAATATTTATGATATTTCAAAGTCTCTCTAGACTTATTTCATAATTGGAAATGTTCTACAATAGTTTGAAAAGAAGATACATGGTCCATTCCACCATTTTGTAGTTATACAAGGAACTGATTGTATTGAATTTTTTACTCTTTGGGAAGGAGTATGCACAGATCTATTTTCCTTTTTAGTTTGTGTTTGTAGATTAGAGTATTTTAGAATCAATAATCATTCATATAATTCTCCTATTTCATCATATGATGAGCTACAAGTAGTCTCTCCTCTTCTTTCTTGCAAATACTACACTTCAGCGCATGATCATGGAGTTCACAACTTCTTGATTGTATTCTTCAAGAAGCAGTTCAATCATCTCATTCAAGTGAAGAAAAAGACATAATGAAGACATGTTGTTCATTTTGTTCCTTTTTCCTTTCTTGAGGGAGTATTTTCCCAATGTGGTTTTTCCTCTTTCCTCACTTTTTTAGACAAAAATAATTGTAAAGGGTGACCATAGTGTTGTTGATAGGACCTATATACATATCTATTTATATTTTTTCATATATCCCATCATAAAGTCATATTTTCAAGGGGGGTGTTAGAATATTATAAACCTACTCAATACTTAGGATAACAATAATTAATCACTTCTGGTTAATTTCCTATGTAATAGCCTAGATAGTTGGCATCCACTTGCATCACTTGGTCAATACTTTCCATTTATACCCCAGGAGCACCTTTATACTAATTCTGGTTAGATTCTTCCAACTTTATTGACATCCCAGATTAGTAACTGCGCCTTCCTACAGATTATGTCTTTATACTACTTTATTCCTTCTTTTCAATGGATAAAGTAAAGCTAGTCAACTAGGAAACTACTATCTTTTGTGGCCAACCCATCCTCCATGATTTTCTCTCCAGATTCCGTGATTAACATGTATTTCCATCACTCATGACAACTCACTCAAGCTTTATCCAATTTGTGAGCTTATTGACTGATTTGGAAAGTGCTTTAGTCACCTATGGGGGTTTATCATATTTAGTAAGTTTGCTATATGAGCTAGCATGAGTTGTCTCCTAAGCAACTCAATTTTACCTATCAATGATGTATTATTTATGTACACTATGTTTATCAATAATACACGGAAATATTTATGGATCATTCTCCACTTCTCTTGTGATTCAGTCTCATTATTCCTCTCTCTATTATTCTTGTGCATGCTTGTGAGAAATATCTCGTAGCTATATATTTATCATGTGTTTCCACATGGTATTAGAGGCTCAATTTCTACACAGATACTCTAGTGTTCAAAATTTTGACAAGGGAGATATACCCCATTCTTTTATTTGCTGGTAGGTAGCACTATTAGAGTGATCGATTTTTACTCATCTTGTGCCATGTTTTGTGCGCATGGTTCTTTCCAATTAAGTGTAGAATTAGGTGAATCAATTAATATGGGTTTGAATTTCACTTGTTTTTGGGCATTGGAATATGCAATTTTCACTATGTTTTCAACTTTAAAAGATCATAATTTCCAGATGCGGGTGGTCATCAAGATGACGATGGAAGATAGGATAGCTGACAGGTGCATGAGGGGATATCGGTTGACCCTGCCATCGCTTGTTCACATGTGTAAAACAAGTGGGATATGCCTTGTAGACCATCGTAGTGATAAGAGAAGAGTGAGGCGTCATGATCGACAAATCTCACGTTATGTTATGGATCTTGATGGCACCTCAATCCCGGTGGACTCTACATAGGGAAGGACCTTATGCCATCCCCTGACCATGTCGCGGCGTACCTGGTTCTACATTGGTGGTGTACTGTACTGGATAAACAACAACTATTTGAGAAAGGATCATAGGAGAGCATGGCACCTAGCATCCAACAGTTGGTTTGGGATTAGCATTTTCATGCTTGTTTGGGTAATCCCTCGGTGAGAAGACTCACACAAGGTAGAGGTAGGAAGCACAAACACCCACATAGGTGAAGCCTCTCAACCAAATCCCTCAGTTCAGTGATGGAAACGCATGGAGATGGTGGTGAGGAGGAGGAATGGGAGGCCCTGTTCAAACAAGAAATGTCAGAGAAAATTTTCTAGTCCATAGCCTCGATGGAGAACGATATCTTTGGGGAGTTCAGACTGAGGCTAGGGCGCGAGGTGGCCATGTCCAACTACCAGCGCCTCAAACTCATCCTCTCACACTCAATGAGGAGAGGGAGAGTTTCACAAATCTAGTCAAAATCATTCTTAGCACTTTTAAAGAAGATGCAGAGAGTGGCTTGGTCAACATGAAAATATTGTTGCAATTGGCAGAGCCTCCATTCTAATGCGGTCTAAGGAACACCAACACCGAGGGATCCAGCAATGCCAACACGGATGAGGTAGAATCCACTATGAAGCCTTAGTCTCTTCCTCGGTCTAGGTCCTCTTCATGTTCATGTTTATTTTTTTGTTTTCATCCTATAGAAGAATGAGGCTGCCATTTCAGAGGTTGGGAAACCCTCACACTCTTGAGACATTCCATATGGTCAATTTGTTTTTCCGTTTTTTTATGCAAGACCATTGCCTGACTCCATGTTTCAAGAGTCAAAAGCATGCAAATTTTTTATGATGGTTTAAGAAGTAATATAAAAGGGCCCCTCTTACTTACAAAAAAAAACTTGAAAGGATCATAATCATATTTTGTTTTAGAATTTCACTTTGTCATGAAAATATGATTTCTAAGGAATAATGTTATTTTCTCACTCATATTTTTTGATATTTTTATTTTTATATGTCAATGCCTATGTTGTATGTCCTTTAGAAATGAAAGAAGGATACTCAACAATCTTTGTGGAAACCAATGCTTCCAATGTTGTATTATGTCCTTTAGAAATGTAAGAAGGATATTGAACAAAAAGAATGTATATCGATTGTTTGACCTTCTCAAACAATAGACCATCCTAAGAAGGAATGCGATCTTTGATGAGAATATTTCAAGTAATAAGTTATTGAACTCTTCCTATGGTATATTGCATAGTGATCCTATTGATATTTGTGAAAATTTTGGATTAATTTTACCTTCCTTTGAATTTTTGACCAGATAGTCGACCTTTGTTCCCTAATCAATTAGCAGTTGGTATACATCAGCTGAAAATGTTGAGACATGGTCTCGACCTCATGAAAGCAATAGATTAGTTTCACCAATGACTTGTATACCTTGATTTTTTGCAAAAAATATTGAATCTATTCGACCTAATGCTGGTGATGCGAGTATTGGTCAGTAGACATGTAGCCAGAAACACCATGGAAATTTTTCCTTAAGGTCTCATGTTATTAAACCAATGATCATGACACCTATGTTGATTCTTAGGGATTTGATAAAAAAAATAATGGTACGTCTACTGAAATTGATTCCTTTTTGAAGAATCACACTTGGGATTTAGTTTCCTTCCCACCTATAACGAATATTGTGATGGGTTGATGGGTCTACAAAACCAAGCTTACCTCAAAGGGTGTTTTTTAATTAATGAGGCACGTTTGGTATCTAAGGGATTCTCTAGCAAGAAGGAATTGATTACACTGAAATCTTTTCCCCTATCACAAACCTGAAATCGGTTCGACTAATTCTTTCACTTATTGCTTGATTTGGATGATAATTTCATTAAATGGATGCAAAAAGTGTTTTACTTCATGTATATTTATCTAAAGAAATATACATGGATCAACCTCTTAGTTTTGTGTCTAATTATATTCTTGCATGTTGATTGAAGAAGACTTTGTGTGGTTTGAAACAATCCCCACATGCTTGGTATGAGAAGATTGATCACTTTTTTTTGTATCAATATTGGCTTTAAAGATTGTGAATCTGATCACCATATTCATGGATTACATGTACATGGTGATACTTATATTGTTGCATTATATGTTGGTGATTTAGTCATAATTGGAAACATTGTCGACTTAATTATAGATTTGAAGTAACAACTTGTTGATACCTTTGAAATGACTGACTTGGTCTTTTGCATTTCTTTCTAGGCATTCAAGTGCTTCAAATGAATGTTGTTATCTTTCTTTATAAACCCAATTATGCTTTGGATCTTTTGAAAATATTTAAAAAGGATGACTATAAGTCTTCTTCCACACATTACTAGTCGGGTGTCAAATTGTCTAAGGATTGTTACTATCATCGATTCGATGCCACTCTTTACCGAAAGTTGGTCGATATCTTGATTTAATTAACTCACTGTCGGCATGGTCTCTCCTTTTTCTAGTGTAGTTTCTCTATTCATGCATGATCCTAGAGAAAGACACTAGAAAGTTTTGGTATCAAATATTGTCGCGATACATAATCATTGGTCGGTTTTATTGATTTTGATAAGGATGGTGAAATTGACAATAGGAAGGCCACTTATGGATATGTGTTTTGACCTAGTTTTGGACACTTGGTATGGTCATGTAAGAAACAGAAGGTAGTCTCTCTTTCGACTACAGAAGCATAGTATCATGGAGTTGTCAATGCAGGTACATACGTGGTTTGGATCCATTATCCTTTAGATGATCTTGGTTTTCCTATTTAGGACTCAACTATTATTTATTGTGACAGTGAGAATGAAATCCTGGTTGTTGATGATCCTGTTGCACACAAAAAGATGAAGCATGTTGAACTTCATGTCCACTACTTTATATGGTTAATACATGACACAGTTGTAACTCTTGTTTATTGCAAGACAAATGATTAGATTGTTGATATCTTTACTAAGTATTTACCAAAAGTTAAGTTTGTAAAAATTCAGGCTATGCTTATGATTTAGGCAACTACAATTATGCCTCTAGGGTGTTTAAAGAACATAATTTTACCTCATGAATATCTAGAGTGTTGTGCTGATCGGAGGATGCTAGAACAAAAGGTTATGAATGTTCATCACACCTTTGGATTGTTTGGAAACAATTAGTTAAAAACACACAATTGATTGCTTGGGTAGTCGATTGAAGATTGATTGAGTGGTTGATTGATTGATTGATTGATTGAATGGTTGATGAAGCAATGACCGGCTCAACTAAAGCACATGGATAAACAATGATATGTTGCAGTCTTTTAGGAAATGGTTAAAACTAGTGATCTTTATTTGTAGACTAGATCACCCTCACTTCAAGGAATTTTGTTAGATTTGGATCCTTTAAAAGAACGACCCTAAGGGTTGTATTTATATGAAAGAAACTATGAATGTGATAAAGCATTATGATGTTTTGATAAAAAAAATTGTGCTTGTGTTGTAAATAATGTCTTTCACATCACCTCTATTCTTGGAATATATTACCCCTTCTACTATTTTCTAATTTTGTCCAATTGTTCAAAGGGATTTCCCAACAATTATGTTATCTTCTCACTCATATTTTTTTCGATTTTTTTTATATGTTAAGGCCTATATTTTTGTCCTTTATAGATTAAAGTGATACATAGTGACCTTTGTGGAAACCAATGTTTTCAATGTTGTTTAATGTCCTTTAGAAACACAAGAAGGATATCCAACGACTTTTATGGTGACCAATATTTTTATTGTTTGAATATTCAAATCAATTAAAACAAAAATATGCAGTACTATACTATCACATCCACGTTAGTATACATACAAAGAACACTGATAGATATATGTCCCCTCCATCTAATTCTTATCCATTAAATTATGAAGTGAATCTTAATTTAATTCCGCCACCAATACAAATGTGCTAATAAAATTCCCCATCAAGCATTATTGGTTAGCCAAAAATTTCATAGTTTTTAAGAAAGTAGTAATCCAATTTAGAGTTTAATTTCCTTTTTTAGTGCCTCCAAATTGAAATATGGCCCAAAAAGAATTCAAATGCAAATAAATATCTTTTCTTAAACATACAAAAATTATTAACAAATTATAGTAGTCAAAATTTCCACCTAGAACTTAAACTTGAAAAAAAAACCACCAAATTTGAAGAAAAAACTCTACACTAAACCATATAAATTACCCTTTATTGCAACATACAAGATCGACAATTTTAAGCACATGAAAAGATATGGAACTCCCATGTGTGCTTCTAACAATTCATTCAATTGACCTTTGCACCCTCATAAACCAGTATGACTCCCAAGATAAATTGGGGTTACATGAAATATGTTACTATTATGAAATGGAAATTGTCACTCGAAACAGATTGGTTAAAAAATTGATACCTTTCTCCCAATGTAAACATTTAAGCAATATTTAAAGAGGGAAATGATGGCAAACCAAAGCCATGCTCGTTGTTTGCAATCTTCCACATTGTCACTCAAATATTCTTTCCATGACAAACTTTTAATTATTTATCCAAAACCTCTCATAGCAAAAATATCTTGTAGAAGCTTGGAAATTTATATTTCATGTTTCAATTGCAACAACATATCACCTTAGAAATTTTGCGGAAGCTCATAACATTTTGCAATCACACTAATCTAATTTAATCAAGGTTAAATACATCACCTATAACTTATGAAAAATGTGCATTGAGGCTCATATGGACTCTATTATGTCCTCAATGGTTTCAATACACTATGTTCAAAGGCTTCGATCCATAGGCTTCCATACACGGAATGTAAGACAAGGCAACCAATCCACCACACGTCTAGATTGTCGAAACTCCTTACATGTCCCTTAGGGTGTGCCTTAGAATATATATTCACATGTCTAAATTCTTCATTTGCGCATAGGGGTGACACGTAAAAGATAAGGTAATTACATAATTACATATAACATATAAATAAAGATAAAGATAATTAAAAGATAATTACATATGACACCTTTCTTCCAATTCTGAAATAAAGACACTAATCCTGCATTAAAAGATAATTACATTTAGCACATTTGCTTCAATTATAAAATAAAGACGTTTATGGACAAATTGCTATTGCAAAGACTTGGCAAAGTGCTATCACCCTTGGTTGACATGTTTACATTTATANTTTTCTTTGTTTTGAGTAGAAATATAGATTGCAAAATTGTAAATAGAATATGTTTACAATTTTTTTTTTTTTTTTATATTTTAATTTTTTACTTTATTATATATATATATATATTACAAAATTGTAAATGAATTAGAAAAGTTTTGATTTATATATTTAAGTTGATATTGTGATTTCAAAATATTAATAATGAAATTATATGTAAATATAAAATCAAGATTATAAATTAATATTAAAAAAAGATATTTAAATATATATTTACATAAAATATTTAAATTATCCAAAATCGACATGTCATAGGATTTACTTGTAAATATATACATGTATCTATGTTTATTCAACACTTCGGACAATTGGAATGAAAGAAATCAAGGTATCCTTACATCGCATAAGTGAAAATATGAAGGAGAGGGGTAGCATAGGTGAAGAGATGGTATATGTAAAGAAAATGAATAAGAATAATGCTATATCATGAAAATGAATGCTATATTGTTGGTTATACACGAGTTTTTATTATAACAAAAAAGACTTTCACATTGAATATTTTCATGGCTTCTGAGTTCATAACTCATTGTTGAATATGAAGTTCATTATTGAAAAAAGTATTTAAGCACTCAACATCACAATACATTGTAATACAAGGCAAATGGGCAACCAAACATGGACAACAGGCATTCATTTTTAATTAATACAAGGTTTGACAAAAGATTTAAAATATTTAGTCGTGTCTCAACTTGTTAGAAGTTGACATTTTGAGGTTTTTGAAAATGGTTTTTTCATATTTTGGTTGTGTATATTTAAGATATGAATTCTTTTTATGAGACATAAAATGTGAAAAGTGAAATATATATGTGTGTGTGTGTAAGTTAAAAATAGAAAAATATAATAAAATTGGAAAAACATATAGAAAAGAAATTATATTTTAATATTGAAATTAATGTACAATTTTAATCATAAATATACAATATTTAACAAGGTTTCAACTTTTAGAAGTTGAAAAATCCTGGAAAACCATGTTTCAATGTTATTAACATAGTCATTAATTTAACAAGCTATGCCCAACTCTAGTTTTAAACACTAGTTATTTTGTGCCAAAACTAGTGAGATCAATCCTTGAATTAAAAAAATAAATATATATATTCCTTACTACTTTATTAGATCATAGTGCAATAAGAACGATGATGGATATATATACACTGAATTCGGTATGCATGAATTACGGGGTTGATATTCACTAATGACTTGAAGATTCGAAACTTTGATTTTACTAATTTAATGAAGTTCCCGTAGCATGACTAGGGTAAGAAATGTTTTTACTATTTTCTCAGTTTTTTCTCATACTGAAATATTTCTATCTCATTAATTCACCAGTTTTCATTCCAGGGCTATAAGTAGTTACATTTTCTTATCTCTCCTGGTAAAAATTTGTTCCATTCCCTTACCCTTTTTATTTCAAGAAGAAACAAATTACTTAATAATTATGTTTTATTATATCACAAAGTGGTTATGTGTCACCTTCTCTATTCAACTACTTGAGAGATGAATAATGCGTGGGTTTAGGGTTTCCACTGTTTGAAGATTGTTACAGGCATGCGCTCCATGGCGGTCATTGGTGTTGTCTCGTTGTCCTCTAGTCCACGGCTTGAAAGGTAACCCTATTCTTCCTTTTCTTAGTAGTTTGGGGTCGGTTATTGCTCGTTTGTTGCTTCTTTAATGGCATCTCCACATGGAGTCTGCCCTCCTTCTGGAGGGCTTAGTACCAACCATGTATAAAAAAAAGTGGGAACCTTTCTATCTTCTCTGGCCTCTGTTGTTACTTTCCACAGTTATGTGGGCTTACGTGACCCTCGCAATTTTTTATTGCACTTCCTATCAGTTTTGTCATCATTTTTTGGTCAGGGTTCTATGGCCTATTAGGGTCTTTAGGCTTTAAGGTTGACCTTTTGCGCATTTATAGGCCCTTGTCGAAAGACCTAAGGTCATTCCTATCACAGGTAGGATTTGTTTTCTTTTTTCTAAAACGTTCTTCTTTGTTTAGATTTTTTTTGGTGCCCTATTTTGAAGTCGTTTCCTCCCGGTTCCTGTTTGTTTTGTTGGGTTTTCATCAGCGGTGTTTGGAATTGTCCCTGGTTCTTCGTTTGGGGTTTTTTCTTCTCAATTCATGTGAAACCTATTTTACACTAGGATGGATACCAGTTCCATTACTTTTCTGACCAATCTCTCCTAGACTCGATTCCAACCAGTCTCTCCTGGGCCCTAGCAATGGGCTCCAACTCTCAAAACTTGTCCACATCCTCGAAAGGGGTCACAGGACAGGTGCAGATGCATGTCAATACTAACTTTCACTCACGTAGAAAAACCAAAGCATTGAAAACCCTTGAGGCTAAGCATAGCTATGTATTAGGCAGGGATGTTATGGATGAACAAGGTGGAGTCTCTCTACAACATAGCTCTTACTGGTCAATTGGAATATTGTAATCTGAACAAAGATGAATGGATAGAGTGGGGTACTCTCCATTGGAAGCCGCTTCTTGATTATATTCCCACTATCATTATGTTGGCAAACAAATGGTTGGTCTTCATCTTCCTTGAAGAAAAGGATGCCTCGCTTATCCTGGGATCTCTGTGGACCATCCAAAAAGGGTTGTTGGTCCCGAATCGTTGGCACTCCAGCTTCGATCCTCTTCGAGAGAGGGTGGTTAAACGTCACCTTTGGGTCCTTTTTCCAACCCTCCCCTTCCATCTTTTGAACATGGATTTTCTAGTTGGCCTCACGAACTCACTTAGACACTTTGTAGCTATTGAGAAAGAATTTCACCAAATCTTTGACAACCGTATGGCTCGGTTGTTGGTCGAGTTAGATGTTTCTCAAGGTTTGCTGGCACAAATTGACATAGTCTGCAATGACAAGGTCATTTTCCAAATACTGGAATACTTAAATGTGTAATTTCATTGCAATTACTGTCACAAAACTGGACACCTCATAAGCACTTGCACCTCTCTGCTTCATGGTTTTTCTTGGCCTAATGATTTTGACAGGAGTGACCATCCCTCTCTCTCCCTACCTGACGAATCTCCACCAACACAAGTCATTTCTTCTCCATCACCTGCAGGTGTGTATGGATCTTCTTCTCCCACACTTTATAACGATATTACTAAATTTGAATTACGTTATATTGAAGATGCCGAAATATGTTCTAGATTGTCTCTTCTTGCTAGCTCTATGGATACTCTAAAGGGTTGTTCTGTGTTGAATACTTCCTTTAGCCTTCATATCGCTTCATCTACTTTCCCATTGCCTTTGAGCCATGTTTCTATTTCGGAACCCTCAACCTCCCCTTCCTTGATGACTATTGAGGCATGGTCTCCTTCAAGATTCGGCTCTCCTATACTCTATTCTCTATCAGTTCCCAACTTGTCTACCCCTCTCTTCACTCATGAGGAATTTCCTCCCCTTTTGATATCTTCTCCTGAACCTATTGATCCCGCCTCGGTTAGTCCTAGAGACTCTCCTTCCTTTATGGATCCCCCACTTCTTAAGTCCCTTTCTATATTTTCTGATAAGTCCCCTCTCTCTCCCTCCACCCTTCCCCTAGATTCTATTAAATTCGAAAATGTCACCATCCGCAAATACAGGAAACCGAAGACTCCTTCTAGCACTTTGGGGGAGTTGGGGACATCTGGTGTTTATACTCATCTTTCTGTCAGAATTAAGGAAGCTTACATAGCTTCTCCAATCTCCTTCTGTCACTCTTCCTCTCGAGTTCTTAGAGCATTGCCCCTCACTGGTCCAAGTTCCCCATGAGGCTTGTCACCATGAACATATGTGGTTTTGGAGGGCTTACCAAACAAAAATCCCTTAGGTATTTGTTCCTGACTTTAAATCCTAATATGATCCTCATACAAGAAACTATGTGCGACCACTACCAAGCACTTTGTCACTTTTCTAAACTCAAACCTGGATGGGATTTATGTGCCATTGATTCTGCAGGTACTTCTGTAGGCCTTCTAACTGTTTGGAATCCTTTATTTGTCCATTGCAAAGCCTTTGTCTCCTGCGTTGGTATCCTAGTCAAATCCAGGTTTAAGGGCATAACCTCTAAGCTCTATATTCTTAACGTCTATGGCCCTTACTCGAATAGGGAATTTTTTCGAAACAATGCAGTGGTTGGAGGCATTTTTAATCTTCCTAATCTTATTTTGGCTGGGGAGCTTAACTTCACCCTATCTGATGTTGAAATTTGGGGTAATAAAGCTCTTATTGATCTATTGGCTCCTTTTTTATTACAATTGCTGGCAAATTCCAATATGGTGGATCTGGCTCCTCTCTCCTTTGGCCCTACTTGGAGGAATGGGTGTGGAGGGATTGAGGGTACTAGAAAAACATTAGATAGTTTTATTGCATCGAAACCCCTTCTCCCTCTCCCTAGTTGCTATCAAACCTGGCCTCGTCACTCTGAAATATCTTATCACTTCACGGTCTCCCTGGAGTGGGATTTACTTTCTTCCTCTCACCTCTATCCCTTCAAGTTCAATCGGACCTGGCCTTTGGAGAGGGATTTCTCCTCTCTTGTTAACTCGTCGTGGACATATTTTTCCTTTCTTCGTCTGCAAACCACATGTCTACTCTTAATTTCAAACTCAAAAGACTCAAAGGTGTCATGAAAGATTGGGAAAAGAAGCAAGTACTCAGCTGGGAAAAAGTCGTTATTGGAATTGACTTCGAGATCCAGTCTCTCCTTATATATCAGCACTTGGGTCTTCTTACTAAGATGGAAACTTTGTAGTTGGAAACTCTAAATGGTAGAAAGGAGGAGTACCTGGCACATGAGGCCCTAAATTGGAAGCTAAAGAGTAGAGCAACCTGGATTAGTCAAGGGGATGCTAACACAAAAAATTTCTGCAATTTTGTGTCTATAAGGAGGAATTCCAAATCCATTTGGGATCTCCAAAATACAGTAGGTGAACTGGTGGAGGAGGAAACTCAACTAAAACTATTGGGTGAACAACACTTCTTGGATTTGTTCAAAGATTAAGGGAATACTAGTATTGTTGATCAACTCAAAGTTATGAAACTATTTTCCTCCTATATTCAGGAGGATGAAGCAGGTATCTTTCTTTCAGAGATTACACTTTCAGAAGTTGAAGGAGCGTCAAAAGGATTCAAAAGGGACAAGAGCCCCAAACCTAACGGTTTTCATGTGGAGTTCTTTCTCTGGTTCTTTGATTTGGTCAGTCTAGACCTTCTAAGGGCTGTGGAGCAATCCAAGGTTGAGGGTAATGTCATCAACTCTATTAATGCAACATTCCTTACTCTTATTCCAAAATGTTATAAGCCTCAAACCTTTGAAGACTTCCAACCTATCTCATTGTGCAATCTTATTTATAAACTCATCTTAAAAATTGCAGCCAATCGTCTGAATCCTTTCTTGCACAAATATATCTCTGCTCAGTAGTATGGCTTCCTAAATAACTTAAATATTATTGAGTTAGTTGGCATTACTCAGGAAATCTTTCACACCATCAAAATGAAATAGATGAAGGCAATGGTTCTCAAACTTGATCTTGTCAAACCATTTGATCGCATGAATTGGACATTTTTAAGGTTTGTCCTTATTCAAATTGGTGTACCAATGGATGGTATCAATTGGATCATGGGATGTATTAGCTCCTCAAAAATTTTGGTCCTTGTAAATGGAACCTTGACAAAATTCTTCTCAACTTTGCAAGGCATACGTCAAGGATGCCACCTATCTCCTCATCTATTCTTACTAACTATTGAAGGTCTCGATCTTATTATTAATGATGCACAGAGGAATGGCAAGATCAAAGGGATTAGAGTTTCCTCAAACCTTGCTTTAACACATCTTCTCTTTGTTGATGATGTGATTCTGTTTGGGTTGGGGATGTTGGAGGAATGGCAGTATTATAAGGATGTTCTTGATCTCTTGAACTCAACTTCAGGTATGAACATTAGTTAGGAAAAGTATTCCTTTCTGTACAATGAGATTGATGTTGAAACAAGGGACTTCATAACTTCCATTCTTCCCTTCAAAATGGAACCCTTAGTATAAGGATTCAAGTATATTGGATACCGTCTTAAGCCACTAGGCTATTGCATAAATGATTGGAGGTGGATCATAAAAAAAATTGAAAAAAGAATTATTATGTGGGCTTATAGATTGCTAACCCTTGTAGGAAGGTTGATACTTGTCAAATATGTGCTATCGGGCTTACCTGTATACTGGTTCTCTTTAGATAGGATTCCCTGATCCATTATGAACAGTCTTAGACGTTGCATGTTTAGTTTTCTTTGGGGTAACTCAGGTTTCCAGCATAAGATGCACCTAGTTGATTGGCTCAGTTTATCCAAACCCCATGCTTATGGTGGATGGAACATCAAAAATATGGATTGGTTCTGTACTTCTCTCAAAGTTAAAAGCTTATGTATGGTTTTGAATGATATAGAACTTGGAATCATAGCATACGCCATAAATATCTAAAAATCCTTTATGTTGAAGACTAGCTTCGTAAACAAAACTTCTCAGTTCAAGGATCCTCTTACTTCTGGAATGGTTTTATTAGATCATTGTCTCGGATCACCAGGGAATTGGGCTAGAAGGTTGGCGATGGGAAAAAAAATATTGGGAATAGACCCTATTGCAAGTCGAAACTCTTCCTTTGTAGTCTCTGAGGAGCTTAGGGATTATCTATGTGATTATGTCATTTCTACTCTTAATCAAGCCTGTAATTATGGAGAAGGAGCAAATTTGGAGTCTTATAGGTTAACTACAAAGGATTTGAATTTGGGAGGTTGTTGGAAGGCTCAGTGGACAAATTTCATACAAGGCCTGACTCATGGGGGTATTAGACTAAAAGAAATTGAATACTCTCTTATATGGATGCACAATAAAATTAATGGTGAGGTCTCTGCTAGTCTGGCTTATGATCTTATTGTTTCCTCTATGCTTCCACCGTCATCTGTTAAAGATCATACTCGAATATGGTGTTGTAATGTGCCATTAAAGGTGAAATGATTTACCTGGTTGTGCATTGAGAATCGTATAAATACCTGGGAAAAATTAACTAAAAAAGGATGGGTTGGTCCTAATAGGTGTTTCTTCTGTAAGTATTATGAAGAATTAGTGAGCCATATCTTTGTTTGTTGTTCATTTACCTGGGCTCTTATTGATTAATTATTGTGCTGGAATTATAAGTTATATCTTATCTAGAATGGTCCAACTCTCTTCGATAACATAGAGATGTGGTTCAGTAAGGAAATGGAATGCCTCTATCTTCCCTTATTTTTTATCTAGAGCATTTGGATCTCTCACAACTTATGCTTATTTAATGATAAGCCTCCAAACCTCGTCCCTCTTTGCTATAAAATTTTGGAACAGGTATTATCCTTTCCAATGGTTTGTAAAAAAAGATCAAAGTGCAAGAATGTTGGTAATGCTTCGGAAATAGCCTTCCCTTTTGGGTTTTTTGAAGGGGCCTCAGCAAAAACGATTGGAGGAGCAGGTATCATTCTTTTGATAAGTCAGCCCCAATTTTTCTGCATTAAATTGGGATGTGGGTTCAGCACCAACAATAGAGCATAATTACTGGCTCTTTGGGCATTGTTACATTTTGCAAAGGCTATTGGCATTCCCACTCTCCATGTTTATGGTGACTCTTCTGTAATCATCAACTAGGCAAATGGCAAGGCAGATCTCTCTTCCCTAGATCTAGATTGTTGGTGTGAAAGCATCATGGATTTGAAGGCCTTCTTTCTCACACTAGAATTTCATCATGTCTTTAGAGAACAAAATAAGAGGGCGAACAAAATATCCAAGGAGGCACACCCCATGGATTCAAGTCTCCTTTCCTTCATTGAATATTATGAAGATGTAATTATTGGGGAAGGGAAGCTTCAGCTCCTCTAGAGTCGTGATGCTTTATTACATACTCACAACCTTTTGGTTATTGTTTATTTTTTAGTATGATATGGTTGAGTCTTTAGAGAATCATCTTAGATGATTATGGATGACACGGATCTCCTCTGTTGGAAAGAATTTTTAGTCGCCTCCCTGATCTCCTCCTTGGATAATCTAGCTGGGTTCTTTTTGTATTCTCTTTGGACATACTTGGATGGTATTATATGAGAAAGTTGGTGTCGTTTTTCAGTGAATCCATTTAGCTTATGTAATGTATATGTCTTTTGGATCTGTCATATGGATCGGATCAGAGATGATATCTTGATATCGTAGTATTGTAACAATTACCTTTGATTCTATTTTTGAATATCGAGGAACAACTATTTTTCTTCTGGGAAAAAACTACTTAAAAGATATTATAATAACCTGTCTAAGAACTAACTTGGTTAGTAATAACGAAGTAAGCTTCTTGGTTGGTAATTTTTGGGATGGCTATGATTTTTGTTATAGCTTGTATTGATAGGCATATCTATGAAACTATAGTATGTCTAAAGACATCGATTTTTCACCTTTCTTATAGTTTAATTATTTATTATGTTATTAGTATATACCTATGGTATATTTAAGACAATTTCAAAGAGTATTTATTCCTTCGTAACCGTATGTTTTATAGCACAGTTGCAAGATCTTTCTTTATAGTCATATTAACTTTCTTGTGGACATTGTGAAGTGATTTCAAGTTAGCATTTGTAGGACTAAAGTTTAAAAATGTTATGTATATACATTATGTTTTAGTCAATATTTTTGTTTATTTATAGTGTAGTTTAATAGAATTTACTTAATAAATGATTTTTTCTTACATAAAGTATTTTGTATTGTATTTAAAAACAATTAAGCTAGTTAAACTTTGTATTGTATTTAAAAACAATTGTATATCATTTCTTTAAATAATCTTATTAATAGAAATAATGTTAATCTAAAAGGCCTTTTATTGCAGTACTTAATTACAACAAAATGAAGAAACATATTTATACTAAATTTTAAGGAAATGTGGAAATAAACATTGTTATGTTATGTCTTTGTTCTAAACATTGTTATGTTATGTCTTTGTTCTTATTTTACTATATAATTAAGTTTTTTACATCTCTTTAAAAAATATATGATAAAATACAAAATCCATTTCTAGAAACATTAAACATATGGATTTTTATTGTTATTTATAATATGTAAAGATACTCTTGCACACTTAATTGAGGATTACATAATTAAATTTCTTTAAACAATAACATAATAAGGAAATGAAATAAGGATCGTTTATCTGTAATTTCTCCTAATTTTTTTCAAAAGTAGATCCAGGTTCCACCCAACCGTAAGCAATCCTTAGGAAACTTTAATGTTCTACCTCAAGGGCCACCCCCAATATGATCCTTGATATTACTGGGAAAACAAATTTGGATTTACAGATAGTCTAGTGGTTTACACTAAGTTTTCCATTTTATTAAGAACCAGTCATAATACATTTTTACCCAATGCCAAGTGTGCTCTTCAGGTGAACATAGAGAGAGAACTTTGTATTGATTGGATCCTTCCCATGTTATTTTATTACTCTTAACAATTTCCTTCACTCCAAATTCTTTCTTCATACAAAACCAACACGTTCACTTCAATATGATCATAAAAACTTTTATTTTTTAGTTCGTACTAGAGCTTTTTTGCAAGGAAGTATCCATTCTGCTATAAAACATAGAGGTGTGAGGTAATCCTGGTTGTAAAATCTACTTCTAAGGTTTACAATTTTCCTCCCTTTTGTCTCTTCCTCCTATCTAAATCCCTCCTTTTATCTTCTAAATGGAGGCCTTTTTTTCTTTTAACATTAGTAACTAATCAAACGTATTACTATTTTGTGGGATCCTTCCTATTTTGTTGGCGATAAGGTTTTGTACTCTTTTGTGTATTAGGGATAATAGATTCTTGAAATCCCAAACCTAAAGTTTGTTTTCCCTTTTTAAATATCATGGTTGTTGGGCCTTCAAATTAACACATTTTATGACACCATTTAATCATTCTTCACTCACTTTACCATTCTACCTTCATTGCTGTTATTACTCATATTCGTGTAATTGTCTATTTCAACCCCATCTAAGCTTTATATGATATGTATGCATTAAAATGATTACATTCCAATGTTGTGATGATTACCTAGGGTAGATATTGTGGTTCCTAACTTAATATTAAATCTGCAACAGTTTCCTTGAAGAGTTCAATGGTTACTACTGGAATCGGGAATTTTGGTAATCAGCTCTTTGTTGCAAACATCAAAATGACTATTGGAATGTGTTGTTTCGGTAGTCAAACTTTCCATGTCATTTAAGAACACCTGGAGGAAAACCTTGGAAAAATAAAACATGGGTTTTTTTCAGAATGGACTCATTTAGGGGATCACTAAGAAACTCCTCGAAAAACCACGATTTGATGGTTTTTTGGCAGGATATTGAAAATTGGTCATTGTGGTATTGGACTAAAGGCTTCAATTACTATATTTACACGATTGATTTCTAAAAATACAGTAATTGGTTACATAAATTTTCCACTTAAGGATGAAGTAAATGAGATGGATATTGTTAGTCATGGTTTTCTTATGCTCTCATTATCTCCATCCAACTCACATAATCTATTTTTCCTCAATTAAACAAAATCTAAGATTGGGTTGGTTGTAGATCCACTCATTTGGGATCTAGTCTTATCTTGTTGTAACTCATTTTCTTTTGTAAAGGAGAAATATATATATAATTATGAGACCATATCATTGAAATAAGAAGGTTATATGTGAAGGGAGAGGTTTAAGGAGAAGTTCCTCGTTGTAATCATTGTAATCCTTTTAATGTTGAAATAAAGAGCTTGTTGTGGTTGCAAAACTCCCTACTATAGTATTTATTGGCATTGTATGCTAAGAGAGGCAGGTCACCCTCTCTTTGGTATACACTTCACTTCCCTTATATTTCCTACCATTTATATTTCTGCAATTTACATTTCCTAAAGTGTGAGGGATCCCTTAGTGTCCCAAGATATGGAGAAATCATTAACCTAAGAATCTAAGAAGTGTTTCGATAGATCACCATACCTAAACTTACGACCTCTCAATGACTTGGTTTTACTTTCTTGCAAAGTGTGGTTTTATTCCCTACCTATGTGATTTACTTTTTCCCCTACTTGATTTGTATATTGAAGGTATGGTTGTTTCCTAGACACTCTGACAATGTTCATTTTTTTACATACACATAGTGAATATCAACCAATCTACTTAATATCTCATTGACTAACTAGTCAGTGAGCCTAGTTAAAGTGACCAATTGAGTTTGATTCTACTTATACTTTGCATGACACCTCATCAGTTTACTGACCCTGGTTGATAATTTATGTGTGGTAAAACTAAGCAATTATTTTTCCCAACAATGGATCCATTTACTAGAAGCATGCCTAGTCAATTTTTTTAATTTCTAATTTGTTTCATTACAAAATAAAAAATGTTATTTACAAATACTAATAACGTCTCATGCTAATTCAAAACCACCTTTACTACGCTAGTAGAAATTAACTATATAATTTAAATCACAAGGGTAACATCTTAAGGTATTACATATCTAGTGAGTTCAATTTTATAATACTCGTTGAAAATTAAACTAGTCAAAATAACAAGGTTTAGAAGGTAACATGGGTGAACATTTATTTTCCAAAGACTACTCACACTCTAGAAAATCAAAATGACATAATGAAAGAACTAAGGATTATTGAGTGTGTATGGTTTCTGTATGTGGCTGCACATATGGTATTTGGCATAGTTAGTGGCAACAATCACATATGTTTGAAGTTGAGTACCAATAAGGACATTGTAATACATTATTCCTAATGAGCCCTAAGCTAGGAAACTATCATCAATTGCACAAAGTAAGAGTATTTGATTGTGATACATAAGGGTTGATATCAAGGGAGAAGTTATCCAAAGCTAGAACTAATGATTCAAATATTTATATTTTTTAGATATAGAGAGGGAATTCAAGATTCAAATTGCATGATTTTGAGATGAAGCTCACATTTGTGAGTAAAGACATGTTTTCATGGGGGATGGAATTCGAAGGCATTGTTGAAGTTCATAGTTGAGTTGACAAGGTTGAGATTGACATGTGAATTAAAGTTCACAATTAACTTATGTCTTTGTATATAGGAGGTCATGTAAGGATGTTAAAAGTATGATTTGTGTTTCTAGTGAAAGCTCTATGGGTGTAGATAATTATGCTTAAGTTGAGAATAAGGTGTAGATACTCTAGTGTTTAGAATTTTGACAAGGAAGATATAGCACATTTTTTATTTGTTGGTAGGTAGCACTAGTAGAGTGATCAATGTTTAATCATCTTGTGCTATTTTGTGTGCCCATGGTTCATGCCAATTAAGTGTGGAATTAGGTGAATCAGTTAATATGGGTTAGACTTTTACTTGTTTTTGGGCATTGGAATATGTAATTTTCACTATGTTTTCAACTTGAAAGGATCATAATCGTATTTTTTTTTAGAATTTCACGTTTTCATGAAAATATGATTTCTAAGAAAATATGTTATTTTATCACTCGTATTTTTTGAAATGTTTATTTTATATGTCAAGGATTGTGTTTTATGTCCTTTAGAAATGAAAAAGGGATACTCAACTAACTTTGTGGAAACCAATGTTTTCAATGTTGTATTATGTCCTTTAGAAATGAAAGAAGGATATTGAACCAAAGGAATATATATTGATTGTTTGACCTTCTCAAACAAATGACCATCCTGGGTAGGAATGTGATCTTTGATGAGAAGATTTCAACTATTATGTTATTGAACTCTTCCGCTAGTCTATTTCACAGTGATCATATTAATATTTGTGAAGAATCTGGAATTTCATCCATGTCAGAAGAGAGGCCAACAAAGTGACCAATCTTATGGCAAACATGGGATTCAATTGAGGACAACACATCTGCGAAGGAAGACTAACGAAATTCAAAGGAGTGGAGTGGATAGACTAATGCAAATCACATGGCATCAAGAAGGGGATGAGGTGACACTCATGGTACTCGTGGATCTCCCTCATGCTCACACACAGACAAGACAACTCCTTCCCACATTGTTAAATCCCCAAGCTTATAGGAAAATGAAAGGACGCAATAACCTCATCCCAAGCCTGTGCTTGTGTTCATATTAGGTGCAAGGAATATTTGGAAACAATTTGATCGGGTTTTACCACAAAGGTTGACTATTGTCATCATGAGGTACATCGAGGAAGGTATAGAAGTGATGGTACTATGGAAAGGATTGAATGATTGAGCTATGATACCCCCAATTGTATTAATTATAGTTGGTCTTGCTATAAAGTCGGACAAACGGCGATGTATTTTTTGCTCATCTTTGTTTAGATTGGACTTAGTTGTTTCTATTTTCATTAGTGTAGATACTCCCTATTGAAGCCTTTCCTCTTTAAAAATTATCTATGGGAAGATGGCTCCGAGGGGGAGGAAAGGAAATACTGAAGCATCCACCTCAAGAGTCCCTTGCGGTCGTTGCAGAAAGAAGGAGAACATAATGACTATGTGTGGCATATGGAAGGGTAACTTGCGCTTAGCCACAAGCCTTGACTGCTACCACCTTCTTCCATAAACGGATTGCTATTATTTTTCGTGAAGAGATTGAGGTGATTGAGAAGGAGCTATGGGATAAGTACAAGGCCACTCCATTTGTGCACAGGCACCATGATGAGATGGGTTTTGGATTATGATTGTATGCTGATGTCCTACTAGGTAATCAAGAACCTTTTGTCACATATGCCAATGGATGGGGAGAAAAACATGTGGGGAGATATGGAGTCAGTTTAGGTGTGTAAAGAACATCATCAGGACTGAAGACTAATGCACAAGAAGGTGGACCTCATTGGTAGTAGACTCAGCCTAAAATTCTATGCACCGCCTTCCCCTTCCATTGGAGGCGTCGAGACCAACAAGACAATTGGTGTGGCGAGAATTCGGGTGCCGATCCAGGACTGAATGGGAACTAGGAGGAAGCTAAATGCTCTCACACATTCATCCATGGTTATGGGGTGAGGAACATGGGAAGGTTCATATGTATGAGCATTAGATGGCCTCTTTTTGTTTTATGTTGTGTCTATGTTTAAGAAGTCACTATCATAGTAATTAGATAGGAAGATAGGGAATGAAAGGAAGAACTATATTTTTTTGTCTCTTATGTTAAGACTATTTTGGATATTGAGGGATGAAAGGGAGGTTCGAGACTGTTGTGAGGCTATCCCGATAGATTTATGGAAAAAATAGCTATGTAAACTTTTGTTTTCGATAATATAGTTTTAATTTACAAAACAAACAAGCATTATTGAGTGTGTATGGTTTATGGGTGTGGTTGTACATATGGTTTTTGACATAGGTAGAGGCAACAACCACATGTGTTTGAAATTGAGCACCAATAAGGGAATTTTAATACATTTTTTCTAATGTGCCCTAAGCTAGGAAACTATCATCAATTGCAAAAATTAAGAGTATTTGGTTGTGATACATGGGGGTTGATATCAACGGAGAATTATCCAAAGATAGAACTAATGATTCAAATAATTATATTTTTTAGATATAGTGAGGGAATTCAAGATTCAAGTTGCATGATTTTGAGATGAAGCTTTCATTTGTGAGTAAAGACATGTTTTATGGTGGATGGAAGTTGAAGGAATTATTGAAGTATGATAGTTGAGTTGACAAGGTCAAGGTTGACATGTGAATTAAAGTTAATGGTTAACTTATGTCTTTGTAACTAGGAAGTCATGTAAGGATGTTAAAAATACAATTTATCTTTCTAGTGAAATATCTATGGTTTTAGATAATGATGCTTAAGTTGAGAATAAGGTGCATATTGTTAGAATATTATAAACCCACTCAATACTTAGGATAAAAATAATTAATCATTTCGGGTTAATTTCCTATGTACTAGCCCAGATAATTTGCATCCACTTGCACCACTTGTTGAATACTTACCATATATACCCCAGGAGTGCATTTATACTAATTTTGGTTAGATTCTACCAACTTTATTGACTTCCTAGATTAGTAGCTACACCTTCCTGCAAATTCTGTCTTTATACTGCTTTATTCCTTCTTTTCAGTGGATAAGGTAAAGCTAGTCAACTAGGAAAATGTTATATTTTGTGGACTACCCATCCTCCATGATTTTCTCTCCAAATTCCATGATTAACATGTTTTTCCATCACTCATGACAACTCACTCATTATTTATCCATTTCATGAGAAGCTTTGGAGTACAAGATGAGATAAGAGCGCATCAATTGGAGAATGAGTTATTCTCATTGAGTCCAAGCAGTTTTGAATCCATTGAAGGTTTCTTCACCAAATTCAAGTCACTTGTTCTACTTCTCAAGCAATGTAGGATTGATAATAAGGAGGATCAATTGATCCTTTCCATCCTTTCAAAATTGGGTCTTGAATACTCAGTTTTTGTGTTAACTTTTCATGCTAGTAGGCTTCTTATTTCTAATTGGAAAATTCCTTCTTTGAGTACATTCTTTGATTCACTAGAAAAGGAGAAAGACAAATTGATCCATATGGGATCTCTTATAATATTCAAGGGTAAGGATCATTCTCTTATATTTCAAGGAAGTAAGAATTCAAGGTAAAAAGAGAAGCAAATAGTGAAAGAGAATAAGCCAAAGTCAGATAATGAAGATGAAGGATCAAATCCTACTGATGAAGGTTTGAAGAGAGTCAAGAAGAAAGGGATCACATCCAAGTGTTCTTATTGCAACAAGGTTTTTCATTTAGAAAATAAATGTTTCAAGAATAATATGGGCATCATGTCTCAGTTTCTTGAGAAGCATAACATTGTCATAGTGCACAGTCCCAAGGTATTATCAACTATGCCTTGATTTCCATAGTTAAATAATTTTCTCACATCTATGATATAGATCCATTTTATGATATATCAAAATCATAAATCTCGGTTTCTTTCTTGGATAAATCACCTATTAGTCCACTAGATCCATCTCCTAATGATTTCGTTTTTTCACAAGATCGTGACTTGTCTTTATCCAGCTCTATCTCACTCCATTAAAATGATCATGAATCTGATTTAGAAACAATTTTTCAAGATTCATACCATTTACCTATCATCTGAATACTCCTAAGGCTATACAAACCCCAAGTTCACTAGTTGATTCCTTATTGGATTTCTATGTAGTGTTACTTATATCTAATGGTTTCAAGTCTTGTCTATTTTTCATTGGTTGGTTGTCCATGAAATTATTCATCTTTGGACTTATGTTACACATGTTTGGATATGATCTAAACATCTATGGTTCATATTTCAATTCCATTTATGGTTTAGATTTACAGATCCATCTGTTTTCCCCAATTGCTCATCATTTTCCTACTATAGCCCTATATCCTCATGGAGACACTATACCTTTGGTATTTGCTAATCCATATGATAATATTTATGATATTTCAAGGTCTCTTCAGACTCTTTTCATAATTGGGAAGGTGCTACAATAGTTTGAAAAGAATATACATGGTCCATTCCAGCATTTTGCAGCTATACAAGGAACTGATTGTATTGAACTTTTTACTCTTTGGGAAGGAGTATGCACAGATCTATTTTCCTTTTCAGATTGTGTTTTTAGATTAGAGTATGTTAGTATCAAGAAGAATTCAGATAATTCTCCTATTTCATCAGATGATGAGATACAAGGAGTCTCTCCTCTTCTTTCTTGGAGATACTACACTCTAGCGCATGATCATGGAGCTCATAACTTGTTCATCATATTCTTCAAGAAGCAGTTTAGTATTCTCATTCAAGTGAAGAAAAATACATAATTAAGACATGTTTTTCATTTTATGTCTTCGTGTTTTCTTGAGGGAGGATTTTCTCCATGTGGTTTTTCCTCTTTGCTCACTTTTTTGGACAAAAATAATTGTAAAGGGTGACCATAGCCTTGTTGATGGGTGTTACCACCTAAGTTGTACTTAGTGGTTTTTTATCAAGTGATCCTGGTGAACTAGACAAGGATAACTTGTTCAGACTTCAAAAGACCTTCAGTATTGCTTCTAGGAAACTTTGTTGTACTATATCACATGTCCATACCCTCGTGGGGGAGTTGTAATAAATGTTCTAGCATGATAGTGTCTGTAAAAGACTCAGTCTCTTAGACTTTATTTGTCAATCCGATCAGCCCAGGGTGTTTTTCCCCTTGGTTATTATTGTTTTTTTAATAAACGACTGATAATTTCTGAGTTTTTCACTCCATACCTCCAAGTTGGGGTGGTCGGCTTGGCATTTAGGCCTATTGAGGTTATTAGAGTCTATGTGTCAATGTATAAACATGCTAGGAATCATGGTCAAGTCATATGAACATGTCTAAGTCTCCCTAGGTTTTTTCAACTTTTTTAAACTTTTAATTTTTTCAGTGTGTTTTATTAAAATTTAATTTTTCCAAAACTTAGGCTATTTTTTAATAGTTTAATTGGAAAAATTGGTTTTGTAATAAAAGTGGGCCAAATAATCAGTTTCAGTCATATAGGTGCTCATTTTCAAGCTAAGAGCACCATGTAAACCCATGGACCTACTTTTTTCAGGTTTTGAGTGATTTTTCCATCACTCAAGTCAGAAAACCCCAAAAATAAATTATTGATTATTTTAATTAATAAATTGATGAATAATGGAGCAAATACAAAATCCTAGATCAATGGATTCTTAGCCGATTTGATTGAAATCAGTCATATCTGAACCAAATTGACTGGATCTTACAAATCCTTGACTGAAGGAGGTGATCTAGACAGATCCAAAGTTGATCTTCAACATCCTTTATGGGGAATTGCACCCTCTCTTTCTCTCCTCCACACGTGTGGGATCTCCTGGAAGCTCTGTGGATTGATGTGTCAGTCTGTGGATTGATGTGTCAGTCTGTGGGTTGATGTGTTAGGTCAATCAGCCCCCTGATTGATAGGTAGGCTCAGTTCAGCTTCAGATCAGCATTGATTGACTCTCCTTCAGCTGCAGTGGTTTTTCTCCTTGGGATTTGTGCCCCTCCTGGGCTGGATCTCCTATTTTTTGTATAAATAAAGCTCAGGCTGCCTCTTCCAAGCGAGTTAGAGCTGGATTGAGGACCTATTTCCATTGTAATACTGCTATATTTTGTGAATAAAGAAGCTTTGGAGGCTATACCTTGTAGTGGATGTGTTTGTGTGGATTCCCACTATCATGCTGCTAATGTGGTAACTGCAATTTCTTTCCAATTTCTATGCTGCTTTTGTTTTCTAGCTTCAAGGTTTCGATTGAATCAAGTAAGGGTGTAAACTAGGCAAGTTAAATTGCTTGCTCTTGTTTATCCATATTATGTATGCTCAAGAATTTCAGTTATATGCTTAAATAAGATTATTTTTGCATGAGCTTTCATTTTTGTTGCTTTATACATCTATATCCAGATCTCACGAGGTGTTGTGCAAGCTCGTGTTATCTAGTTGCAGGTTCCTGATTGGACAAAGGTGTAGATCAAGATTGAAATCATTCCTTATCCAATAAGCTCAAGACTTTGTCCCTCAGCGCTCCACAAGAGGGCCTCCTTTCAGCTTGGTTCCATTCAAGCAACGAGCCAACCTTCTCTCCTCTTTTTCTCCTTTCTTTAAAAAATCAATCTTCCGGTTACCTGTTTCTTCCTCTTATGATCAGATCCAGTTCTAAGAATTGAATATATATTGTTAGATCTAGTTCATAATATTCTTGCTTCTTACATCTGTAATTTCATAAAGAATATCATTTCATAAAGATAGATCTAGGTGTAGGAATTTCCTTTTTTTGCAAGTAGGTAAATCATAGATCTAAAGCTTGCTCATAAGGTAGTTTCTTTTTTCGTTCTTTAAATATTTAAATTTTGCAAGAAAAGTGCATATCTCATTGGCTTCCCAAACAGCAAGCCAAGATCCCAAGGAAATCTTGCTTTCCTTGGTTTCTTTTTGCGAAACTAGATTAGCCCCTTTTAACAATTTTTTACTTAGTTTTTTTTCAGTAACTAGCGTGGTCACCCAAAACACTTTTAAAGTGTTTTTGGGAAAATTTGATTTTAATTGCTTGCTATTTTTTTAGTAGGTTTAACAAAAATAGAAGGATACCGTACCCGTTTTCCAACTCTTGGGTGAACCAGAGCTTCCCAGAGGCTTCCCCCACCGCTGTGATTTTAGTTTATCTTGTTACAAGCTTGTTGTAAGCCTTTGGATCCCAGATAACAAGGAACAAAGCAAATAATTTAGTTTGCTGATATTATAACCAATAATAATAAAAATAATCATTTCGAGTAGGCTCTTTCGAGCCCACTCCCCATCCCCCCAGGGGAGATCTATGTCTGTTTCGCCTTTTTGCATTTTTTCTTGTTTTTTCTCTAGATTAGTCTTGTTATGTAGGATTGTATACTTTGATAACATTTTTCATTATTCCATATTTTAATTTCAAGAGTAATCATACTACTTACCCCATGACTTCCTGATTGACCCGCAAGGGGAAAGAGATGCGTAGTAGGACTAATTAGAAAACTGGCATTATGTATCTTTGATTCCTTTTTCATCAATTGTTTCGTTAGCTATAATAAAATTAACCCCTCCTTGATTCCCCTTTTGAGATCCACTTGGATCGAAAGAGGTTCCTGGAGGGTTTTCTTTTTAACAAGAACACCTATCTTAAAATTGACTAAAAATAATGAAGACTCCAGTGTGTATGCTCTGTACTTGGCTGTGGTTTGTCCAATCAGTCGAGCTTCATCAAAATCACTTGAGTGACTAGAATAATTAGGATTCACTCTCCCCAAATTGACAAACCATCAGGAAAAAATCCAAAGCCTCGATCAAACCATTACGATGGCAAAATACCCAAAGGAAGCAGGAACTCCTGACAAGTGACCTCGGGGTGCCAATATCTATTACACCTTCGGGTGCATTATGAACAATAGCCTCAGAGACTCCTTGTGGGTAGCAGTGATGGTTTAGTTTTGGACATATTTCAAGTACCCCCTGGGTATATCTGGAGTCCCGTCGCCTAAGTTAAATTACTCATCTTCACTCTAATTTAAAATTAACCAAGATACAATTGCACAACATTTATTTCAGCACTTGCAAGCACTCTTAAATATTTTCGACTCCATTTTTGGCACTGGTCAACTGTTTATTTCTTTTAATCTATATGCGATTGTGTGTCATTTCGTGCTAACTTGTGATTATCTTATCTAGTTATTTGTTGTTTACAATTGTTAATTCAAAACTCCTAAAAAACATACTCTTTAATAACATCATCATACTAAATAATTTTTCCTTAGTAACTTAATAGGGTCTACCCCGCTTGGCTTTGTTAGGAGTTGAGCCTAAACGGAGGAGTCAAGAACAAGGTGACAGCCTTGACTCGAGACTTGCCCCCAAGGACACACTGAGTGGCTTGAATATTTCTGCCACATGACCCAGGTGTGTGAAAGGCGGCAACAGTACTTTTTGGTGCCTTTGTCGGGGATAATTCATTTCATTCCCAAGTACGACTTTTGTTTTCTTCTTTTTTGTTTTTTCTTTGTTTGATGAATGCTTAGAGTAGATCTTTAATTTTCATCTAGCGACTCCACTAACCTTTTTTTAGTTTTTTTTTATATTTTTACAAAGAAAAGCAAAAAATATTTTTGTGAGAGTTCTTAAATGTATATTTTTATTCTCACATGGCGACTCCATTGAAGGGATAAAACCCTTGTTTCTCACAAAAACTTGTGAAGTTTTGTTGTGTGTAGATGAGCCCATGTGACATGTTAAAACCTTTAAAGCTCATCACTTGACATCTCCACCTTTTCAGTACAAGGTTTAATGGTTATATCAAATGCATACTATTAATTTTTGATATGGATGAATTAAAGGAGAAATATGGTGCCCAGATAACCGGAAATTTTCAGCTTATCGATTTCTCAAAGATCTCAGGTTTTCCTAACTGTTGTAATGGTTTGGGGGATGCATATAAATGGCTTCCAGTATTTCATGGAAATTATGGTGATTCAGCCATCTAGCATGTCAAATCTTTCCTTCAGTTGATGGCCGACTCCAATATTCTTCATGAAGACAATATGATGGAAATGTTTGCTAGTACTTTTTGGGGTGAGGCATGTTGTTGGTTCTATCAGGGCCTTCCTAATAAATGTATAACTTCTTTTCCAAGCTTCCTTTGGATGTTTTTAGAGTAGTGGCATGATGGTAGGGGTAGTATGAATGGTTTGAAAGAGTTCCTTGAAAAGATCTATACCTTCTACCTATCTAGGATAGAGTATCACATGGAAACATATGATGGAACTTTTTCCATGATACAAAGTATTGAAGACTTGGAATCACTTCTTGAACATTTAAGTGAAGAGGAGATCCATGATACTCCCATCAAAGAGCTTCCTCATAGTTATTCAAGAAAAGAAGTAATTAAGAGGCTTATTAAAGAATATGAGGTATCTCCCAATACACAACAATATTCTAAGGAAGGGAAAATCCAGGATGATCCTATTGAAGAGCTTCAGGAGGAGCCCATGATGGAACACATTGTTGAAGACTCTCCTCATGTGATCATAGCTAAAAACATTGAATATTTGAGGTATTCTCAAGTGTGTTGCAATGCTGATATTTTTCCAGAAAGCCTTCTAGAGAAACGCACTGAGCAACACATCCCAAGTGATCCCATTGAATATGTCCAAAAAGTTTCCTTGATTGAAGGTAATATTGAATATCCTCTTCATGATATCATAATAGAAGCCTATAAAGAAACTTATGATAAGATCAATATGGTGTGTGGTGACACTAGAACTTGTTCTCCTCATGTTGATGAAGGTTTGGAAAGTTTATTTCCTTGTAACATTTTTTTTGAAGAAGATTGTTATGAATACAAGGAAGACATGGATAGGCAGGAGCATGATTCCATGGATGAAGAGCCCCCCACATATGACATGGATGGGAGTGATGAATATTGGAATTTCATAGATAATCCAACTTGTGAGAATCTTATGGAGAATCCCACCCATGATATGTCCAACAAGGGGAGTGTCTATTCAAAAATTTGTGGAAGTCCAATCTACGATACATCCATAGAGGGGAGCACGGATTTGGATGCCTGGGAAAACCTTAGTATAGAAGAGGAGCATTCAGAATTTTCATGTGATCATTCAGAGTCATCTCATGTAGAGCCGCACAAGGGTATCAGTAATGAAGACATTGAGAAACAGTGTTGTGAAAAGTCAGATGTGATGCAGTCAATGGAATATCAGTCTCAGCCATCTTTTTCACATATAAAGGTTCCTTATGATTTGGAGCTACTTGGGGCTTGTGCACTGAGTTATCATTTGATAAGCCCCGATGATCAGTATGATGATGTAGTCAGTCTACCTTATCATTCTGATTGGTATATCAGTCCTATCCAGTCATGGATAGAAGCAACCTACATGAGCACATACAAGTTGGGGAAGTATTTTTATGACATTATTCATGCCTTTGATCTCCCATCCATCCCACCCATTCTAAATCATCACGCAGGTTTGCATTTTCTGAATAAGGTATCCTTACTTTGGCTGGTAACCAAAGACAAGGAAAATTTTTTTATGTTAATAAAATGCTTAGGTGGTTACATTGGATTTCTGATTACACTTAACCCTTTTTATATCATGCTTAGAGTAGGAAAATAAGCTCCATGAAAGAGAGCATTTACTTTCTGCATTTCTATTTTATACTTAGCTATAATAAAACTTTGATTCTTTTAGTTAGTTACATTTATTTTGTTTAAATAAATCCGCTTAATGGTTCATTTGGTTTTTTATAAAACTTGTGCTACTAAGGCTTTTCTTGTCAAGTTGAGATGTTTTTACAGGGTATATAAACCAGAGATTCTGATGTTCTCGTATCCTCTCCTTGCCTTAAAATACCAGATCGATCACACGTCCCACAGTTGGAGCCAGAATGTTACCACCTAAGTTGTACTTAGTGGTTTTTTATCAAGTGAGCCTGGTGAACCAGACAAGGATAACTTGTTCGGACTTCAGAAGACCTTAAGTCTTACTTTTGGGAAACTTTGTTGTATATATCACATGTTCATACCCCCGTGGGGGAGTTGTAATAAATGTTCTAGCATGATAGTGTCTGTAAAAGACTCGGTCTCTTAGACTTTATTTTTCAATCCGATCAGCCCAGGGTGTTTTTTCCCTTGCTTATTATTGGTTGTTGAATAAACGAATGATAATTTCTGAGTTTTTCACTCCATACCTCCAAAGTTGGGGTGGTCGGCTTGGCATTTAGGCCTATTGAGGTTATTAGAGTCTATGTGTCAATGTATAAACATGCTAGGAATCATGGTCAAGTCATATGAACATGTCTAAGTCTCCCTAGGTTTTTTCAACTTTTTTAAACTTTTAATTTTTTCAGTGTGTTTTATTAAAATTTAATTTTTCCAAAACTTAGGCTATTTTTTAATAGTTTAATTGGAAAAATTGGTTTTGTAATAAAAGTGGGACAAATAATCAGTTCCAGTCATGTAGGTGCTCATTTTCAAGCTAAGAGCACCATGTAAACCCATGGACCCTCTTTTTTAAGGTTTTGAGTGATTTTTCCATCACTCAAGTCAGAAAACCCCAAAAATCAATTATTGATTATTTTAATTAATAAATTGATGAATAATGGAGCAAATCCAAAATCCTAGATCAATGGATTCTCAGCCGATTTGATTGAAATCAGTTAGATCTGAACCAGATTGACTGGATCTAACAAATCCTTGACTGAAGGAGGTGATCTAGATAGATCCAGAGTTGATCTTCAGCATCCTTTATGGGGAATTGCGCCCTCTCTCTCTCCTCCACACGTGTGGGCTCTCCTAGAAGCTCTGTGGATTTATGTGTCAGTCTGTGGGTTGATGTGTTAGCTCAACCATCCCCCCGATTGACAGGTAGGATCAGTTCAGCTTCAGATCAACATTTATTGACTCTCCTTCAGCTGCAGTGGTTTGTCTCCTTGGGATTTCCGCCCCCCTTGGGCTGGATCTCCTATTTTTTGTATAAATAAAGCTCAAGTTGCCTCTTCCAAGCAAGTTAGAGCTAGATTGAGGAGTTGTTGCCATTGTAATACTGCTATATTTTGTGAATAAAGAAGCTTTGGATGCTATACCATGTAGTGCATGTGTTTGTGTGGATTCCCAGTGTCATGCTGCGAATGTGGTAATTGCAATTTCTTTCCAATTTCTGTGCTGCTTTTGTTTTCTGGCTTCAAGGATTCGGTTGAATCAAGTAAGGGTGTAAACTAGGCAAGTTAAGTTGCTTGCTCTTTTTTATCCATATTATGTATGCTCAAGAATTTTAGTTATATGATTAAATAATATTACTTTTTGCATGAGCTTTCATTTTTGTTGATTTATATATCTATATCCAAATCTCACGAGGTGTTGTGCAGGCTTGTGTTATCTAGTTGCAGGTTCCCGATTGGACAAAGGTGTGGATCAAGATTGACGCCATTCCTTATCTAATAATCTCAATACTTTGTCCCTCAGTGCTCCACAAGAGGGCCTCCTTTCAGCTTGGTTCCATTCAAGCAACAAGCCGACCTTCTCTCCTCTTCTTCTCCTTTCTTTAAAAAATAAATCTTCCGGTTACCTATTTCTTCCTCTTATGATCAGATCCAGTTCTAAGAATTGAATATATATTGTTAGATCTAGTTTATAAGAGTCTTTCTTCTTAGATCTGTAATTTCATAAAGAATATCATTTCATAAAGATAGATCTAGGTGTAGGAATTTCCTTTTCTTGCAAGTAGGTAAATCATAGATCTAAAGCTTGCTCATAAGGTAGTTTCTTTTTTCGTTCTTTAAAGATTTAAATTCTGCAAGAAAAGTGCATATCTCATTGGCTACCCAAACAACAAGCCAAGATCCCAAGGAAAGCTTGCTTTCCTTGGTTCCTTTTTGCAAAACTAGATTAGCCCCTTTTAACAATTTTTTACTTAGTTTTTTTTCGGTAACTAGCTAGTGACCTAAAACACTTTTAAAGTGTTTTTGGGCACATTTGATTTTAATTGCTCGCTATTTTTTTAGCAGGTTTAAAAAAAAGAGAATGAGACTCTACCCATTTTCCAACTCTTGGGCGAACCAGAGCTTCCCGGAGGCTTCCCACACCGCTGTGATTTTAGTTTAGCTTGTTACAAGCTTGTTGTAAGCCTTTGGATCCCAGAAAACAAGGACCAAAGTGCATAATTTAGTTTGCTGATATTGTAACCAATAATAATAAAAATAATCATTTCGAGTAGGCTCTTTCGAGCCCACTCCCCATCCCCCCAAGGGGGATCCGCGTCCGTTTCGCCTTTTTGCATTTTTTCCCATTTTTGCTCTATATTAGTCTTGTTATGCAGGATTGTATACTTTGATAACATTTTTCATTATTCCATATTTTAATTTCAAGAGTAATCATACTACTTACCCCACGACTTCCCGATTGACCCGCAAGGGGAAAGAGATGCGTGGTAGGACTAATTAGAAAACCGGCATTATGTATCTTCGATTCATTTTTCATCAATTGTTTCGTTAGCTATAATAAAATTAACCCCTCCTTGATTCCCCGATTGAGATCCACTTGGATCGAAAGAGGTTCCTGGAGGGTTTTCTTTTTAACAAGAACACCTATCTTAAAATTGACTAAAAATAACAAAGACTTCAGTGTGTATGCTCTGTACTTGGCGGCGGTTCATCCAATCAGTCGAGTTGCATCAACAACACTTGAGTGACTAGAATAATTAGGATTCACTCTCCCCAAATTGACAAACCATCAGGAAAAAATCCAACGCCTCGATTAAACCATTATGGTGGCAAAATACCCAAAGGAAGCGGGGACTCCTGAAAAGTGACCTCGGGGTGCCAATCTTTGTTACACCTTCAGGTGCATTATGAAAAATAGCCCCAAAGACTCCATTCAGCCCACATATTCCTTGTGGGTAGTCGTGACGGTTTAGTTTTGGACATACTTTGATCCAGATTTATGCGTGAACGAAATGAAAGAACATATACAGAATCATAATAACAGACATTTTGCAAAGATAACAAAGATACAGTAAACACATATTCTATTAAATGGCGGAAATAGAACAGACTGTAATACAATTGCTAGAATGGTGGTAGCTATCTCTTAGAAGAGATGTGGCTGCTGCGCTCATTCCTGCCAAGCTGAATACAAAATGAGGCCAAAGGGGCCTATTTATAATAATAATGAGGTGAGAACCACAAAAGTCCAAAACGTAACCCTAGAAGATGAACCGTCATAAAGTTTGCAGCCCCAAGGTGGTAAGTTGAACAATCAAGTTCCTGGGGTCATAACTTTTGCATATGATCTCCGATTTGGGCTTTCGATAGCTCGTTGGAAAGGTCTGTCTAAGATTTACAATTTTTGGTCAATGGCATCAATTTGGCCTTGAATCTCCAAAAAACGTCGTTTAGGGCCTCAAAACGGCCCCGGAATTTTAGGACCCAAAAAGCTGTAGAAAAATAACTAGGAAACTGCCACAATGGACAATTGTTTTGAGCCAATGGTATAGGTGGGTGGCCACCGATCTCAATCTAGATCAATCCTCCCTCCTTAGGAAGCAATGGTCTCCATTGCATCAAATCCCATATCATATCTCGAACTGTGTGTTGAGTTGATCTTCTGGTGTGACATTTGTTGAAGTGAAGAGGCTGCTTTTCTTTGACATCCCGAGAGGGATGTAATTGTTGTATGGATTATTTGCTTTTGGATGAGCACCTTGAATGCATGGCCTTGCATTGTAGAGGTACTCGGATAGATGACGAAACAATGGCTCTGTCTTCTTCTTGTGTCTGATGAGTAGAGACACCCTGTGCAGAGGGTGTGGAGGTCTCTGTGATCTTATGTTCTCCTTCAGACACAATTGTAAAGAGGAATTATTTTTCGATGTGGGAGCTTATCTTCCTACCTTGCGAGACTTTGTTAGGTGCAACGGTCTCTGGTATTCTATAGAGTTTTCCTCCCAAAGTAACAATGACACTGCGAGGCCATGACTCATATATAGCATGACGCTTCCACATATATGGTTGTCCTAAAAGAACATCACAGACTTCAAGTGGGGCCACATCACACAGTACCTCATCTTGGAAAGGATTGATTCCATATGGTAGGAGTCATTGTTGAGTAATGCGGATACCTCGTCCTTGGCTTAGCCAACCGATGCTGTAAGGTTGCGGGTGTGGGGTTGTCGGAAGCTCCAATCTCTTAACGACTTCTGCTAAGATCAGGTTCTTTTGGCTAGCGTTGTCAACAACAAAATGTAGAGGCATTCCCTTCACCCACATCTGTGAGTGGAATAGGTGCTCCTCTGCCTCTGACCCAAAGGGGCCTATTTATAATAAGAATGAGGTGAGAACCCCAAAAGTCCAAAACGTAACCCTAGAAGATGAACCGTCATAAAGTTTGCGGCCCCAAGGTGGTAAGTTGAATAGTCAACTTCCCAGGGTCATAACTTTTGCATACGATCTCCGATTTGGGCGTTCGATAGCTCGTTGGAAAGGTATGTCTAAGATTTACAATTTTTGGTCAAATAAATGTATATTGATGGCAACCATTTGGCCCCTAATCTCCAAAAAACGTCGTTTAGGGCCTCAAAATGGCCCCGGAATTTTAGGACCCGAAAAACTGTAGAAAAAATAACTAGGAAACTGCCACAATGGACAATTGTTTTGAGCCAGTGGTATAGGTGGGTGGCCACCGATCTCCATCTGGATCATACTTCAAGTACCCCCTGGGTATATCTGGAGTCCCCTGGCCTAAGTTAAATTACTCATCTTCCCATTAATTTAAAATTAACCAAGATACAATTGCACAACATTTATTTCAGCACTTGCAAGCACTCTTAAATATTTTCGACTCCATTTTTTGCACTGGTCAACTGTTTATTTCTTTTAATATATATTTGATTGTGTGTCATTTCGTGCTTACTTGTGATTATCTTATCTGGTTATTTGTTGTTTACAATTGTTAATTCAAAACTCCTAAAAAACATACTCTTTAACACCATCATCATACTAAATAATTTTGCCTTAGTAACTTAATAGGGTCTCCCCCCCTTGACTTCATTAGGAGTTGAGCCTAAACGGAGGAGTCAAGAACAAGGTGACAGCCTTGACTTGAGACTTTCCCCCAAGGACACACCGAGTGGCTTGAAGATTTCTGCCACATGAGCTAGGTGTGTGAAAGGCGGCAACAATGGGCCCTATATACATCTATATTTTTTATTATTTCATATATCCCATCATAAATTCAGCCTTAAACGGGGGTGTTAGAATACTATAAACCCACTCAATACTTAGCATAACAATAATAAATCACTTATGGTTAATTTCCTATGCACTAGCCTAGATAGTTGGCATCCTCTTGCATCACTTGGTCAATGCTTTCCATATTTACCCCGAGAGCACCTTTATATATATTCTTGTAACACCCCGGTTTTGACCCCGTTTGCATTAAAAATGTATATAATGTATATATTGTAATTAATCATGGTGTGGAGCTAAAGGAAAAATCCCCGCCATCGATTTAACGTTTTATGTTCCGGCGATTAAAATCATTGCCGATGGTATTTCGTGCTAGCCGACAAATTATAATTTTAGCATCATGTAAATTGTGCAATTTAATTAAAAACCCACAACTAGCTATGTCAATGCAACAAATAATGAGATGGGGGCATGATTTCCTAAGGATAAGGGAAGGGAAATATTTAGTCTTTGGGGCCAATGGGGAAAATCCAAATTTCAAAGGGAGAACCCATCAAACTATCAACTATCTTTCTTGTCTCATTCACCGAATCATTTAATTCTACGGGAAATTGGTTGAAGTAGTTATTGCATGGGGATGGGAAGAGTATGGGAAAGGAAATTCAAATTTGGGGAAAACCCATTTTTGGGGAAAAATGTTTTTGACTTTTGGGGCAAGTTAACACCCAAAATGCATGCCCATTTGGACATACATCCACGTTCTCCATTTTCCTCACACAGAAAAGTTTGGGAGTTGTTTTACCTTCACAATTTTTCCTGTTGTGTGTTCTCATTGACGATTTGGAGCTCCTGGGTGTTTTCCTCACCATCAATTATCCACGTTGGGGCTCTCTCAAATGGCTGGAAGTTTCCTTTTTGTGGCAGTCACATTTTTGGGTTTTTTGTGTGTGTATTACCTCACGTGGGTAGTCGTTTCTTCATTTTCCTCAGGCTAAGAATTTCGTTTTTATGATGATCTGTGGTTGGGTTTCTTCCCCAATGTTTTTTGTTGAATTTCTCTATTACTCTCCAAGCTGAAAATCGTTTTTGTGTTGCCCAGTGATTTGGAGGAGAGACCACGTTCTCTTGGGTGTTGATGAATTCGTTTTTGGCCATGTTAGGGCCAAAATGTCCCTAGGATACAAATTGTTGTTAGGAGGTTGTTTTCACCCACCTTGGCAAGTCATTCTGTTGCCAAATTGTTTTCCTCGACCCATAAATTATGTATATTTTTGTGTATGCATTTGTGCTTTGGTCTGTTTTGAATTGGGAGTGGAAATGGGGCCTGAACAACTTGATAAACATAGTGTGTGAAGGAACCTCATAGACAAATCTAGGGGGCTGGTTTTCTTCTTTGCACACCCTGAATAGCACTAGAAGGGAAGGCATAGCCCGAGGGACTGTGTAGCAAAGAAGGGGATGCTTCCTTGTGTTGGTGGGTAGATGTTTAGAAGCTAGGATAGATTTGGTGCAGGTGTACATAGCTATGTTGAGGGGCTCACTAACTTAGCAGTCAGCCTATCCATCTCATTTGTGGCCTGATAAACCCAACTGTGTTGGCTTGGCTGAATTTTGTGGTATCCTTGGATATGTGTGAGCCTGCTAGTGTTCCTTATTCCTTGTGGGAATCATGCCCAACTCAGGGGTGGCAGTGTCGCTAAGAGATTAAGGAGCACATGGGCCTATGGTTGAGTGGAACGTTGCAATGACATAGCTAGTTGCGAGACGAGCTTCTTCATAAGATAAGAATTCCTGTGTTAATCTCTGCATTGTTTTTTTTAATGAATTACAATGAAAATGATGAAAATGTGTATGCTTCCGCTGTATGTTAAATATTTATGCATATGTGCATGTATGAGTTCAATGCATTTCATTTTATCATGCGTATATTCATGGGATTTAAATTTCCTGGATTACATAGCAGCAATAGTTGCATCCTCTCCTCTGGTAGAGGGGCGGGGACATGACAATTCTAGTTAGATTCTTCCAACTTTATTGATTGCTCAGATTAGTAACTACGCCTTCCTACATATTTTGTCTTTATACTACTTTATTCCTGCTTTTCAGTGGATAAGGTAAAGCTAGTCAACTAGGAAACTGTTATCTTTTGTGGCCAGACCATCCTCCATGATTTTCTCTCCAGATTCCATGGTTAGCATGTTTTTCCATCACTCATGCTTTAACCAATTTTTGAGCTTCTTGACTTATTTGGAAAGTTCTTTAGTCACCTATGGTGGTTTATCATATTTAGTAAGTTTGCTTTATGAGATAGCATGAGTTGTCTCCTAAGCAACTCGATTTTACCTATCAGTGATGTATTATTTATGTACACTATGTTGATCAATAATACAAGGAAATGTTTATGGATCATTCTCCACTTCTCTCATGATTCAGTCTCATTATTCCCCTCTCTATTATTCTTTTTCATGATTGTGAGAAATATCTTGTAGCTATATATTTATCATGTATTTCCACATGGTATTAGAGCCTTAATTTCTACACAGATACTCTAGTGTTCAAAATTTTGACAAGGGAGATATACCACATTTTTTTATTTGTTGGTGGGTAGTATTATTAGAGTGATCGATTTTTACTGATCTTGTTCCATGTTTTGTGCCCATGTTCCATGCTAATTAAGTGTAGAATTAGGTGAATCAATTAATATGGGTTTGAATTTCACTTGTTTTTGGGCATTAGAATATGAAATTTTCACTATGTTTCAACTTGAAAGGATCATAATCATATTTTGTTTTAGAATTTCACTTTGTCATGAAAATATGATTTCTTAGCAAATATGTTATTTTATCACTCATATTTTTTAAGATATTTATTTTTATATGTCAAGGCCTATGTTTTATGTCCTTTAGAAATGAAAGAAGGATACTCAACGATCTTTTTGGAAACCAATGCTTCCAATGTTTTATTATGTCCTTTATAAATGCAAGAAGGATATTGAACCAAAGGAATGTATATCGATTGTTTGACCTTCTCAAACAATAGACTATCCCGAGTAGGAATGTGATCTTCGATGAGAAGATTTCAAGTATTAATTTATTTAACTCTTCTCATGGTATATTGCATAGTGATCCGGTTGATATTTGTGAGGAATTTTGATTGATTGTACCTTCCTTTGAAGTTTATACCAGATAGTCGACCTTTGTTCCCTAATCAACTAGTAGTTGGTCTACATCAGCTGAAAATGTTGAGAGATGGTATCGACCTCCTGAAAACAATTGACTAGAATCACCAATGAATTATCTACCTTGATGGTCTACAAAAACTATTGAAGCTACTGGACCTAATGTTGATGATGCCAATATTGGTCGGCATACCTGTAGTCAGAAACACCGTGGAAATGTTTCCTTGATGTCTCATGTTCTTAAACCTATGACCATGACACCTATGTTGATTCTAAGAGATTTCATAAATGGGAGAATGTTATGTCTACTAAAATTGATTCCTTATTGAAGAATCACACTTGGGATTTAGTTCCCCGACCACCTACAAAGAATATTGTGAAGTGTTGATGGGTCTCCAAAACCAACTTTACCTCAAAATATGTTCTTGAATGTTACAAGGCTCGTTTGGTATCCAAGGGATTCTCTTAGCAAGAAGCTATCGACTACAGTGAAACCTTTTCCCCTATCACAATGATGAAATCAATTCAACTAATTCTTTCACGTGTTCCTCGATTTGGATGGAACTTCATTAAATGGATGTAAAAAGTGTTTTACTTCATGGAGATTTATCTAAACAAATATACATGGAACAACCTCCTATTTTTGTGATAGATTCTATTATTGCATGTTGATTGAAGAAGTCTTTGTATGGTTTGAAACAAGCCTCATATGCTTGGTAAGAGAAGATTGATCACTCTTTTTTATCAATCTTGGCTTTAAACATTGTGAATGTAATCACAATATTTATGTATTACATGTACCTGGTGATACTTTGATCGTTGCATTATATGTTGGTGAATTATTCATAATTGGAAACAATGTTGACTTAATTATGGATTTGAAGTAACAACTTGTTGATACCTTTGAAATGACTAACTTGGTATTTTTCATTTCTTTCTAGGAATTCAATTGCTTCAAATGAATAGTGTTATTTTTCTTTCTAAACCCATTTATGCTTTGGATCTTTTGAAAATATTTAAAATGGATGGTTGTAAGTCTTCTTCCACACGTTACTAGTTGGGTGTCAAATTGTCTAAGGATTATGACTATCCCCAAGTCAATGCCACTCTTTACAGAAAGTTGGTCGGTAGCTTGATTTACTTAAATCACAGTCATCCTAGTCTCTCCTTTGTTTTTTAGTGTGATTTCTCTATTCACACATGATCCTAGAGAAAGACACTGGGAAGTTGTTAAGTGAATAGTTCACTGTATTAAGGGAACTTATCAATTTGGTATAAAATATTGTCGCAACACATAATCACTGGTCGATTTTACTAATTCTGACAAGGATGGTGAAATTGATGATACGAAGTTCACTTCTGGATATGTGTTTTGACTTATTTTTGGACACTTGGTCTGGTATTATAAGAAATAGAAAGTAGTATGTGTTTCGACTACAGAAGCATAGTATCATGGATTTGTTAATGCAGGAACATAGGTAGTTTGGATTCATTTTCTTTTAGATGAGCTTGGTTTTCCTATTTAGTCCTCGACTATTATTTATTGTGACAATTAGAGTGAAATCTAGGTTGTTGATAATCATGTTGCACACAAAAATATGAAGCGTGTTGAAATTCATGTCCACTACTTGATATGGTTAATACAAGACACAATTGTAACTCTTGTTTATTGCAAGACAAATGAATAGATTTCTTATATCTTTACGAAGTATTTACCAAAAGATAAGTTTGTAAAACTTTGGGCTATGCTTGGGTTTCAGGCAACTGCAATTAAGCGGGGGTGTTTAGAGAACATAATTCCACCTCCGGAATATTTAGAGTGTTGTACTGATGGGAGGGTGATGGAACCAAAGGTTATGAAGGTTCATCATATTTTTGGATCTTTTGGAGACAATTAGTTGAAAAGCCACAATCGATTACTTTGGTAGTCAATTGAAGGATCAATTGAGTGGTTGATTGATTGAATGAATGAATGGTCGATGAAGAAATGTACGGCTCGACTAAAGCACATGACTAAACAATGATATGTTGCAGTCTTTTAGGAAATGGTTAGAAGTAATGAACCTTATTTGTGGACTTGATCACCCTCACTTCAAGGAATTTTTTTAGATATGGATCCTTTAAAAGAACGAACCTAAGGGTTGTATTTATATGAAAAAAACTATGATTGTGATAAAGCATTGTGATGTTTTGATAATAATTTTGTGTGCATGTGTTGTAAATAGTGTCTTTCACATCACCTCTCTTCTTGGAGTATCTTTATCCCTTTTGTTATTTTCTATTTTTGTCTAGTTGTCAAAGGTATTTCCCAAAAATTATGTTATCTGCTCACTCATATTTTTTGAGATGATTTTTTATATGTCAAGGACTATATTTTAGGTCCTTTATAAATGAAAGAAGTACACTCAGTGACCTTTGTGGTAGCCAATGTTTTCAATGTTGTCTTATTTCCTTTAGAAATGAAAGAAGGATATTCAACGACTTTTATAGTGACCAATATTTTTGTTGTTTAAATATCCAATTCAATTAAAACAAAAATTTGTATGCGCTATACTATCACATCCACATTTGTATGTGGATGAAGAACACCGATAGAAATGTGTACTCTCCATCCAATTTTGATCCAGCAAATTATGAACTGGATCTTAATATAATTCCATCATAGATACAAATGTGCTAATAAATATCCCCATCAAACATTATTGCTTAGCCAAAATTTTCATAGTTTTGAAGAAAGTAGTCATCCAATTTAGAATTTAATTTCGTTTTTTAGTGCCTCAAAATTGAAATATGGTCTAAAAAGAATTCAAATGCAAATAAACATTTTTTCTTAAACATACAAAAATTCTTAACAAATTCTAGGAGTCAAAATTTCCACCTCGAACTTGAACTTAAAAAAAAAGCCATCAAATTTGAAGAAAAAATTCTGCAATAAACCATATAAATTACCCTTTATTACATCATTCAAGATCAACAATTTTAAGCATATGAAAATATAAGGTTTCCATGTGTGTTTCTAACTATTCATTTAATTGACTTTTGAACTCTTATAAACTGGTATGACTCTCAAGATAAATTAGGGCTACATGCAATGTGTTACTACTCGTATGAAATGAAAATTGTCACTCGAAACATATTGATTTAAAAATTGTTACCTTTGTTCTAAAGTAAACATTTAAGGAATATTCAAAGAGGGAAATGATGGCAAAATAGAGAAATACCCATAGTATGCAATCTTCCACATTGTCATTAAAATAGCTGTTCGATGTCAAACTCTTTATTCCTTAGCCAAAACCTCCCATGGCAAAAGTTTGAACATTTGCAGAAGTTTGAAAATCTATATTTCATGTTTTAGTTGCAACAACATATCAACTCAGAAATTTTGTAGAAGTTGAGGACATTTTCCAATCACATTTATCTAATTTAATCAAGGTTATCAAAATCACGTATATGGACTCTATTATGTCATCAATGGTTTCAATACACTATGTCCAAAGGCTTCGATCTTTAGGCTTCAATACACAGAATGCAAGACAAGACAAGACAACCAATGCACCACATGTATAGATCGTCGAAACTCCTTACATGTCCCTTAGAGTGTGCCTTAATAGATACTCACTTGTTTAAATTATTCATGTGCGCATGTTGAAACAACCTGAATCAGGGGTACCACGTAAATGACAGGGAGAAAAGAAAAATTGCTAATCGATTGAAATAATGAAAACTGGTTGAACTAAAAAATGTGCAAGGAGTTTAAGTTATTGAATAAAATTTTTAGATATAGTGGATTCCATGAAGTAATTTTAGTTGTAGGATTGAAACATTGCTTTAAAACATAATTACATAGGACACCTTTCCTCCGATTCTGAAATAAAGACACAAATCTTGCATTAAAATATAATTACTTCTGATACTTTTGCTTCAATTCT
>LPNX010309830.1:0-66831 GCA_001517045.1 Pseudotsuga menziesii | reverse complement strand
AGCATTCTTAGCCTTGCATGATGAGATTGTAGTCTATTATGAAAATTTTACTATTCTTCATTATCTAATACATTTTAGTTTTTTATTTGATGATGATGACGATGATGGTTAACCTCCTCCGAGACCAAAATTTGGTCTATCGGACCTTAACAAGGAAATTAATCATTTATATAACTAAATATACATTTAAGTTATAATGGCAATCTGGATCTTTAATAAATAAAAAATTGTATTATAAAATTTGGATAGTTTAAGAAAGAAATATAAATAAAATAATATTTTTTGATAATTTTTAATTATATTATAAATCTAGTTATCTAACATTCTATTTGCTATAAATATTGAAATGACAAATTTTATCTGGTTTTGATACTTTTCGATTTTCCAAATAAAAAAATAATATAAAAAATTATAAAATGACATCCGTACCAAATAAATGTAAGTATATCATTATTGTATTTATTCTAGGTTTTGGATTTTCTAAAGAGTTTTGGTCAATTTTTTTTGGTAAAATACAAAATGAAAAGTTTTCATATGTATTTTTGAATTCATAAATAAATTCAATACCTTCAAATATTTCATAACATCTATATTCTACAATTTCCCTCTCACATATAAATGACTCTTATTTTTTTTTTATTTCAAACAAAAAAAAATAGTAAATATACTTTAAAAAAATATTGAAAACTTAGACTACATTATTGACCTTACTATGTTAGGGATTTCTTAGTTAAATTGACATTTAAACGCCTAGTAAGCTAATGCAATTTTCACTTCAAAATGGATACACGAACTTTAACTATCCTTAAGAACACTTTAAATTATACAAATTCACCAACCAAAATCTATCATTTCAATAATTTCCACCAAAATTTACTAAAAAATCAACCAAAATACTAGTACAAATCATTTAAACATTAAGTTATTCTTTGGACAAGGTACGTGAATAAAAGTCATACTAACTTATTCCACTAAGCTTTGATGGTGCCTGTTATTAGAGATAAATTAAATAGAGTTTCTTTTTAATACTGTCGAGCCACCCTTTAAAATAAAACCCTCGATGGTTTTGACAGAAAAGGAATACAGTCAGCGAGACTTAAAGTTGGTTTGATTAACCATATCAATTGATGGAATGAGAGAAAACGTGGCGTATCCATAATTGCCAAGTAAGCTACGTGGATCACTGCTTATTCCTTCCCCAACACGCACAGAGGCCATGCATGGTCTATCACATCTATAACTTTGTGCAATTTTACATAAAAGCTGAGTTTGTTTTGCAGGATTTTCATTGCGAGAGACGGTCATAGTTCTAGCTTCAATCGATCACTTTTCACACAACAATAAATAGTTTTAGCTTCAGTCGAGTTTTCACAAGAGAAGAAAGCAAGAATGGATTTGTTGCAGTGCGTGCTTAACTTGGCGTTGCCTCCGACAGCAATATCCTTCTTATCAGTGGTCTTGCCCCCTTTGGCACTCATGCGGATGTTATTTTGGTTTTATCACCTCATTTTTCGTGAGAATATGCGAGGGAAAACGGTTCTCATCACTGGTGCATCTTCTGGAATTGGAGAGGTGTATAAATAAAGAATGCATTGCTGTATTATTTTTATGTGTTTTTGTGTGTTCTGTTGTAGTTGTGTTAATGGTATTTCGATTGCTTATTGCAGCAAATGGCCTATCTGTATGCCAAGAAAGGAGCGAATCTAATGCTTGTTGCCAGGAGGGAAGAACGTCTGAAAGCTGTTGCCGAGAAATCACGGTCTCTGGGTGCTAAAAATGTTCATGTGATTGCTGCAGATGTGGCCAAAGAGGAAGAATGTAAGAAATTCATAGACAAGACTATCAATCTATATGGTTCATGTAAGAGCCCTTTCTTGATCCTAAGATATTCTTCTTGTAGTCCCCTGTGTATATCTCCTATTTTAGTCTAACGGAAATTCTATATTCTTCTTGTAGTCTCCTATGTATATCTCGTATGTTGTGGAACGCTGGAAATTCCACAGACTAATGTAATAATTGTGGAAGTTTGTACAATAATGATTTATTGTACAAAAATGCATGTTTCATTATGAGTAGTTGATACAGTGATTTCATGCAACAGTGGACCATCTAGTGAACAACGTTGGAATAGCAAATAGTTTAATTCAGCTCTAGATACCTAAAGGATCAACGATAAAGAAGATGTCAGACTAAATTTACAGTAATTTGCAACAGTCATTCTCTAGTTTTAGCAAAAGGATCTCTTGAGTAAAATATTTGTGAATTCCAAGACTTCGCGCATGATTTGAGGAGGAAGTTTTCCACTTGGATATTTTTATTTTCCACGTCTATGCAGTTCACCAGATCGATATTAAATGACAAAGCATTAAATACAAGGTGAAGGGAGATTGACAACTAGCAGCAGTAAAGAATACATATTAGAGGTAGAAGCCAGCATATGAAAGATCGTTGAGATGCGATTTGAAAGCAGAAACAATTGCCATGCTTCCAAGCCGGTTTGGATCTTCAACTGATTGCAGAGATCAAAGGAGATGATCTAAATAAGATGTAACTTATATCTGTTGAATTTCATATTGATGCAGGTTTTTAAGGAAGGACAACGCAACAAGACCGACGTTACTATCGAGATTCCAGGCTACCAGAATGCTGAAAATATGTTGAGGATTGAGGATTCAGACAGTAAGTTTGGTTGGGTGGGGATATTTGGTACTTGATTGCTTTAATAATTATAATATCATATTTATGTTCCACTATTGAAAACCAGTAACGGAAAAGATCCCAATCTTGTATTTCTTCATACAAATTGGAAGCGAGAAAGAGACGTTGTCCCAATTTAAACACAAGGTAAAAGCACCCATGCCTGTGGCTGCGGCTGCGGATGAGACGGCGGGCATACACCATAAATGTAGCCGGTCTATGGATTCTCATTCCCTTGTGAATTAATCTTGCCTGCCAGAACTTGCTTTGGCAAGAAACCCCCTATTTATATTCACCATCGGATTCAATGGCTATGTTGTTTCGCTGAGAATTGCAGACGTTCAGGCTTAAATCCGTGTTCTCTTCCTGTTTGAAGAGCTCTTTGGGTTCTGAATTGAAATGGTATGCCCGTTTTGAATTTCTTGAATAGTTTTATATATATTTGCAGAGTTTCATATGGATGTTTGTGCCTGAATTTGGTGAGATTAAGTCCATGATTTCTTGTAATGGCCAAGTCATATCTGCAGGAAATCGAACGAGGTGGATTGCGCAAATTGGAAGGATATGCCGATTGGAAGAAACGGTCCGTGGACAAGTCCAGACATGGCGGACTGCTTGCTGCTGTTTTTGTTTTGGGTGAGTAATTTGTTAAGACTTTTCAGAGCGTGCGTGCAGATAAATGATTTGCTTCTTTGAATTCTTGAATTTTTCGTTATGTATTCCTCAGAATTGACTCAAAGATCAATGGAAAAAAATAAATGCAGTTGCAGAGGTCTTCAAAAATCTGGTATTTCTGGCGAATGCATCAAATTTAGTGACGTATTTCAACCAGTACATGCATTTTTCACTGGCTAAATCTGCCAACACAGTAACAAATTTCATGGGGACTTCGTTCTTGCTGCCTCTCTTGGGAGGATATATATCTGATGCATTCATGCCTACTTTTGTAATGGACATTGCATTTACAGGCATAGAGCTTGTTGTGAGTATTTTTTTTGCTTTTTTTTCTATATGATGACTCCGGGCTTAATGTTTATACATATATAGAGAGAGACCACCTGCCTTCCGCTGACCTTATGCGGCCAATACAACGGAATGGGCAATCGCATCGTTGTTGCAATGCCTAGAAGCGCTGAAGAGGGCACACGAAGAGTTGGACGTCGTAGTTGGAAGAGAGCGCGTGTCTGAAAAAAACCAGAACAATGGCACCACTTGCTATAACAGATGGCAATGGGATATAGTTTTATTTTTTTAATTTTATTATTATGACGTCATCTTGCCACATGTCAACTAAAATCCAGATACCAAATTCCAAAGCTTACATCATCTTCTATCCACCAATCAACTGTTTACAAAATAGGTTTTTTAACAAAATTAAAAAAAAAATTTACAAATCCCTAAGTTATACTTTGCAAAACAGATTTTAATTTTTTATACCTGCATCAAAAGAGAGCAACTAATACCAAAGTCAAAAGAGTTTGACTTGCAACTAATTACAATATACCTGCTAAGGCAAGTATAATAAAGATGCGTATCGACAAAGTGATGTTGCAAAGACTCGGCAAAGTGCTATCACCCTTGGTTGATATGTTTATATTTATATTATGATTTTTTTTCTTTGTTTTGAGTAAAAATATAGATTACAAAATTGTAAATAAATTATAAAAGATTTGATTTATGTATCTATGTTGATATTGTGATTTCAAAATATGAAATCAAAATTATAAAATGATATTAAAAAAAATATCTATAATATTTGGAAGAAAAATTACATAGAATAATTAAATTATCCATAATCATTTAGTAGGCATGCCATATCACATGAATTACTTGCAAATATATATATATATATATATATATATATATATATATATATATATATTCAACACTTCAAACAAATGGAACGAAAGAAATTAAGGCATCCTTCATGGAATAAGTGAAAATATGAGGGAAAGGGGTGGCATAGGTGAAGAGTTGGTATCAAGTAAAGAAAAAGAAAATGAATAATGCTATAGCGTGAAAATGAACAAGAGCCACGTGGTGGCAATGTCTTCGATATTGCCACTAGCTTTGTGGTTAGCTATGAAGATAATTTTTTCGCAATGAAAACACTTGTTGAATGAGTTGTTTTTTTGCACTTGATATGAAGCTAAATAATAATAGTTTAAAAGTTAATATTGGACAATAAAATCTTCATGAGATAAATTAGATCTATTTGACAACTAATTTTATTAATGTGATAAACAAACACTAGTTCTATATGCATTTCAATTATATTGGCCTAAAATAAACATAGTATTTTTAATAGTAGATTTAAATTCAATTTGAATAATCATTTAACATCATATCTATGTTTGTTTTTTCTTACAATGAATATAATATAATATAGTTTTTTTATTAATATAAGAATTAAATGGTTTTATTAATTCTATTTTCTTAAAAATTGAAAAATTATTATTTATAATGATGCAAGTACATTCCACCCATTTTTGAAGAACTTTATGATGACTAGGTCTTCCATCCGAAATATAATTTCCCTTGGGGTTAATCAAATAAGAATGTGCAATATCGAATGGCTCTATAAGTCTGCTATAGGTATTTCCAGCATCTATCCACTTATTATGGGTTTAAAATTCACTTGGAAAATCATGCTTTTCACACATTTCAATAATATTATCCCATAATGAGGTGAGCTTTACACTACACAAATTAGCCCCAATATCCTTCTTGTCACGTTTCTTGAAGGATATCCTTCTTGTCACGTTTCTTAAAGGAATCATAATATGTGATGCAATCTTTTTTCTCACAACGCTATTTATAGCAGTCAAGCTCTCCCCTAGCTCAACAACATTTGTGTTGTGCTTTTTTTAGTATCGCTTGCTATTTGTAGGGAAATTAGTGCATTATCATTCTGCACAAAATGGATATCACCAATTCAAGAACATATTTTTAGAAAATGTAGATAAAAGTCAATGTCAAATTACAATTTAAGATCAAACTCTTAACACAATAAGAAACTAGCATAACTTTTACTTCTCGACAAGTTGAGAGGATAGCTTTCTTTTTTTATTTTTTTTTGCTCTTCCAATTTTTTTTTAAAAAGGGAATTGAATATTACCTGATACCCAACACCAATGGATTCCAGCTGCAATAATATTCCTATCTTGGTAGAAGATTTTGAATCGGGTTTTGCAATTCTCCTCCAAGTTAAGGTCTTTTCTATGGTATGATTCAAAACAGAATCATATGTTATATGCTCTGAAAAACAATCTTGTGCAATATTATCATAACCTTTTTCATGGCTTTGCATTGTCAAATGAAGAATCTTCAAAATGGTCTCATAATTATCAATACACGTTGTTCCCTCACTTGAACAAAACATGTAAGCGTTGAAAGATTTGTATGGGCTTCTCTCGATACCTCCATCTAACTCCCTCAGAGAATTAAGCCCATGGTTTTCTACTGTATGAGTATACTGCAAGACACTGTTGAGAAGAGTCCTACAAGCATCTTGAGTAAAATAATCATGTACATTTGCACTGCCATTAACCATTATGCATGCCAATGAGGAAAATAGCAATAAAGGGCTTAACAATCGACTCAAATAGTATAAGGAGCATCTGAGGAACAATATCATGTTTGGAAAGCATGTAACAAAAGTTGTATGTCTAGTTTTCAAGGACAACTGCTTCAACAAGTCCTACACCCCCCACTAAAGGACATCCAAATGTTATACAGGAAAAGGAGAGCTTTGGGTGGAAATTTATCCCAAGCTTAGAACAATTGAACTCACAAAATTGCTTGAAAATATGCAAGAAACACTCAAGAAGGAGATTAAATATGTGCTAATCCACAAACTGTTGATGATATTAATTTACACCATCCATCATTAAATAGATGTAGGCTTCTCATACAATAGGTACTCCAAGGATTTGAAAGCATTAGGTTGTTATTCGGATTAGTACAAAAGTGGGCTTACTGAATTAGTCAAAATCCCCCATAAGTGCATAAAGCACTTTCCAAATTACTCAAGATGCTCACGAATTTGCTGAATGAGTGTGTACATCTCATAAATGATGGAAATTTGAATTTATCATATTTTTAGATGAGGAAAAGAAGGGAGGTGAGTTGGTGCAAAAGGCAGTCTACCTTAAAACTAGCTTTAGATTTTGCCTTAAAACTGCAGAAAAGCTGGAAAGACTGGAAAAAGCAGTAATGCGCAGTTTCCATTCTGGGAAGTCTATGGGTTGGAAGGATATTATCCAAAATATGTATAACTCACTCCATGATGCGTTTTTGGCAAGTTTGACCTCAAAAATGGGGTTGGGTGCAAACTAGCTAGTGTAGGACCTAGGAATTAATAAAAAAGATTAATTATTTTATCCTAAGTCTTGGGATGGGTTTTGATTATTCCAACACCCCTATTAAGCCTGAATTTAAGTACAATATTAGAAAAAATATCAGAGATATAGGGCCTATCAACAAGGCTTATTTACCCTTTACATATTGCTTGTTCATACAAAACAAGGAAAGAGGCAAAACTGTTTTTGTAAGAAGGTTAAGTCACAACTGTGCGCGTGGGCGACCTATGCAGCTAAGTGCATAGAGGGTTTTTGTAAGAAGGTTAAGTCTGAGCTGTGTGTGTGGACGACCTCTGCAGCTGAGTGTGCAGAGGGTTTTTGTAAGAAAGGTTCTGTAGCTGAGTGCGCAGATCTGCAGCTAAGTGCGCAGATCAAAACTGTGGTTTTTGTAAAGAGTTGAATATAAACACAGTTCTGTGGACGTAGCCCCTACACTGGGGGTGAACCACGTATATCTTGTGTTGTGGTGGTTCTGTTGTTTTGTGCTATTATGTTTTATGCTTTTGATAAGTAGGTGAATGCTAAAGTAAGATAACTGTTAATTATTAACTTCGCTGTGAATTCCCAGTTAAGGGTTAAGCAAGAAACGTTCTTTTATCTAAACTGCGAAGCTATTCAAGTCAATATTGAAGCTCTTTATTGTATAAATAATTGTTGTTAAGGATAAAGGTATAGTAATGTCCCTCTTCTGCTTGCAGAAACCTGATTCTGCGGCACCCCATAGCTGTTTCGGGTGAGACTGCAACCTGTCCGCAGGTTGTTGCCAAAAGGGCCAACACTGTGGGTCTTTTGTTGGTGCGAAGATAAAGCATAGAACCCGGGTCTGCCCTAAGCCCAACAAATTGGTTCTGTTTCCGGTTGAACTCAGTATCTGCTCAAGAGGGATCTACGTCGTACCTAGAGGGCTATGTTCTGGAGACCCTCAGTAAAAGAAATCGGTGACTGGATTGAAGAGACCTATTTGAAGTTTGCTGAACAAGAAAATAAGGATCCTCGTCGTAGCTCAGACGACTTCTTGCAAAGGTATGTTTTTTCTGATGTTTATGAAATTTTCTTTGGTAGTATCCACATAGAATTGCACCAGTGGTTATCCAGGTTGACAGAGAGAAAGATGAACTTCCAAGAAGATCAGTTTCTTGACTGGACCCCAGCAAGAATTATTTATGCAATAAAGAGCTTCAATATTCACTTAAATAGCTTCGCAGTTTAGATAAAAGAACATTTCTTGCTTAACCCTTAACTGGGAATTCACAGCGAAGTTAATATTTAACAGTTATCTTACTTTAGCATTCACCTACTTATCAAAATCATAAAACATAACAGCACAAAACAACAGAACCACCACAACACAAGATATACGTGGTTCACTCCCGGTGTAGGGGCTACGTCCACAGAACTGTGTTTATATTCAACTCTTTACAAAAACCACAGTTCTGATCTGTGCACTCAGCTGTAGATCTTCTGAATCTCCCAAAAGCTGCGCACTTAGCTGCAGAGCTGTGCACTCAGCTGCAGAACCCTTCTTACGAAAACCCTCTATGCACTCAGCTGCAGAGGTCATCCACGCACACAGCTGGGACTTAACCTTCTTACAAAAACCATCTGCGCACTCAGCTGCAGAGGTCGTCCACGCACACAGCTGGGATTTAACCTTCTTACAAAACCCTACGACAGCTCTTAGCTTCGCATTACATTAGCATCATAAGATAATCGTCAAAGGCATAACCTCACTCCTTTACATGAGTGCCTATTTATACAATTGCACTATTACAAAACCATGGACTTAAACCATGGGCACCCAAAAACCATAACCCTAGGTTTAAACCATGGGTCATTTACAAAAAGAGGGGCTTCAACCCAACCCTGACACCCCTAATACTATTTTGCGTCGCAAATCCGCTTACAAGCTTCCACAAAAACTGTGGAGCTACCAAAACTTAGGACCTTGAAGGTCAGATCCCCAACAGGCCCCTAAGACTCACTAGTGGCCTGTCCCGGGACACTCTGCTGCTTTTCTGGAGGGGGAATCTTGTTGGTGAAAACTGCTTGTCGAGGCTGTGCATGCTATCTTCGGCTGCTTGCTCCTTCTGCACTATCTCCTTTTGCACTCTCTTGAGTTCTGTATCCGTCTGCATCTCTGTAAGCATCATCTTTAATCCTCCTACTGTCTTTCGCCCTTATATGCATGTCATCATCGTCATTCCTTCTGCTACTTCTACCACTACCATGGCTTGCTCTATCCTTCATCCGTTCATCCTTGGCAGACTACCTGTGTTCCCTATGATCATCGCTCATTCTGCTATCTTCCTTCTCAAAATATCTTTCGGCATCATCTTTCCCTCCATGGCGCTTAGAGTGAACTTCTGCCTTAAACTTCTTCCTGGTTGATCGTGTCTGCATTGGTTGATTCGGCACTGGGGGAGTCTCTTTGCGGGGTGCAGATGCAGGTGGGTTGCCCATAAGGTTCTGCAGACCCCTCTGTCTGAGCACTTACTGGACTTCACAATCAGCTGACATGGACTCAACTCAAGAAACTATGGAATGCGAAATGCATAGAGCTGGGTGTCTTCTTAAAGAATCCTGTGATCAAATCTGTCATAATTGTGAATCATAGATACCAAATCTGACCAAATGGCAGTAGATCTTGTCCACACGCCGCTATATTTCCCAAAATCTCATCATTACAGGCAATTAATATAGTGAACGTGTCGGTGCCACCAAATCTAATTTTCCCCAACGGTCATATTTTAAGCTGTGACACACCTTTCCTCCTTGGAACAACCACTAACTTCAGCTGCGCTACAATAAGGACCTGTGACACAATATTTGACCTTCTACCCATCCTGGCACAAGGTCCAACAGAACTTCGACCTTCGAACTTCGACAGCTTCATTATAGTCTAGTACCCAATTTCAACTGTTCTTAATACTTAGACTCTCCTTCCTGCTGTTACTTCTGATTAGGAGGTCCAGGCTTGTCCCTGTACTTCTTTAATCTACTTCCATTCACCATGGAAGGTAAAATTTCTCCATTCAATTTAGCTAACTGGACTGCACCACCATCGGTAACTTCCTGAACTATGTATGGTCCTTTCCAATGGGTCTTGAACTTACCTGGGAACTTCATGAATTTACTATCGTACAAGAGCACAATATCACCAATATGGAGTTGCTTCTTCTCAATGTGCCTATCATGCCATGCTTTTTCTCTAGCTTTCTGCACTTGCTACTGCAAACCTGCAATGAATCTGTCTTCTTCTAGTTCTAGTATATTTGCTAGCCTTTCTTTCAACATAGCTGGGTCATCCATATTTGTGAAGGCAGATATTCTGAGGCTAGGAACAATGTACTCCATAGGCATAATTGCTTCTTGTCCATAAACCAGCCTAAAAGGTGTACGGCCTGTCAACTTCTTGCAAGTGGTTCTATAAGCCCATAATACTGCTGGAATTCTAAGATCCCAATCATTTCTGTTAACATTGCAAACCTTCTTTAGAGCGTGCTCAAGGATCTTGTTAAAGGCTTCAACAATTCCATTTGCTTGAGGATGGTAGGCAGTACTCTTCTGATGATATACTTGAAATTCTTCGGTCAATGCTTCAATAGTCTTATTTAGGAAATGTGATCCTTGATCACTCATAAGAATTCTAGGACACCCAAATCTTGACAAGATATTATCGAAGATGAACTTTGCAGCTGTAGTAGTGCTACAATTCTTGACTGGTTGAGCTTCGGCCCAACGAGTAAGGTAATCAGTTGCTGTAATAATGTATCTTGCTCCAGATTTCTTTGCAGGGGGATTGATTGGTCCAACAAAATCAATAGCCCATTTGTCAAATGTTTGTAAAGTTACCTGTGGAACCAGAGGCATCTCATCCCTCCTAGATGGTTTTCCTGTCCTCTGACAGATATCGCAGTTGTGGCAATATTCTCTTGCATCCTTATGAATTGTGGGCCACCACAATCTAGCTGTCAGAATCTTCTGCGCTATGGTTTTTCCTGCATAATGACATCCTGCTGCTCCAGAATGTGCCTCAGCCAAAATCAATGGCTTTTCATGCTCCAGGACACATCTGCGTAGTATTTCATCTGGTCCCATCTTATATAGCTGTCCTGCTATCAAGGTAAAGTCAGCTGCTCTAACCACCAGCTGCTTCTTTTGCTGTGTTGCCATCTTAGTGGGTGCAAAACCTGTAGACAAGTACTGAACAATATCCTGAAAATAGTCATCAACCATCTGGATGGAAAACAACTGGGTATCCAAAAGACCTTCGTCCAAACTAGTGGGTTCTTCTCCTGACTCGAGCCTTAACAAGTGGTCAGGCCCTAGGTTAAGTCTTCCAGGCTTAACTATGATCTCAAAGTCATATTCCTGAAACAGAATCAGCCATCTTCATATCCTTCCACCTAACACATGCTTGTTAACCAAATACTTCAAAGCAGAGTGGTCAGTGAACATCTTAAAATGATATCCTAACAGATAATATCGAAACTTTTGCAAGGCATAAACCATAGCTAGACCTTCTCGTTCTGTCGTAATATAATTCTTTTTGGCTATGGACAATTTTCTACTTGCAAAAGCAATAGGGTGATCAATATTTCCTTCACCTGACTGAGCCAGCACTACACCCAAAGCAATGCAGGATGCATCGACATGCACATGAAACTCCTTATTCCAGTCAGGGAATATTAAAATAGGGGAAGTTACCATCTTTTCTTTCAAAATATCCAAGCTTTCCTGACACTCAGGTGTCCATTCAAACTTAATATCTTTCTTCAATTTATTTTCCATAAGGGATGTAATTTGAGCATATCCTTTAATAAATTTCTTGTAATATCTAGTATGACCAAGCGTAGTGCGAAGTTTCTTAACAGACTTCGGAGGTGGCAAGTTCACAATAATGGCTATCTTCGCAGGATCTATTATTAATCCTTGCTTACATACAATGTGACCTAGCAGAATTCCAAAAGGTGCACAAAAGATACACTTCTTCAGGTTCAATGAAATATGATGTTGTCTACACTTGTCCAGCATAAGTCTTAAACTATCTATATGATCTTTCAATAAGCCAAAGATAGTCCAATCATCAAAGTAAACTTCCAAGAATTTATGTATAAATTCCTTAAATGCAGATATGACTACTCTGGAAAACATAGTAGGTGCATTCTTCAATCCAAAGGGCATAACTGTATACTAAAAATATCCCATTTCTGTAGCGAATGTTGTTTTATTTCGATCCTCTGGAGCAATTCTGATCTGATGGTAGCCTAAAAATCCATCAGTAAAAGAGTACACTTCTTGACCTCCGACATTGTCTAAAACTTCATCTGTAAAGGGAGTAGGGAAAGGATCATGTAAACAGGCATCATTCAGCTTCCTCAGATCAACGCAGATTTTGATTTCTCCTTTGGTCTTCTTTTCTTGTACCACCATAGGGCTAACCCATTTGGACTCTTCAACAGGCTCAATGATTCCTGCAGCGAGCATCTTATCTAGCTCCATCCTGACTTTTTCTTTATACTTAGGGTTCAGCCTATAAGGGCGCTGCTTCCCAGGCTTCGCATCAGGTTTCAAAGGGATTTTTATCACTCCTATATCACCAAGGATACCTTTCATTTCTAAGAACTTCATTGGAAATAAGTCCTGATAATCATGGAGAAGTTCAGTCACTTTGCTTACCATTTCTTCATCCCAATAATCTCCAATAGTAGCATACTTAGGCATTTCTTCTAACCCAATGTTTACTTGCCTTGTCTTCAAGGGCTAAGTCACTTCCGGTGCTTCAACTGCTAGTCCATGTACTTCGTAGTGTCCTTCTGACTCAGGAATGTTTATGTTGCATGGATCATCATCCTCGTCAATTGTGAGGTTATAACATTCTATTGCATTAAATTCTTGTTCCTTCCAATCAGGTTGGTACTCATCTATTTCTTTATCATCAAACACATTAGTATGGATCAACCTAATAGCTGCGTCCAAAGTAGGGAAAACCTCATTAATAGAAAATGTGAGCACAAAACTATCAATAAGACTATCCCAACTTACAGTACCATGGCGAAGCTCGACCTCCGCATACCATTTCTTTGCTATAGGTTCCAGGGTGTACACAAACTTATGTACCCATTCTTCATGGGGTACATGCTTCCATGCTTCATAGCACTGCTCCAAATGTTCCTGAGGGATAGTCTGACCATTAAACCTGCTTCGCACCTCCTGAGGTTGATCCATGAATCTCAAGCGAAGGAACTTCTGACAAGCTACCCAACTATGAATATAATTTTTATGGCCATTCCACCATCTGGCTACTGTGGCTCTGAATGCTGAATCTAGAGTCTTCATTTTCTGTGAATCTGGTACTTGCTCTAAGAATTGTACAAGAAAGCCTTCTGGGTCTATCAAGCCATCAAAGGTAGGAGAGACTCTTGTCTGTGAGCTAAGCCATCTGAGAGACTTGGTAATTCTGGCACATCGATGTCCATGTAGCTCATAAAGTCTATTCTGCCAATTCTCTAAGCCTTCATCTGAATCAGTCATGCAGGAGCTGTCACAATGCCAATCCATTATACCTTCAGTAGTAGGGTTAACATAGTCTTCTTCTTTAGCTGTGATGTTGTAGATATGATCCAAAACATCCTGATCTTCATCTCTGACTGGCTATGTATACCTTTCTCCTTGAGAAGGGTCCAGTGGTACTATGACTCTCAATCCTTTCCCTTCAAAATTCATCTGTCTCTTCTTAAGGTTGATTACTACATCATTGTTTATTTCCCACTCAATTCCTAGCAAGGCTGGATGGGGGTTGATATCATCAATTATCTCAATGACTTCGAAATCTACTAAGGTACTGACTCCATCTATATCCACTGGTACACTAGGGAATCTTCCTAGGGGCACAATCTTCTGCTGATTGGCTAATCTCAATTGTATAGGGGACCATTCAAGGGTAGGTTTTCCTATTTGTTCCCATGTCTTCTTAGTTAAGACATTTACTTCTGATCCCAAGTCTAAAATGATATCAGTCATGTCATAATCTCCTACCCGAGCATGCAATCTCATTTCTCTTCCAGTTCTTCTAACTCTACTAACAGTTTTTTCCTTACCAGAGCTTCGCTGAGGTTCACAAGACTGAATAACTTTCTGTAATTCATTCAAAGCATTCTGATTTCTTAATAGCTTGATACAACTCTGTAGAAATGATGACAGTGTACTTACTTGATCCGACGAAGTTTCTTGGAGTTGTGACTGTTGTCGATGCTGTTGCGTGGTTGCTACTGATGTTCCTGGATCAGAAAAGTATTTTCTAGCTCCCAAAAAGGCTTCTTTTTCTCTTCCAACATCGAAGGCTGGAACTTTCTCTGGGGTCTTGCGGACCCAAGCTTCGTCAGGCTGCTTCCCCTTATCCTGGACTTATGTTGTAGCTCCACTCCTTGTAACAACATTAATGGCTGGGACAGGTCTTTTCTCTACAACAATCATCTGAACATTCTGACTAGTGGTGCTATTTCTTTCTTGGATCTTGGCTATCAACTGTGGGCATTGCTCAATCACATGATCGACTGCTCTGCAATAGAAACATGTCTTAGTTGGGTTCTGACAGTCTCTAGCTAGATGTCCTTCCTGATTACAGTTATAGAAAATGACCTGGCCTCGACCTCCTCCATAAATGCCACCATGACCATGACCTCTGAAACTACCTCGACCACCGCGGTAACCATATCCGTCATTGCCTTGTGCATTGGGGTGTACCCTATAAGCATCATAGGTTCACTCTCTCATGAGGTCAAAGCTGCGACATTCATCTTCATTGTGGCCAACTGACTTACAGAACTTGCAGTAGGGATTCTTAGGTACTTGAACATATATCTACAATAGATAGCAATCTTCAGGTCGATGCTGGCCTGTCGTTCTACATATCTCACAAAATAGAACATTAGGGTTAAGCGGGTTTGGTGCACCAGTATTCAGATAGTTCCTTAATGCAGGACACTGTTCCTTGTCATGGCCTTCTATCCTACATCGTGTACACCACATGTCTTCGTCAATAGATTTCCCCTTCTTCATGTCGCGAAGCTCCAAAGCCATTTCTGCCAATTGCACTTGTATTTGGGCTATGCCAGAATTATCTCCGACAGGAGCTGTTTCAAGCTTCATGGAAATTTCCAAAGCCTCTTGATGATCAACAACCTTTTGTTGTATGAGTGGAGTTCTGATATGAGGTAATAATGCTGCAATGAACCATTCCTTATGTTGTTCTGGTCCAATAGTGACGCTAACTTGATCTAGCAGAACTTTGAACCTCTGATCAAAGTCCCAAACTGATTCACCTCGCCTCTGCTGAATCTCTTTTAGTTCAGTTATACACTGTGACTCTGATTTAGGCTTCTTGAACTCTTTGATCATGGCTATTTTAATATCAGCCAAGACATGGTTCTGAGTACTGGAGAACTTCATGAACCAGGTCAAAGCCTAGTCTCTAAAAGAAGTGACCAGTTGCGCTCTTCTTATATCTTGGTCCATGATATTCTTAGCAGTCCACACAACTTCGCATAAGAACCAAAACTGTTTTGGATCCTCTGATCCAGTTCCTCTAAAGACTGGTAGTTTGATGTCATCATTTACATGGGCTATATTGGATCGAGGGGGGGAGGGAGGGGGAGGAGGAGGGGAACTCGCTGCGGTAGATTGACCTGCGACAGGAATACTTGGGATAGGGTTACTTTCAGACTGCGACAGGTTCTCGGCGATAACAAATCTGCACTGCGGGTTATAGGAGGGTTTCTAACAGAAGGGGTTTCTTTGGACTTAGAGTCTTCTGGAATTAATGGGGTATACTCGGTACTCTAGCCTAGGGTATAGGATCCAAGATTTATCTTGTATCTTTTGCCACTTCGCAGCAAACCACTTTGCTCGTCAAAGTCACTTTCACTTCCAAACATAGGTTAGTAACACTAGATCTAGCAATCTGATTCTATAAGCAATATGCCTTTTTCAGCCAAGAGCATTTTAATTTTCAAACTAAATGAATTCAAGTACTTACCCCTTGGTCCTTTGAAAAATTGTCGTTCAGCTTCGCTGAAGGAAGTTATCGTGTCGATGGCAAACTTCGTCACAAATGCTTCAAGGGTTCGCGCTGTCCAGAAATCAACAATTCGCGATATCGCATTGTTCACCCTTTTCAATATATTAATTCTTGCTGGGGTCCAGTCAGGAAACTGATCTTCTTGGAAGTTCGTCTTTCTCTCTGTCAACCTGGATAACCACTGGTGCAATTCTATGTGGATACAACCAAATAAAATTTCATAAACATCAGAAAAAACATACCTTTGCAAGAAGTCATCTGAGCTACGACGAGGATCCTTATTTTCTTATTCAACAAATTTCAAATAGGTCTCTTCAATCCAGTCACTGATTTCTTTTACTGAGGGTCTCCAGAACATAGCCCTCTAGGTACGACGTAGATCCCTCTTGAGCAGATATTGAGTTCAACCGGAAATGGAACCAATTTGTTGGGCTTAGGGCAGACCCGGGTTCTATGCTTTATCTTCGCATCAACAAAAGACCCACAGTGTTGGCCCTTTCGGCAACAACCTGCAGACAGGTTGCAGTCTCACCCGAAACAGCTATGGGGTGCCGCATAATCAGGTTTCTGCAAGCAGAAGAGGGATATTACTGTACCTTTAGCCTTAACAACAATTATTTATACAAGAAAGAGCTTCAATATTCACTTAAATAGATTCGCAGTTTAGATAAAAGAACATTTCTTGCTTAACCCTTAACTGGGAATTCACAGCGAAGTTAATAATTAACAGTTATCTTACTTTATCATTCACCTACTTATCAAAAGCATAAAACATAACAGCACAAAACAACATAACCACCGCAACACAAGATATACGTGGTTCACCCCCAGTGTAGGGGACACGTCCACAGAACTATGTTTATATTCAACTCTTTACAAAAACCACAGTTCTGATCTATGCACTCAGCTGCAGATCTTCTCAATCTCCCAAAAGCTGCGCACTTAGATGCAAATCTGTGCACTCAGCTGCAGAACCCTTCTTACAAAAACCCTCTGTGCACTCAGCTCCAGAGGTCATCCACGCACACAGCTGGGACTTAACCTTCTTACAAAACCCTACGACAGCTATTAGCTTTGCATTACATTAGCATCATAAGATAATCGTCAAAGGCCTAACCTCACTCCTTTACATGAGTGCCTATTTATACAAGTGCACTATTACAAAACCATGGACTTAAACCATGGGCACCCAAAAACCATAACCCTGGGTTTAAACCATGGGTCATTTACAAAAAGAGGGGCTTTGACCCAACCTCAAGACCCCTAAGACTATTTTGCATCGCAACTCCGCTTACAAGCTTCCACAAAAACCACGGAGTTACCAAAACTTAGGACCTTGAAGGTCGGAGCCCCAACAGTACAAAAGCAGGCTTACTGAATTAGTCAAAATCCCCCATAAGTGCATAAAGCACTTTCCAAATTACTCAAGATGCTCACGAATTTGTTGAATGAGTGTGTACATCCCATAAGTGATGGAAATTTTACTTTATCATATTTTTAGATGAGGAAAAGAAGGGAGGTGAGTTGGTGCAAAAGGCAGTCTACCTTAAAACTAGCTTTAGATTTTTCCTTAAAACTGCAGAAAAGATGGAAAGACTGGAAAAAGTAGTAATGCGTAGTTTCCATTCTGGGAAGTCAATGGGTTGGAAGGATCTTATCCAAAATATTTCTAACTCTCTCCATGATGCGGTTTTGGCAAGTTTGACCTCAAAAATGGGGTTGGGTGCAAACTAGCTAGTGTAGGACCTACGAATTAATAAAAAAGATTAATTATTTTATCCTAATTCTTGGGATGGGTTTTGATTATTCCAACACCCCTATTAAGCCTGAATTTAAGTACAATATTAGAAAAAATATCAGAGATATAGGGCCTAGAACAAGGCTTAGTTACCCTTTACATATTGCTTGTTCATACAAAACAAGGAAAGAGGCAAAACCACAAGTGGGAAAATCCTCCATCAAACATGGACATGAAAAAAACTGTATGAAATATGGTATTCAACATGTCTTCACCACATGATAAGATATCCCAAGTAAATACTTAATATTTCTGAAAGTCCTCTCTGAAAACATCTTGGTGAAGATGTCTGCAACTTGCTCAAATGATGCGCAATGGAGCAAATCAATGACCCCATCATGCACAAGTCCTGTGATGTTGTGCATATGGATCTCGATGTGTTTGGTTCGATGCCTCAATACTGGATCAGTTGAGATTCAAATAGTACTTTGTTTGTCACAATATATGACTGTAGAATTATTTGAATCGATCCAAAACTCTCCAAGTATTCCCTGCAACCACAAACATTGAGTAGTTGCATTCAGAACTCCTTCGTACTATGCCTCTGTAGATGAAAGTGCAATTGTAGTTTTTTTCTTACTTGACCAGTTGATTGGTCCATCTGCAAGCATAAACACATATCCATAAGTTTATTTCCTATCAGTGTTATCACCTTCCCAACCAGATTCAGTAAAACCAACTAACTCTAGGCTAGATTGTGCAACATAGTGAATCCCATGAATTTTTGTTCCTTGTACAAATTTTGGGATTATTTTTACTTGCCTCCAATGGATGTCATGAGGCTGATCCATGTGTCTGGAATCCACACTCACTGCATAAGATATATTAGGTCGAGTATGAGTTAAATAAAGAAGACAACCAACCAGTTTCCTATACATGGTGTTGTTTTCCAATGGAGTTGATTGCGCTTCTTTGTAGAAGCAGCAAAGTCGACATAAGTCGACTTGAATGAAGACTGACTTAGTCAGCCGACTAAGTCGATGGGCCGACTAAGTTGGTCGGCTGACTAACTAGAAAGATTAGTCAGCTAACTAACAATCGTGTTGGTTCACCGAACCGACAGGTAGTTATTTTTGTAACTGTTTGTAACTTGTATATATTAGGCTGTTGAGCCAAGCAAAGAACTCAGTTCAGTTTTGTGCCTTGTATGAACTCATTACATTAATATAATCTGTTTTCCTATATGTTCTTATCTCTTGTATCTGATTTATAGTTATGTTTTAGTATGTATTATTGGCAACCTTATGTGATCTGTGAGATTACAACATTGGTTCCGTTGCCGGTAGTACATGTCTAAGATATATGCTCACATATGATACCAGAGCAAGAGATCAAGCACTGGTGGGATCGTAAAGTAGCGAACTACTTGCAAAATTACGCCAAACGAAACAGATTAACAGTCGCAGAAGCTAGAGCCAGATTTTTCACAGAGACACATGAAAAATTCGTCGAGTCTGTGCCACAACTGTTGAAGCAGCTTCTAGATGAGAAGACCGGATGCAACTAAAGAACAGTAGTTGCTAGATAAACTGTTCCGAGGAGGACGCACAAATCTGTCGGAGTGGTTTGAGAAAATCGCCGATGACTTCTGTGAGGAGCAAGCAGTTGAAGACCGAGCGTCGGTAGAAACTGTCAAAGCGAAATTCTACACAGATTTCACCGAACAATTCTTGTGCTCCCTGCTGACCTTGCTGTTCAAATTCTTGATAGAGAACGGAGCAGGACACATCGTCGAACCCAGACCACCACTGTGCGAACAACCACCAAACACCAACTAGGCGGAGAAGCAGAGGAAGTGGGACAAATTTATTGCAGAAAGGGAGTGGGAATACTTCCTAAGCAAGTGATTCGAACTATCCGGGCTTTCTAAAAAGCGTCGGGTAGGCTATGGGGGGGTAGCTGGTCATGTGTCGGAGATAGAGTATAGTGGATCCTAGTCGACCTCAGGAGGATAGACGTCACCAGTGATGAAAAGTTGACCGTAGAATACTTGAAGAGAATAGTACTGTACGAAAGTATGTCGAACATTCAGAAACAAGAAAGAGACAAGAGACAGCAGAGAAGGGAAGCAAGACGCGAAAGAGCCGACGAGCCGCGCAGAGAACAGAACCCTAGGGAGACTAACCGTGAAGAGAATCTGCCAGAGTCGGGTCATGACCGACAGGAAGAGGGCATCGAACAAGAGGTGTCCCATACGGAGGAAGAAGTATGGATAGAGCAGCCAGAAGCTCTCCAATTAATAGCTCCCGGTGAAGGAACGACCCTTTTCCCACTAAATCCACATACCAGAATACAGACTATTGTTGAAGACGACCTCCGACTAAGAGCTAGTGACTATAGTATCTGGAGTTGACTAGGCGACGATATGTACATTGGACTACATCTTTTCATACGCCGACCATTCGAAGGGAACTGGGTGACGATTCAAGCGGCACCATCCCTCCGAAGTATCCACTTGCTCTTACCGACACAGGAAGGAGCACCCCCCCGCCAAATACAGCTTTTGAAGAAATAGAACACGCAGACCTGCGCACACAAAATTTCAGTGGAACATCGACAGTAGAAATCCACAACAACCCACTGTTCGTCGAAGACGAATCGACCACCGACGGAGGTACCAGTTCCGTCGACCAAAATTCCGCAGGAGCGACTTCATCAACAATCCCACAAATTTCCCCACCATCCACACCTCCGACTCTGCCAACTTCTGAGAGCAGTGCAAGTGACTCAGACATGGGTCACGGAACAGCTCACATTCCTCTCTACGAGGGGGATGAAGACCCCAGACGACATTGGTTCATCTGTGAGTCCATCTGGGATGCAAACCAGGTGAAGGATGAAGACCGACAGATGGCTCAGTTTGCAGGAGCCTTACAGAAAAGGGCCCTGACTTGGTACATGACCTTTTCAGAAAGGCAACCCAGAGCATCGAAAGCTGAGATTAAAGCACAGTTCTTATCCTTTTTCAAGACCCCAAACACTAAGCACCTGGCCGCCAAAAAGCTCAAGACAACGCAACAAAAGCCAGGGGAGATTGTCTGCGATTAGGACAAACGCTGGAAGGACCTATTGAGTCAATTAGATTATGTTATTGATGAGCAATTACTAATTCAATGGTTCCTTGCAGGCTTATCACAAAAAGTTCACCGACACATCAGTCTGGAAACATTCAAGACATATGAAGATGCGCTGACCAAAGATCTGCAGGTGGAAATGGACGAAGACATACCTGCCTATCCAACAGACCACAGGATAGAAGAACAGCTGGAAAGTGTGCAGAAGTCCTTAAAATAACTGTCCCTCAAAAATCAAGAAATCTGGTGTACTAAATGTTCGACGGCCGGACACTCGAAAGATAATTGTCGGCACCAATACAGTCGATAAGACGTCCGATTTGTGAAAACTAAAGTATTTTGCAACATTTTCCAGGAGACCGGGGATCATTCTACGAAAGAATGTGTGTTTAACATGAAGAACGCAAAAGCTTCCTGGTGCACCATCTGTGAGACAAAAAGTCACAATACAGCCGATTTTCAATTAAACCTGAAAAACAGATAGAATTATCAGGCGGTCTACCAGACGAATGCAGTGGCCCAAAGTAATGAGCAAAATAATACCAATGACCAAAGCAAGAAATGAGCGTCGGTACGACAATCGACGACAAGGGTTTGGAGGAAGAGGTCGATTCGTCGGGAATCGCGACATACGACCGCGTCGATCTACCCAGTGCTTCATCTGCTATAAAGAAGGACACAGATGCGCAGACTGTCTGTACAAGGACAGAACTGACCTTAAATTCTGTACACATTGTGGCATATGCGATCACTCTCTGGAGGATTGTCCTACCATGTTAGAAAAAATCAATAATAAGAAAAATGTTAATGTCTTGTCTTGTGTACAAAAGCATGATATATTAACTACTAAGAATCTGCATATTGTCACTCGCCAAGGCACAAAAACAGGGCCTAATAACCCCCAAATTAGTAAAATTAAAAACACAAATGGTTATCCGGATCCTCTGAAGGAAAAACAAACTTATCAAGAATCCACACACATATTTCAAGACATTGCACAGCAAGAAGACATTATTACCAGTCGACTTAGCATGACACGGCAATTAACTCATCTCATCCAAACAGACAAATCCGTAACCCAGTTCATTGATTTATTACACGAAATAAAAATCACTAACTTTGGAAAACAAACTAAGAACATTTGTAGCCTAAATCAAAAAGACAAAAACGATGTCGACCCGCTTGTCGACCTGGAAATCGAGGGTTATCACGTCCGACAAGTGGTGCTCGATTTCGGGTCTCAGGTAAATATCATGACTAGGGATACATGGGAAAAAATGGGCCGACCTCGACTCTATGAGTCAGGCATTTATCTAAAACTCGCCGACCAAGGCCTCATTGAACCCATTGGGGTTTGGAAATATGTCGACACAACCATCAAAGGAATGTCGACTAAGGTTGATTTTGAAATCATCGACCCAAAAGAAGGATCTAGCTCCTTCCCAGCGCTAGTTGGTCGACCTTGGGGACGAAAGATGAAAGCCTCCATATCCTTAGACAAAGAACGAATTAAGTTAAAAGGAAATGGTAAAAAAGTTATTGTACCCATTAATCCTTCCCAAGGAGCACCTTGGACCGAACCGATTGATGAGGAAGTCAATGTCAGACAGCTTTACCAGATCCATAACAATACAGACTATACCGAGCCAAACATCTATGGGGAGCTTCACTTAGGTAACCAAGACTCCATTGGTTATAACTCAGATGCTGAATTATATGATTGGGAAATGGAAAATTATGAAACACAAGCAAGAGGGTGCTGGACTATACAAAAAGTACAGAAAAACCCACCCGACAGTGCTTCATTGTATCAATTATCCCCAAAGTCTTTGAAAACAAAATCAGGGAACGACCTACATTGCAGCCAACCAACTTACATAATACCCAACTACCCAGGTATAAGGAAAGAGAATCCCCAATAATGCATATTGAACAAGTATCTAAAAATATTGGAGAACATGGCAGACTTCAAAGCTTAGTGGAAACATTTATAGGTCAAGCAGCTAGATGGTGGAACACCCATCAGACAAAATTGCAGACCTTGACAACTGCTTCAACTTTATTTGTCGAACGATTTGGTGGGAGAAATTTAACCCATGACACTCAAATCCCTATCTTTGTCGAAGGTCAAGACCCAGAAGCACACATCAACCTTTGTGAAAAGGAGTGGAGACGGATTGGACACAAAGATGAGCGAGCCTGGCCACATTTGTTCCCTTCAACCCTAGCTGACTTGCCTACTAAATGGTATAAGATGGAGGAAGCTAGAGGAGAAACCTTCTTTTGGCATGAACTTAAAGAAAATTTTATTAAGGACTTCCAATTCATACCTCACAACGAAAAGTTGGCCGGGACAGCACACCAAATCAAACAGTTTCTTCAACCGACAGAATCAAAACCCGTCCAATACCATTGACAAATCATGGACTGTAACAAGATACAAGCTGAATCAAAATCACAGTCGACATGTTTACACTTAGAAAATGAGCACACAGAAGGTAAGAGCTTTAGATGGAAGGCCAACCACATTGAAACAACCAAACCGCTCCACTCAATCCTCAAAGTCGAGGCCACCGATAAACCAGACCTAGACAAAATGACTGCAGCCGACTTTTTTGCTACATTTTCACAGTTTCAAAAAGGAAGTCGGCCGATCAATGAAGCTAAAGCACCAGAGTGGCCGGATGCCAAAGTAAAAACTAAGGATGTCAACATTTCAAATGACGACCATCCAAAAATAGCTAAGATTGGGGACTACTGGAACGAACACCAAACCACCGAAATCATAAACTTACTTGAAGAATTCCAAGATGTCTTTGCAAGGGACTACAAAGACTTAAAAGGTTTAGTACAAGAAATGGGAGAAATGAAAATAGATACTAAACCTGATGTTCGACCTGTCAAGAAACGACCTTACAAACTAGCTCATAAGTATAAGGAGATAGTTAAGAAGGAAATAGACAGCATGTTAGCAGCAGGGATCATTTACCCCATCGACTAGTCGGAATGGGCAAGTCCCATGGTCGTACAACCCAAGAAACATGACCCGACCAGGTTAAGAATTTGTGTCGACTTTAGGGAGCTCAACAAAGTCACACTCACAGATCCATTCCCCACCCCCTATGCTGATGAAATCCTGAATGAAGTTTCAGGCCATGAATGTTATTCATTTACAGATGGATTTTCAAGATATAATCAAGTACCCATAGCAAAAGAGGATCAAAAGAAAACAACATTTGTATGTGAATTTGGGTTTTTTTCCTACAGAGTTATGCCTTTTGGGTTGAAGAATGCCCCTGCAGTATTCTCACAAATTGTTGTCAAAACATTCCAAGAGTATATCTATAAGACCATGGCAGTATACTTCGACGACTGGACCATATATTCCACCCTAAAGGATCACTGCACATGGCTCCGACTTATGCTGGAGAGATGTCGACAGATACAACTCTCCCTAAATATTAATAAATTCACTTTTATGACACCCATAGGCATTCTCTTAGGGCATATTGTCTGCAAAGACGGTATAAAGGTCGACTTTGCAAAAATAAAAATCATCCTCGACCTAAAACCCCCAATAAACCCTAAACATGTCTGGGTGTTATTGGGCCATACAGGATACTATAGGAAATTCATTAGACACTATTCAGATATGACTTACCCTCTGGAGGAACTGCTAAAGGAAGATCAGGAGTTTATATGGACAGAAGAATGCCAAATATCCTTCGACAAATTGAAAAGAAAACTGGTTGAAGCTCCCATACTTAAATTTCCAAACTGGTCGACTAAATTTCATGTGCATATTGATGCATCAGGCATTGCAATTGGAGCCATCCTTACTCAACCAGGGGATGATGGGATGGATTACCCTATCATATACAGCAGTCGAAACTTAAATAGAGCTGAAAGGAACTACTTGACCACTGAACGAGAAGCCCTAGGTATGGTCTTTGCTCTCCAAAAGTATCGACATTACCTACTGGCCAACCCTTTCATATTTTATACTGACCATCAAGCTTTGAAGTACCTTGTTAATAAACCCCTTCATCATGGAAGAATCTGTCGATGGTTACTTCTTTTTCAAGAATTTGAGTTTGAAGTAGTGGTCCGACCAGGAAAGCTAAATGTCGGACCCGACCACCTATCACGTATAGACACAGGGGAGGAACCGATCGGAATCGACGACGACTTGCCGGATGCACATCTATTTCGCATAGAAGCAGTACCCGAAGAACTAGAAGAAATAGCTCAGTTCTTAGAGACAAATCAGGCACCCGAAGGTCTGAACACCAAGAAGAAACAAATCTTAGCTATGAAGGCTGCACCCTACAGCCTCATCAATGGATTTTTGTACAAAATGGGGTTATACGACATTCTCAGACGTTGTGTACTCGACCATGAGAGAGAAAAAATCATGCATGAAGGACACTATGGACCTGTAGGAGGACATTTTCAAGCGGATACAACTGCAAGAAAAATCCAACAGTCGGGCTTATGGTGGCCGACCATCCACAAGGATTGCAAAAACTTTGTTAGTCAATGCGATAGATGTCAACGACTTGGTCGACCTCTGCCGAGCACGGAAATGCCCTTGATATCTGTAAACCCTAGTCTCACATTTGAACTTTGGGCTATAGACTTCATAGGACCTTTTCCTATCCTAGCCAAACGATCAGGTGCAAGATATATTATCACGGCAGTCGAATATGTCACTAAATGGGCAGAAGATGAACCCGTCGATACATGTTCAAGTGAGGTAGCTGCTAAATTTATCTATGAAAACATTATCACTAGATTTGGATGCCCATTCACATTGATTAGCGACCAAGGATCACACTTTATCAACAAAACCATCAAAAATCTGACCGACCAGTTTCACATCGACCACCGACGCAGCACTGCATATCATCCTCAGTCGAACGACGCGATTGAAGCTTTTAACAAAACACTAACCAAAGGGTTAACTAAAATATGCAACACCGAAAAAGACGACTGGGATGAAAAAATCCCTGCTGTTCTCTGGGCATATAGGACAGCATATAAGCGGTCGACCGATCAAACCCCCTTTCGACTAGTCTACGGGTAGGAAGCAGTCGTTCCCCTACATCTACGACAGTAGACACCTATTATTGCACAAATACTACATGTCGATGTCGAACAGGCAACAAAGGACCGACTATTTCAACTCAATAAGCTAGAAGAACATAGAATCTTGGTTATTCAGCATCAGGAAATTCACAAACAACAACAAAAATCCTGGCACGACCGTAACATCAAAAACAAAAACCTCTCATTCGACGACCTTGCTTTACTTTATAACAGTCGAGTTAAGGGAAAACCCAAGAAATTACACACAAAATGGATGGGACCTTACATTGTCGAAGAAATACATCCCAACGGTTCAGTCCGACTGAAAACGTTACAGGGCCTAGTATTTCAGAAGCTCGTTAATGGAGCCCGACTCAAACGTTACAGAAACTGGAAAAAAAATATAAATAAATAAATAAAAATCAAATAACGACCTTAACCGTCAATCAAAACCCATAAAAAGATAGAAAAATTCCAAAACAAAATAATACATCCGACACAACCATCCATGACAGCAACTCACTACTTTGACAACCGACATCACCACCATCGACCATCTTCATCGATCATTCAGGCCGACCATTTTCACCCACGACACCGACCATCGACTTCAAAAGTCCCACCACGCATTGATGGCCTCGAGCGCCGAAACAGATCCTCCATTAAGTCGCACTCGAGTATTGCAGTTGGACTGTCAAGTCCGCCATTAATACACCCATTTCGACACTCAACCCCACCCACGCCTATAAATAATGGACCGTCGAAGGTTCATTCACCACACCCATTTCCCTCAGAGCACCCACAATATCAGTCGACCAAAGCACAAAAACCCTGTCAAAACCCCGACCAGTCTGACACAATGGCACCCAAACTAACCAGAGCTGTGGCCAAGGCAAAGGAGCTGCAAGCAGAGGACACCCCCTTGCTCAACCGCTTAAAGAACATCAAAAACACAAAGGTACAGGAGGGCCCATTCCAGAAACTCTGGCAAGACATCCAAGAGTGGGCCTATGTCGACAATAGAATGACCCAGGCCGCTGAGAAAATTCGGAAGAGCGGCATCTTCAACTACCCTAACGCACCACTGATGGCAAGCTTCGGTGGGACGAAGGAAGCAACTATTAAATTCATTATCAGTCGCTACCATAACGGCCGATTCTACTTCGACCAGCTGATTGATATCACCGGGGATGTTATCTCCAAGCTTATGGGTCTATCCAACCAAGGAAACCCTGTACCTATTGGGATCAAAGACGGGTTAGTCCAAGAACTTACGGGCTCACCGTCGGGAAAGAATTCCAAAGGACTGATGATCGGCCAGATTGCGACAAGGATGCCACAGATCATGGCTAAAATCATAGCAATCACCCTTACATTGGCAAGTCGGGGCAGCGACCTTAAACTGGAGATGTTGGAAGCGGTCGACACAATCACGACCGATGGTAGGATCTACCGATGGGGAGATTATGTTGCCGACATGATCAAAACCATCTGTGAACGCTGTCAGGAGACGGGAGGTATGATCAAATTCCCCTCTCTCATTCTCTGGATTGTTATGTACCATATTTTCCTGGAAGGTAGTCCAGTATTCCGGGAGCCGACCAAATTCCAAATGCACCGATTTAATCCCTTTTCACCAAAAGGCACCTTACATGAGCTGGCACAGGGGAAATTCTTCCTGGAAAACTGGTTCCAGCAGTTGAAGGTTCGCACAATGAGGTGGAGGATGCCCCAGAACATCCGACGAAACCTCCCTGCTGAGTCTCATATCCAGTTATAACTTGATCATACATCAGTATGGTACATGCGAGGTCAGGACCCCAAAGCACAGGACCTCAACTACTATCCAACGGTCGAGCATATTTTTCGAGAGTTGACCAGACAAGCACAGACAAAGATACCAATTCCAGAGGCTTCCAAACAGGTCGACTTCTCCATCATAGAGCCACTCACTGACCAGGAAAAAGAAGAGGACTACGAGCTAAACTTATACATCAGCACATTTGTGTCGGAGGACACCCTGACCGTCCCCACTAGTCGGGTACACATCACTGTCAAACCTCCAACTGCAAAAGTAGTCGACCCCCAGCCGACAGAACAACAACAACCAACAGTAGCACCACAGCAACAGATAACCCCTCCGGCTCCAGCAACCGTCGACCCCACTCAAGTACAGACAGGTGAAGTCGAAGGCAACGACCCGGAATATGCTTTATCTAAAAGCATCATCAAGAAGCTGGCTAAAGAAATAGCTGTCGCAAGAAAAAAAAATCAAAGCCCTAAAAATACAACAAGGTAGGGGTAAGCGCAAGCTTATTCTGGCTGACTCATCCAACGATGAGGAGGAACTAGCAGCCACGGCCGTCGACATTGTCAAGGATGCCCGTGCAAATAAAGTGTCAGTTTAAGTTCAGTTTCAACGGTACTTGGACGCAGGAGCTCCGGAGGGTCGGCCAAAGAAAGCAAAAATGGCATAGACACCTGAAAATGTGGTCGACCTTGTGTCAACCCCTCCCCCCCCATCCCCGACAACCATAGTCAAGGAACAAGCACAAGTACATCAGGAAGATAGTCCCCCTGAGGAATATCAATGCGCTATCCCGGAGGCACTCAGAGCCAGAGTCGACCAGGACACGGAGCTTACAGCTTTCTTCGCGACACTTCCTGCACTGTTTAAGTCAGCCCAGAAAATACAAACAAATACTCCTCTCTATGCAAGCAAAAACCCATATGCAACTGTTACGACGGCATTCACCCACGACCAACAAGGTGACGTAATAGGAACATTAAGATCTGTCACCGAGCCAATCGAGACCGACGCCCAGGACAACCTACCCACTACACCTTCAGAAGCAGGTATCTCTTCCGACCAAAGTTCACAACACACCCCAGCCAACCCTTCGACCCCTGTCCATACCCCCACTCCATCCCCAACACCACCATCATCACAACCTCCCTCCCCACCACCTCCACCATCAAAATCCCCACCCGCAGAATTACAGCCAAACCCATCACAGTCACCGTTATCTTCACAACCAGAAGTGGCCATCCCACCTCCTCAAACAGAAACACCCCCCACCTCCCCACCACATACTCAAAAAGAAACACAACCGACTTCTATACCACCTAACCAACCAGAAAAACCCTCAGCCTCCATTCCATCAACCACAGACCCAACCTAAACTGCTGCAGATACCCAAGAGAAACAGCCAGACAAACAGAAGAAAAAGAAAGAGCAGCATAGAACATCCGGTCTCTGGATTAGCCTAAGGGATGAAAGTTCCTTGGATGACACAGAGGTCAGCCAACTCCTTAAAACTGTGGCCAAAGAGTCAAAGAAAAGGACAGATCGAAAAAATAAAGAGCTTGTAGCCAAAAATGCAGAAGAAGTCGAGTTTCTCGGTAGATGCAGAGCTCTAGTCCAGATCGTGATACCAAGCCCTATCGAATTCGACACAGATCGACCACTTGAAAGAGCATATCGGCTCTTTGAGACGATGGTATCGACCGTCCAGACCCGGCTGCAAGAGACTAAGGAAGGACAAAAGGAGGAGACTGTTCAACTGCTCCTGGCCCAACACACTGCATTCTCGGAAGCATACAAAGTTCTCCAGGATCATATGGAAGAATCAGTTTTCACTAAGGAAGTATTACGAGACTGGCTTAATCACTATGGGCAGGTCTATCAGCAGACAAGGCAGGCGCGACAAGGTATTCAGGATTTCGAAGGCCGGAAGTCGACAGAGGCAGAACTGCGGCAGACCATTGAAGAACAAATTGTGATGGAGACCAACAAACTGCAGAAGCTAGAAGGAGAGGCATATCAGTGGGTTCAACAAGCCCTTCCCAACTTAGAGAAATTCGACATCATCTTCCCACATAAGAAACGACTCATCAATGCTGCAGAAGAGCAAAACCAACTGTTGGGTCCCAACATGGAAAATATAGCAGAAATGCCCATGTCTGAAAAGATGTCGATCCTTTCAAGTCTCACTACCTTAAAGATCGATATCCAGAAGGCATTACAGAGTTGGACCAACTTTTAGCATCATCTTGCCATCACAGCTCCAGCTATCGTCGAAGTCTGCGTCCAGAGAAGACCGACCATCCGTCTGCACAGTCCACAGCAAGAGCAAGTCTGAATGGTTCGACAAAAGTTCGTTTTTTGTACCTCCCTGTTTCTTCGGGACGGAGAAACGTTTTGTTCATGGGGGAGATGTAGAAGGAGCAAATTTGACATAAGTCGACTTGAACAAAGACCGAATTGTCAGCCGACTAAGTCGATGGGCCAACTAACTAGAAAGATTAGTCGGCTAACTAACAATCGTGTCGGTTCACCGAACCGACAGGTAGTTATTTTTATAACTGTTTGTAACTTTTATATATTAGGTTGTTGAGCCAAGCAAAGAACTCAGTTCAGTTATGTGCCTTGTATGAACTCATTACATTAATATAATATGTTTTCCTATATGTTCTTATCTCTTGTATCTGATTTATAGTTATGTTTTAGTATGTATTATTGGTAACCTTATGTGATCTGTGAGATTACAACATTCTTCAAGCTTAACTAATAAAAGGAAAGGAGTCTTTCTTGGCTTGCAATACTTCATTCCGAAATTCTTCAGCAGAACTGAAGCATACTTGGAATGATGTAACTCGATTCCAATATCTGATTGAGAAATATCAAGCCCCAAAAATTGGCTTAACAATCCCAAATCATTCATAGAGAAGGCATGGTTCATTACATCCTTCAAGGAGGAAATTTATTTCTTGGAACTTCTTATGATAAGGATGTCATAAACATACACTAGAATGATGATTAAAGAACCATGAATCAACTTCAAATAGACATTAGAATCATACTTACATCTACAATATTTCAGTGATAGAAAAAATCCATCAATCTTGGCATACCAAGCTCTAGGAGCTTGTTTTAGCCCATACAATGATTTCTTCAACCTACACACGAGATGGATTAGTCACAAAAAATTATGGCTTCTGCATATATATTTATTCTTTCATATCACCATGTAGGAAAGCACTCTTTACATTCATGTGATGTACTTCCCACTGCTTGGAATCTACAATGGTCGAAACTAGTCTTATGGAGTCCATCTTTGCAACTGGTTCAAAGGTATCGTTGTAGTCAATAACTTGGACTTGGGAGAATCCCTTGGCCACTAACCTTGCCTTATATTTCAGAGGAGAACCATCAGCAAGAAATTTAGTTTTGAAAACCCACTTACACTTGACTAGCTTTCTCCCTGGGGGGAAGAATGACTAGATCCCATGTGTCATTCTTTTGGAGCGAATGAAATTCCTCCTTCGGGGTTGTTTTCCATATCGGGTATTCACATGCATATTCATATTTTTGTGGATCAGATTCAACCATTATAAAAACCTTATCAGAAAAGAAAGTATCGTTGACATAAAGGGCACTCTCGAATTTAGATATAGTCCTCCTAGAATCTCTAGGATTCCCAGCTAGTTCCACAGCTACTTGGATGGTATTTGCTGCCCACTTTGGCCTTGTGGGGATGTTTGGATATGAAATTAAATCATCATTATTAGACATATCAGAATCCAAAATTTCATTAGTTCCTTCACTTACAACCAAAGGTGGAGGAGGTGAGGAGGACTCTCCAATTTCTGTTGCTACCAAAGGCTCTTCTTCGAAATGAACACTCATTTAAATGAAGTCTTTTTTAGTGCTAATGTTGATCAGCTTGTACCCTTTGGAATATTCGGAATACCCACCAAATAGGAACTCATGGATTTTAGGTTCCAAAGCCCTCAATTTATCTAGTGGAATTCTATCCCATGCTCTTGAGCCAAAAATCTTGAAATAAGACACATCTGGTTTGTGCCCACTCCAAGCTTCGAAAGGATAAACTCCATCAAGATGCTTCTGAGGCACCTATTCTGGATGTAGGATGCACATTTTATAGCCTTAGCCCAAAAATTTGGTGGCAAAGTATTAGACTCCAACACACAAGTAGCCATCTCCTTGAGGCTTCTATTCTTCCTCTCAGCCACACCATTCTGCTGAGGTGTGTAGGGAATAGAGTGTTTCATATGGATACCTGCATATTCACAATAATTAATGAACTCGTACTTGACATATTCACCACCATTATCGGATATGAGGATCTTAAGTCTCCTCCCAGACTGTTTCTCAACCAAGGCCTTGAAAACCTTAAAGTGGTCAAAAACTTCAAACTTGAGTTTAAGGAAGTAAACCCAACAGTACCTAGAAACGTCATCTATGAAGGTAAGGACATACTTGTCTTGACTCATGGAAATATGAGGGAAGGGACTAACAATTTGACTGTGGATGATCTCAAGAAGTGTTGAGGTTCGCTCATGACTGACTCTCTCATACTTATGCTCTTGATGTTTTCTTAGAATTCAACCCAGACAAAATCCTTTGGAAAAGTTTATCTTTGGAAATCCTGACACCGTATCTTTTTCACACAAATTTGAAAGGCATTTATAGTTTAGATGACCAAACCTCTCATGCCAAAGTTTGCTTGCTTCATTGTCATGGGTGAGGAGAGTAGAGGGGTTAGAGAAAGGCATGAAGTGTGAGAACCTATAGACTTTTGAACCACGATCCACAATACCTTTAGCAATGAATCTACCATTAGCAATATTAGATATTTCAACTTCAGTGGGAGAGAAAACATCTAGTAGACTAACAAGAGATTAGCAGCAAGGCCTGGGACATACAAAACATTATTGAAGGAACCATGGTCAAAATCAATACTACCTTTACTCTTACTTTCAGTTTCTGAGTTATCTCCCAGCAAAATATTAGGACCCTTCTAATCATCAAGAGATGATTAGGATTCCTTTATTGAAACCATGTTCCTAGAAGCTCCAGAATCGATGATAAAGGAAGGAGATCTTACAGTGCTTGCAACCAAGGCATGTAATCTCTCTTGGTCTTCAAAATTGGATCCTCCTTCCTTCTTTCTTGTGCTACCAGGGAGGGATATGTTGTTCTTCTGCAGGATTTGATTCAACATATCTATCTACTTCTTCATGCAAGACCTCTCAGGATGAAATCCCTTACCACAGTATGTGCACTTGCTACCTTCACCTTTACCTTTCTTCTTCTGAAAGTTCTTCTTCTTGGAGTTTGATGACTCCTCTTGAGACTTGGCATTGTATCCTTTTTTATCTAGATGCTTCTTAGCCTTATTATTATCTTTTGAATTCATCTTGAAATCTCCAGCAACCAAAGCTTGATATTTGGAAGGTTTGATGGTGCCCATCAAGAACAATTTGTCTTGCTCTTGAGTCAAGGATTCCATGAAATCATCCAATGAAGGCATCTTACAATTTTGAGCTGTGAACTTGGAGGAATGGAAGTTCAAAAAAAATAATGAGTAATCAATGCCAAGCTTCGAAAGGATGGCCAAGATTAGTTCTTCTTATTCTTTATCAATGCCACATTGTTTTAGCTACAAAACAACTGAATTGAATTTTGAGAAGTAGACTTGCAAGGATTCGAAGCTTCTTGGACTCAGTGCTATCAACTCATTCTCCAGTTGGTAACCTCTCATCTTATATTTCTTCCCAAACAATGCTTTAATTTTATCCCATACTTCATTCGGTCATGTAAGACCATCAAGAGGAAATAAAAGGTCTCTAAAAATGATGAGACATAAGAGACCATACGACTCATATCTCCTATTATTCCATTTGATATTCTTGGATGTTGCATTAGGCTCAACTTCAGTTTCCATGGTCACTCTGAAGAGGCATTTACTCCTCATCAGAATATCCATCCGTTCCTTCAGTTTGAAGTAATTGAATGGAGTCAAGATGATTGGTTGAGATTGATCCATTCTTCAACAACTACACCCTTTGACCAGACAATCTGCGCTCCCAATGAGTCATTTCAAACCTACAAAATAAAATTGAAGAGGAGAACAATCGAGATACTAAGGCTCTAATACCATGTGGATATTTGTCCCAATCTTAGAACAATTGAACTCACAAAATTGCCTGAAAATATGCAAGAAACACTCAAGAAGGAGACTGAATATGTGATAATCCACAAACTGTTGATGATATTAATTTACACCATCCATCATTAAATAGATGCATGGTGCTCATACAATAGATACTCCAAGGATTTTAAATCATTAGGTTGTTATTTGAATCAGTACAAAAGCAAGCTTACTAAACTAGTCAAAATCCCTCATAGGTGCATAAAGCACTTTCCAAATCAGTCAAGATGCTCATGAATTTTCCGAATGAGTGTGTACATCTCATAAGTGATGGAAATTTGAATTTATCATGCTTTTAGATGAGGAAAAGAGGGAAGGTGAGTGGGTGCAAAAAACAAGGCAGTCTACCTTAAAACTAGCTTTAGCTTTTGCCTTAAAACTACAGAAAAGTTGGAAAGAATGGAAAAATAAGTAATGTGCAGTTTCCATTCTGGGAAGCCTGTGGGTTGGAAAAATCTTATCTAGAATATTTATAACTCTCTCCATGAGTCATTTTTAGCAAGTTTGACCTCAAAAATGGGTTTGGGTGGAAACTATCTAATGAGGAGCTAGGAATTAATCAAAAAGATTAATTATTGTATCCTAAGTCTTGGGATGGGTTTTGATTATTCCAACACTTTGCCTCAACCTCTTTTCTAGTACCCATAATGTGGCCAAGGTTGCAACTATGCCTCCTAAGGAATGACCCACAAATTTGCACATGTTAGATCCTAGAATGCATTAACACAATGTTAAAATAAGTCACTAAGTATTTCCTCTTTTTATGAATCTAAGATCATTCTGTACTGAAAGATAAATTTGTTTACATTTGCTTGGAAATCTATATTCTCCATAATATGGAGGAAAAACTTAAGAGGTCCCTGGTGGATAAGGGTTGGTTGATCATCATTACCCTTGAGGGAATAAAAGAAGACGTGGTTATTAGTTTGTATATTTCCCTCTCCATATTTTCTCTCTTTGGCGATGAAACCTTCTATTTTATGAAATGAAGATGTTGCAGCTACAATGATTTCCCAAGTTTCTAAAAAATTGGGACCCTCCTTTGAAATTTTGTCTTGCTTAGATTTGCTGGGATTGTTTAAAGTTACTACAAGTTTGATTGATGAGGGTGATTGTTAAATGAATATTTTTTATGCTGATGTTGCTTTTGACTTAAATTATGACTCACGAGGGTTTTTTATTTTCACTGTCGAAAATTTTATTAACTTTGGATCGGAGCGTAGTCTCCTATGTAGCCGCCGTTACGGAGGCTAAGTAGGATAATGACCCGATCCAGACTCTCATTTGTTGCTGATGCACTTTTGGTTTATTTTTCGGCATCGGGGCATCAGTCCTTTTTGCAACCGCTATTTTGGAGGATCGATAATAAACGTTCCAACAATTTTACCCGTGTCGATTTCATGGCTCTTTTTCGCTATCGGATTTGTGTTGGACTTTTGATTGGGGATTAGAATTTAGCATTTTCGATCATCGATGGTTACATTTTCTGGCAACCCTAGTCTATTTCAATCCCACCATTGCAGCTCTGGAGCAGACTAATTGTCCGACGCAGTTATTCTTTTTTTTGCCGATTGTTGCAACCTTTTAGTAGGTGTGTTTCCCGTCGTTGTGGTTCTGTAGCAGGCTAATTGCCCTTTCCTTGTTTTCCTTTTTTCCGATGAAGAGTTGATTTGTCTGATGCTTAGTGCTAGAGTTGGGATTTTTCCCGCTATTCGGATATATTTTACATTGTTCTATGGAATAGCGGAGGGTTCCCATGGGCACAAGTCAGTGTTAAAGTTGACTGAGTTGAAGAATGCGGTTCGGGGTTTGGTGTTTTGAAGATTGGAGGTTACTTGGCCCTGGTCTTTGCTCTCGTCGGAAGGTTTTTGTTTTAGTACGATGAGGCCTAGATTGGGAGGTAGAGTTTTTTTTATCAGACACGTGTTTAAAGTTCTGAACAGGGGTTTAGCACAAACTTGTGGGATTTCATTTTCCTTGACATTTTTTATTTTCATGCATTAATACTGTTTATTTGTAGCTCATGTTATAGAACGCTTGATTGATCGATTTTATATTACCTTGTTAAACACTAATGATCTAATATACGTGGAATAGGAAGGTTGCTGCAAAGAATATAGGCCTAAAAGGTAAAGCTGAAGATAAGCAGTTCTGAAAGAAGAATTTAAATCCTAAAGAAAAAGAGATGTTGCTCGAGGAAAAGAAGGGAGCGAAAGACTGAGACCAACAAGACCTAAAAATACTAACGGATGATAGATCGAAATCATTAAGAGCATAGGCTCAGGCCTAAGGAGTTTGTTAGTTACCAAGCTGGCCCCTTTTCATAAATTTGTTTAAATCTGGAATGTAACGTTTGGATGAATCATGAGCATTCACAAAATGACAAAATAGTGAGAGGAAATGGTTGGGGAAACCCAAAGGTTTTGCCTCTGGTATAAGTATAGGAGAGTTAGACAGAAGGGGGACTTTTTCCCAGTTAGACTTGTGAGAACACATTGTAAGAGGAACTATTTCATTTTGCAATATATGATTACAATTTTGCCTGTTGGAGAAAGCTTTGGTGGAATGTTCAAATGTTGTTCAAAGGATGTGGTTGAAGGGGAACTATTTCGTTTTCAGCTTTTATACATTAACCGTGAGATCGTTCTAACTTGTTGAACCTATGTTCTTTTATGAATGCTCTCTGGTTTATTTCATGATAATTTCCACTATGAGTAATGAATGTTTTCACAGACAATGAGCTATCTTGTTGTTCATCTATCTATCCATGTTTATGTGTTTTGAATCAAAGAACAACTATCTGTGATTTTTCTTAATGCATGAACAGTGATACATTACTCATTTAATGATGGTCTCACTCCCTAGGGACAGCTTAGTTAGTTTTATTTCTTGCTATGTGTGGTTTAGATGCAAGAGAGTCTAAGACGAGAGGTAAGAACCTGCGCATCACATTGTCATCGCTCCTTGTATTATTTATCAAATCTGCATTTTAGATAGGCACTTGCATCTCATAGTTAAAGTTAAAAAACACAAAAATATATACGATGGACTCGACCGCAACCAGTAAGACCCTTTATTTTTGTTACTTGACTTACGATAGCCGGACCGCAAACCGAACGGATTCCCCATACCAAACAGTCACGGGCTAGTTGGGAACGTTGACTGGGGAGAATCCCTTGCTGTTGTTGCCTGCAATTTTCTAGGCCTCAACAAAAGGGAAGGAAACTTATGCACTTATGTTTTTTGAATCAAAGAACAGCTATCTGTGATTTTTCTTAATGCATGAACAGTAATACATTACTCATTTAATGATGATCTCATTCCCTAGGGATAGCTTAGTTAGTTTTATTTCCTACTGTGTGTGGTTTAGATGCGAGAGAGTCTAAGATGAGAGGTAAGAACCTGTGCATCACATTGTCATCGCTCCTTGTATTCTTTATCAAATCTGCATTTTAGATAGGAACTTGCATCTCATACTTAAAGTTAAAAATCACAAAAATATATACGGTGGACCGGGTCATAACCGGTAAAACCCTTTATTTTTGTTACTTAACTTACGGTAGTTGGACTGCAAACTAGACGAATTCCCCATACCAAACAATCACGAGCTAGTTGGGAACGTTGACTGGGGAGAATCCCTTACTGTTGTTGCCTGCGATTTTCCAAACCTCAATAGTTTCTGGCACTAGAAGGAGGGCCACCAGTGCATGGCTAGCCGAGGAAACCCATTTCCTCGAAATTACTCCACCAGTGATAGTTTTGAAAGCAGTTTATTTCCCAATCCGAATCCCGAAGAGAAGTGGAAAGAAAATTTGTATTCTGTGGATAATGAAGTTGTTAATGATCTGACGAAACACACTAGAGCATATGTGAAGAGTATTGGAGGATTACCCACTATCCCTAATTTACCCCAAACAGAATACAAGAAGAAAGACCGTCCCATCTTGGAAGATTTAGTGTTGGTTGGCGATTTGGAAGAATTAGTAGAAGTAGCATTACAGGAAGTTGTTCAGCCTTTAAATCAAGTAGGCCCAGATACACCTAACGGTTCACCTGTCCATACTCCTGCTCACTCACCTCCTCACTCTCCACCTAGACTCATGGAAGGTGTAAATGGAAATCAGCCACCTAACCCACCAAATCCACCACCTGCTTGGAAAGCCAGATCACCTCTAAACTTATCACCTCTGTTGCATGACTTACCTCAAGCTTTTGAGAAGATGCTGCCCAAGTTTGACCCAAATGAGAGGATTTTAGTAGATGACCATTTGCAAATTTTATGCTTGGCCATAGAAGGACTAAAAGCTGGAGGACACGAGGATGTAGTCTATAGACTTTTTCCGCGTGCCCTTAAAGGAGTAGCAGCCTCATGGTATTTTGGTTTGCCTGCAAACTCAATACCAGAATGGGATACCTTTGAAAGGATATTCAGAAACAAATATGCAACCCAAAAAACTCATGCGGCTCTCATGAAAGGACTGTGCGCTTTAAAGAAAGAAAGAAAAGAAAAAGTGCATAGTTTTACCCAAAGATTTGCAGCTTATCTTAAGAATTTTTCTGAAATTGATAAGCCCTCAGAAAAAGTTATGATTGAGTATTATACCTCAGCTGTAGGGCCCTATTTGGCCATGCTTTCCAAAATTAAATCCAACCCTACACTAGCATAGACTTATGAAGAAGCGGAGAGAGTAGAGGTTGAAAAGGAAAGCATCGAAGATTATCCTGAGTAGTCAGGAGAGAAAAATGTTGGGAAGAAAGCTTTGTTATTTACTAAGCCTAAAGAGGAACAATCACATGATTTCGAAGGAATGGCAAAGATGATGCAGAAGCTCTCTAACAGAATAATAGACTTGGAAAAGGAAAAGGAATCCCAGAAGTTCTATAAGCCTTACTACAAGAAAAAAGAGGATAACAATCAATCCCAACCCCCTCCACATAGTCCTGCATTGATGAACTTAATAGAGGTAGGGATGGATAACTTTTTTACTTTCCACCAACAACCCCATTCTGAAAAAAATTGTCCTCAATGGATAAATTCAATGACATTAGTGATGAACCAGCTGTTGGATTCCAAGTTAACAGAGGCTGACGATGAGGAGGGAAAGGATAATAATAAATCAACAGAAAAACAGGAAGATGATACCATGGTTTTATGGGACTGTGTCTTGTTGTTTGATACAGAAGAGGAAAAGGATCCGAGACATGACTATATCTCAGAAACGAATGTGACAACGAGAAGCCAAGGGTTGATTAAAGAAAACAGTCTTATACTCCCGAAGATTAAGAGACTTCAAAAGAATGTAAAGAAATTTCGGAAAAATACCACAGCAGATAAAATTCCTAAGTTCACCATTACCAATAAAAATCCAAATCATCTCAACATGCCAACTAAGCCCATTGAAGAGAAGATAAATAATGAAAAGACAAATTTCAAAGAACATAGGATGGAGTATGACATTGTAGAAGATATCAAAAAGGTGAAAGCAAACATTTCACTATTCGAAATGTGTAATGTGCCACAGCAGAAAGAAAAATTGTTAAAAGCATTAGAAACGCCTGAAGAGAAACTTCCTATTAATACCCAACCTGAAGAAGAAGAAATTGAGGAAGCAAGTGTGGGAGGTAAGTCCAAGTATAAAGCTCCACCTTTTCTCCTCACTTTTGAAATCTTCAATCATAACGTGCACAACTGTCTAATAGACTCAGGGGCATCAGTAAATGTTATGCCACTTTCAGTATGCAAGAGGATAAATGGACAACCCAAACCATCTACCTGGAAGGCTACTCAGCTAGATAGGACCAATGTGAAAGTAGTTGGGGAAATGGAGGATGTTCTCATTTGCTTATCTTCAAATGATAAGGTATGTCAATTCATTGATATTGTAGTAGCAAACATACCTGAGGCTTATGGACTTGTTTTGAGTAGAGATTGGTTAGCAAAGCTAAATGGATATTTTTCTTCAGACTGGTCACATCTGTGTTTACCTTATAAAGGAATCCCAAACCAAATTAAATTTATAAGAGACCCCCACGTGAAACACAATGTCACGCAGTTAGAAGGTAAGAATGAACTAGTGAATTCTATTTTGGGGAACTACTTTATTGAGCTGGAACCAGGAAATTACCAAGCAGAAGAAGTCAACATTACATCAGACACCCGACCTGGTCTCCTTCGGTTTTCGCAGGCTGATGAAATTTATTGTAAAATAGTAGACTTAGCTTTAGATGTAGGTTATGATTTAGGTACGGTAAAAATAGATAGTTTTTGGACACTTTTTTTTTATGGATCTAAGACATTAGAAGGATCAGGAGCTGGTTGTGTCCTGATCGATCCAAAGAATAATAAACACTTCCTTTCTTGTAGATTAGAGTTTGGATGTACCAACAACATAGCCGAATATGAAGCATTGGTTCAAGGACTGAGGAAAGCAATTGAATTTAAAGTGGAAAATCTAAAAGTATATGGAGATTCTGAAATAATTGTGAAACAAATTCGAAATCAGATACATTGCATTTCACCTCATTTAAAAGCTTACCAAAGTGAAGTATGGGATTTGCTTAAAAAAATTTGTCCATTTAATATTGTGTCAATTCCTAGACTAAGAAATGTCACAGCTGACTTGTTAGCCACCTCATCTGCAAGGCTCGTACCCTCTAATAACAGGTGTTCTATTGAATTGCTTGTCAGGCCTTTGGTTCCAGACATGATTACAAATTTATGAGTTTTTGATGATGATCAGCAGATCCTTGAATGCTCGACAAATGATGATACTTTCAAAGGGGCAATTATCAATGATGAAGAACATCAAGCTGAGCTAAAATTTGACAATTTCATTCCTAAAGGAGTCAGGAATTTAGACCGAATGTTTGATCTAAACAACAAATTCAAAATACCAGCAAACGTGAAGATTCACAGCTCATCTTTACAATTCGAGCTAATAAACTTAGGAACTGAAATTGAGCTCAAATATGTGAATTTGGGAAAGTGTCGTTCCCCTGATGAAAGAAACAAGTTCATCAGTTTGTTCAAACAATACAAAGATGTGTTTGCCTAGACATATGAAGATTTGAAAACCTATGACACCAAGATTATTTAGCATATCATCCTCATTAGGACTGGGGTCAAGCCTTATCAGCAACCCTTAAGGAAAATGCATCCCAAACTTGAGCCTTTAATTTAGAATGAAGTAAATAAATTACTGGATGCCAAAATCATATTCAAAGTTAGACATTCAGAATGGATCTCGAACCTGGTACCAGTAAGAAGGAATCTGGAGAAATTAGGCTATGTGTGGATTTTAGGAATCTAAATCGTGCCTTAGATAAAGACAATTATCTAGTCCCACCCATGGAACAGATATTACAAATGGTCTCGGGTTCTAAGTTATTTTCATTGTTAGATGGATTCTCTGGCTACAATCAAGTACTAGTAGCTAAATAAGATAGACTCAAAACTACATTCAGAACAAGATGGGGGACTTTTGCTTACAGAAGGATGCCTTTTGGACTCATAAACGCTGGAGCTACTTTCCAAAGGGCTATGGATATAGCTTTCCATGGTCTGATTGGCCGTAGTGTTGTGGTATAACTCGATGACATCACAATATTTTCCAAGAAAATAGAAGAATACGCATTTCATTTAAAGCAAATTTTTGAGCGTTGCCAAAAATATGATATCTCGCTAAACCCCAAGAAGTGTGTGTTTGTCGTTATAGAAGGAAAGCTACTGCGTCACGTGTTATCTAAGAAGGGGATCTCCATATACCCAGAAAGGATCAAAGCTATAGAACATATCCCTTTACCCCATAATAAGAAAGGTATGCAATCATTCATGAGGAAAATAAATTTTGTGCGAAGGTTTGTGCCTGACTTTGCTCAAATCGTTAAACCTCTGCAGCAAATGGTGAAGCAACGTGTACAATTCAAGTGGACTGATATAGAAAAGAATGCATTCAACAAAATAAAAACAGCTATTGCTCACGCACCATCTCTTAAAAGCCCATATTTTGATAAAGATTTTATTTTGTACACTTTCACATCTGACGATTCATTGGCAGCGGTGCTTACTCAGAAGGAAGATGGGGGAGATGAATTCCCCATATCATTTATGAGCACTGGTCTAGAGGGCGCTGAATTGAGTTACCCAGCTGTGGATAAGAAAGCTTATGTAGTCTTCAAAGCTGTAAAAAAATTCCAGCCATACATCCTCAAGAACCGAACAAAGGTAATAGTCCCACACCTAGCGGTGAGATCTCTTTTCGTGCAAAAAGAATTAGGAGAAAGAAGAGGCAATTGGGTAACAGCTTTACAAGAGTATGACCTCGAATTCAAGCCAGCCTCCATACTTAAAGGGCAGGGATTGTGCAAACTAATGGTTGAAGGCAATAACAATGAAGAAAGCGATTGGGAAAATGAAGCTGAATTACATATGATGGAAGTATGTCCTCTTTTTACAGCACCAGAGTCCTGGTACCAAGACCTTGTTCATTACCTTCAGAAAGGCGTGTTGCCAGAACATTGGAATTCCAAGCAACGAAGAGAGTTGTGCATTAAATCAGCTACTTATCAGATTGTTGATGAAATTTTATTTAGGAAAAATTATGATGGAGTCCTTCTCAGATGTTTAGAAAAGGAAGACGCAAAAAAGGTTATAAATGAGTTACATGATGGGCCTGCTGGAGACCATTTCTCTGGAGATATGACAGCCCACAAAATTCTCAGGGATGGGTACTATTGGCCCACGCTGTTCAAGGATGCTCATGCCCATGTGAGAAAGTGTGATATCTGTCAGAGGTGTGGGGGAAGACAAGCCAAATTAGCAGGACCACTGAAGCCGGTTATGATAAGGGAACCATTTGAGCAATGGGGAATTGACGTCATTGGACAAATAAAACCAAATTCTTTCTTGCAGCACAAATATATTTTAACGACAACGGACTATTTCACAAGATGGGTCGAGGCCATTCCGCTACGGAAAGTCAATGAAGATGCTGTCATGTATTTCTTGCAGGATCATATCATGACCAGGTTTGGGGTTCCAATTTCCTTGGTTTTTGATAATGCTACTTACTTTTCTTCCATTAAATTAACTGCATTTGCTCATGAAAAGGGAATTAAGTTGCATTATTCTGTAGATTAATACCCACAAGGAAATGGATTAGTAGAATCTACGAACAAGAATTTGATTTGGATTTTGAAAAATATTGTCATAGAAAAACAAAGGAGTTGGCATTCAGTATTACCGAACGCTCTTTGGGCTGATAGGGTTACACCCAAGAATTCCCTAGGTGTGTCACCATATACCCTTGTTTATGGAAAGGAGGCTATAATTCCTCCGAACATTATGCTACCATATTCCATAATAGCCCAAGAGTCTAGAGGCACAAACAACGAAATCCTGCAACTTAGATTTTATAATCTTTTGAAGGCGGAAGAGTCTAGATCCAAGGCCAAAGAGCGTTTTAAGCAACAGTAGGAAGTAGTGAAAAGGTGGTTTGATAAGCACAAAGGTGGAACAAAGGAATTTGAAGTGGGAGACTTGGTTCTTAAGTGGGATCACCCGCATGATGAAAAGGGAAAGCACATGAAGTTTCAACAGTTATGGGTAGGCCCTTTTTCAGATTACAGCAAAGCTTCGCCCCTCAACCTATAAATTGCAATATTTGCAAGGATGGGAGGAGAACTTACCAGTTAATGGTTTAGTTCTCAAACCTTATTTTTATTGATTTATTGTTTCTTGTTTTGTACATAAATAATTTAATTTGGTCGTTTGTTCGCTTTATGTCATGTTTTGTTTGATGTAGATTTTGTTGATGCGAATAAAAGAGGAAAACTTTTGGTTGCATGGAAAGCATCAGGGTTTTGGATTAATTAAAATCCTTGGATATAAGACTGTGTACTTTTGTTTGAGCTGGTAGAATTTCTTCTAGTAAGTAGTTTTTCATAAATGGCTATGAACACATTGAAGTCCCGCTTAACTCCTGAAAAAAACTCAAAATCAAAAGGTCTGGAATACTATTTCGAGGCTCCATCCATTTCACATCTAAAAAATTTCCTAGGGGGTGACAGCAAAAGACCCATGGAAAGGAAGCAGGGTAAACAATATAATATATATAAATGATCCCATGCCAAAAAATTGAAAGCCAAAAGGCTGATAAGAGTCAAAACTCCTAGAAAGCAATATTTATCAAAGCAAAGTACCGAATCATATGAGTACAAATTTGCCAAAAAGTTCTTCTCCGTCCATGAGCTGAAAATCAAATACATCTCTCACACAAAAGGACACTATGGATAGAGGATCCTGAATAAAAATTCAGAAAAAAAGGCATGAGAAGGACTCAAAAGGACAAAAGATCCAAAAGCACGAAAAAAGTGCAAAATGGCATGGGAATGAGGAAAAAATGAATATTTCTGTTTACCATATGTTACAATCCTGTGGTGTCCAAGCTGGAAGCTACCCAAAAGACAAAGGTAAAATGAAACTCATCTACTTGGCCTCAAAAGAGTTATCTTGACTTTGAGATTTTGGGTTTCCATTTTCCTAAGATTGGACTATCAGCAATGTGTAAAAGTACATATATTCTCCATTGGGGAAATCTGGACATCTTGAAGAATTCAACATTTTGGTTTTATTGATAAACAGTTTGTTACTTAGAGAAGAGTTAATTCAGAGATCTGGGTTTACCAGGTAGACGCCAATTGTTGCAGCTGCAATGATTTCCCAAGTTTCTAAAAAATTGGGACCCTCCTTTTAAATTTTGTCTTGCTTAGATTTGTTGGGATTGTTTAAAGTTACTGCAAGTTTGATTGATGAGGATGATTGTTAAATGAATATCTTTTATGCTAATGTTTCTTTTGACTTAAATTATGACTCATGGGGGTTTTTTATTTTCACTGTCAGAAATTTTATTAGCTTTGGATCGAAGCGTAGTCTCCTACGCAGCCGCCGTTGCGGAGGCTAAGTAAGCTAACGACCCGATCTAAACTCTCGTTTGCTGCAAATGCGCTTTTGGTTTATTTTTCGGCATCGGGGCATCAGTCCTTTTTGCAACCGCCGTTTCGGAGGATCGATAACAAACATTTTGACGATTTTACCCGCGTCGATTTCATGGCTCTTTTCGCTATCGGAATTGTGTTGGACTTTTGATTGGGGATTAGGATTTAGCATTTCCGATCGCCGATGGTTACATTTTCTAGCAACCATAGTCTATTTCAATCCCGCTGTTGCGGCTCTGGAGCGGAATAACCGTTCGACGCAGTTGTTCTTTTTTCCGCCGATTGTTGAAACCTTTTAGTAGGTGTGTCGCCCGTCATTGTGGCTCCGTAGCAGGCTAATCGCACTTTCCTTGTTTTCCTTTTTTTCGATGAAGAGTTTATTTCTCTAATGCTTAGTCCTCGCATTGGGATTTTTCCCGCTATTCGGATATATTTTACATTGTTCTATGGAATAGTGGAGGGTGCCAGTGGGAACAGGTCAATGTTAAAGCTGTCTGAGTTGAAGAACGTGGTTCAGGGTTTGGTGTTTTGAAGATTGGCGATTACTTGGCCCTGGTCTTTGCTCTCGTCGGAAGGTTTTCATTTTAGTACGATGAGGGTTGGATTGGGAGGTAGAGTCTGTTTTATCGAACACGTGTTTAAAGCTTTGAACAGGGGTTTAGCACAAACTTGTGGGATTTCTTTTGCCTTGGCATTTTTTATTTTCATGCATTAATACTGTTTATAGATCATGTTATAGAACACTTGATTGATCGATTTTATATTACCTTGTTAAACACTAATGATCTGATATACGCAGGATAGGAAGGTTGCTACAAAGAATATAGGCCTAAAAGGTAAAGCTGAAGATAAGCAGTTCTGAAAGAAGAATTTAAAGCCTAAAGAAATAGAGATGTTGCTTGAGGAAAATAAGGGAGCGAAAGACTGAGACCAACAAGACCTCAAAATACTAACAGATGATAGAGCGAAATCATTAAGAGCATAGGCTCAGGCCTGAGGAGTTTTTTAGTTACCAAGCTGGCCCCTTTTCATAAAATTGTTTAAATCTGGAATGTAACGTTTGGATGAATCATGAGCATTCACAAAATGACAAAACAACGAGAGGAAACAGTTGGGGCAACCCAAAGGTTTTGCCTCTGGTATAAGTATAGGAGAGTTAGATAGAAGGGGGAATTTTTCCCAGTTAGACTTGTGAGAACACATTGTAAGAGGAACTATTTCGTTTTGCAATATATGATTACAATTTTTCCTGTTGGAGAAAGCTTTGGTGGAATGTTCAAATGCTGTTCAATGGATGTGGTTGAAGGGGAACTATTTCGTTTTCAGCTTTTATTCATCAACCGTGAGATCGTTCTAACTTGTTGAACCTATGTTCTTTTATGAATGCTCTCTGGTTTATTTCATGATAATTTCCACTATGAGTAATGAATGTTTTCACAGACAATGAGCTATCTTGTTGTTCATCTATCTATCCATGTTTATGTGTTTTGAATCAAATAACAACTATCTGTGATTTTTCTTAATGCATGAACAGTGATACATTACTCATTTAATGATGGTCTCACTCCCTAGGGACAGCTTAGTTAGTTTTATTTCTTGCTATGTGTGGTTTAGATGCAAGAGAGTCTAAGACGAGAGGTAAGAACCTGCGCATCACATTGTCATCGCTCCTTGTATTATTTATCAAATCTGCATTTTAGATAGGCACTTGCATCTCATAGTTAAAGTTAAAAAACACAAAAATATATACGATGGACTCGACCGCAACCAGTAAGACCCTTTATTTTTGTTACTTGACTTACGATAGCCGGACCGCAAACCGAACGGATTCCCCATACCAAACAGTCACGGGCTAGTTGGGAACGTTGACTGGGGAGAATCCCTTGCTGTTGTTGCCTGCAATTTTCTAGGCCTCAACAAAAGGGAAGGAAACTTATGCAACGCCTTCATACTCATTCAGACTAAAATTATTTGAGTTGTTTGCAGGATGTAACTCTTCCCAACCCTTGGACAGAATTCCACATGAAACAAGGAAAGTTCCAATATCATGAGAAATAGTGGGCCAGCAACAACATTTATGTAAATTATCACCAAGTTGAAGAAATAGGCCAAATACATGATTCTTGGATATTCCTTTGCTAGGATGAATCCGCGACATAACCCCATACATGTTGGACGTTCATTTTCCATATAGAGTCCAGGGAATTCATCCCTCCATGGCTCCTAGGATGGTCCTCAAGATTCAAAAATCAAGATTCAAAATTTTCCAAGCCTCAAGGACTTCCATATTGGACTCTACAGACTAGCGAATTATTTCAACTATTGACCAGTCGTTTTGGGCTCTTTAAGCTTAAAGTAAGCTATCAATATTCTAACACAAAATTTAATTATCGCCATAAGAGCTAACCAGGAAACCAGTAGCCCATAACAAGCAATATCACATACTCTGCTATGAGGCTTCTAAAATTCCAAGACCCGCAATGTGACAATCCTCTGGGTTGTAACAGCAGAGAAATAGTTTCCAATAATCGAAAAGATGCGAGAAAACTTGGATTATATTACAAAATTCATCTATTCTGAAAAACATGTCAACATGTTATATTGTAACACCGGCTAATGATAGTAGGTACCATGCCAAAGGCCCTAGTTTGGTCTTATCTGTGTGTAAGGGGTTTCGAGTCCAAGTTCTCACTGTTGATAGGGGAAGCTTCTTAAATAACCTATTTTAATCAAACGATCAACATTTGATTCCCGTGACAGACTTCCTTTGTAGGGGAAAAAGTAATTTATGTGTATCAACATGTGTTCCTCATATTGCAATATAAATTTTCCAAAACAATTGGGGTAGGAGTGACACCTGACCTGTGTAACCGCATTGGATACTAAGTACCATCTCGTATGCGAAGAGATGAATTAAAGTCCACGAGATTCGAAACCATGCCCACTAATAAGCAATTAAAAATTACCAAAATCCACTTCTAACCTAATAGCACACAAATGTTGAAATCACATTTTATGTAGATGATTTTTCAGCAAATGCAATCTTAAGGACGTCAATATCCAAGATTTCATAAAAATAGAACATGGACCTAGTCTGATTGCAATTAATTTACTAATTACTAACGGTAGATTGTTAAATTTGGGGTACTGCAGCTTTTCCAGAGGGATAGTTTGATTTATACATGTCTAGGCATTAATTGTCTGCTACAGTCGCTTTGTTTTATGAGCAGACTTAACGTCATTCTAAATGTCATATAAAAGTTGGTTTCTCTCTCTTTTTGTAATGGCGACCATAGTCAAAGTAACAATTAGTAGAGCAATTAAGTTCGTACCTAACAATAAATTTTTATGGTTGTTTAGACTTGTGAGAAGTTCTCCAAAAATTTCTTAAACAATAATGTAGTATTGTCGACTGCCTGAAAGAGATGATAGCTTGAAAAATGATTCCATGATTTTAGGATGAATCAAGCCTTGGGATGCACGATATGGATGCTTAGCTTTAACAACCGAATGACCTTTTCCATGGAAACGCACATTCACTGCCATGATGGAGTAATGCAATAGTAGATAAAATTTACTACAGTAGTAGATAAAGAGAAGGAAAACGTTACCACCACACCCAATTCTGATATCACCTTGTTGTCGAGTTCTGGGAAGGGAAAACCAAGGATGACATCAACTACTTTTGCCCAATCAAAAAATCAAAAAATCAAATTTAAAAAATACATGTATTAATAACTATTAGCAACTAAGAAAAAAATTTCAAATATTACACTGTACCGACATGATTAATACATCTTTGCGATTTATATATATATTCTTGTCAAAAACATAATAATAATATAATTCTATATTGTTCATTATACCCAAGTTTTTCTTACAACAAAAAAAACTTTCACATTGAATATTTACATGATTTGTGAGTTCATCAACTTATTGTTGAATATGAAGTTGATTATTGAAAACAGTATATCAAGCAGTCAAAGTCATGATACATTGTAATACGATGCAAATGGGCAACAAAACATGGAAAAATGCCATTCATTTTTCATTAATATGAAGTTTGACAAAAGATCTTCAATATTTAGTCATGTCTTAACTTTTCACGAAACATTCTAATACAATGAAAATGGAAACAAAACATGGACAAATGGCATTCGTTTTTCATTAATATAAGGTTTGACAAAAGATTTGCAATATTTAGTCATGTCTCAAATTTTTAGAAGTTGACATTGTGAGGTTTTTGGAAATGATTTTGTTCATTATACACGTCTTTTTCTTATAACGAAAAAGACTATCACATTGAGTATTTCCATGGTTTCTGAGTTCATCAACTTATTGTTGAACATGAAGTTGGTTATTGAAAATAGTATATCAGGCACTTAACGTCACGATACATTGTAATACAATGTAAATGGGAAACAAAATATGGATAAATGACATTCATTTTTCATTAATATGAGGTTTGGTCGTGTCTTAACTTTTTAGAAGTTGAAATTATATAGGTGTGTGTGGGTTAAAACTAAAAAATTATAATAAAAATAGAAAAATATAGAGGAAAATTATATTTAATGTCGAAATTAATGTACAAGTTCTAACAATAGATATGTAATATTTAGCTGGGTTTCAACTTTTAGAAGTTGAGAAGTCTTGGAAAGCCATGTTGCATGGTTGTTAACATAGTTATTAATTTAGAGGAATATGCCTTCAAAACGAGAAATCTAGTTTTAAAAACTAGTTATTTTGTGTCAAAATATTGAGATCAATCCCTAAATAAAAAAAGCAACGTTATTGGTTGCATACTTTTTTGGGGGAACAAAATTACAACCATTAGCAACAATCACATTAAAAACTGGTAATGTTGCTAACAAAAACCTTTTAAAAAAATTCCAAATAAAAAATTGAAGCTACTAGTATTATTCTTTTATTGATGTTAAAATTACAAGAGTTTAAAATCATGGGCTTAACAATCGATACTTTTGTGACCAAAAATTTAAAATCAATTGTTAAATAAAAACATAGTGTTACTAGTTGATGTTGTGGCATCTAGGCCCGGAAGGAACAGTTGAAGATAAATGACTAAGGACACCTAAAGGAAAGTCGATGACCTTCAGAAGAATGGGTAGACATGTTGACAAAAGAAGGGGAGAGAAAGGCTGACAAAAGAAGGATCGATGGAGAGAAAAGAGATGTGGTAATTCCAACCTTAAGTAATCAATGGTTGATGAAAAAAGATGAAAAGTGGTCGACGACGACATCCCAACCAAAATTTGAGAAGAAGCCGAGAAGTAAATCCGACCGACTACGGTAGGTGAAAGGACAAAATGTTTTCCAGAGTCCGAGGACAGAGTAGTTGGGGAAATTGAAAAAGTTGCAAGTCAGTTATGGTGGTTGTTGCAGGGAAGTTGGGTGGTGCGCAATCTACACAGTTGGACCAAAGAATACATTTAGTGCATTGATGGTGATTCCTAGGAGTAGGTGAACTTATAGAAGGAAAATAGAGTCATGTTCACTGAGGCACAACTATAAATACCAATTCACATGTAGCGAATAGAGGCTTGTTGTTAAATGATAATTCGTTGTGAGGTTGCAAAACTTGCTAAGAAGCTTGGACCGACGAGCAGAGAGTTTCAATTATTTTTGTGCGTGAGGCCTACGGTTGAAACCTATGTGTGTTGAGTGTTGAGGACATAGCATTACCTCTCATGGTTGTATGTTGTTTGGTCGATGTCCATTCTGACTAGTCGAGTAGAGACATGTATGTAATTCCTCTTGTAAAAAAAGAGATTGTTTCCTATTTAATTGAAGGCCATAATTCTTGGAAACAATTGTGTTGTGTGCATTTGTTTGTATTTTTATGGTGTGCATTGATCAACAGTAGACCACCAAGGTCACATCTGCATCAGTTGGTAGCAGAGAAGGAAGTTGTTCTACGAAGAAAAATTCATTCGAATTGAACATCGAGTGGAACTGCAGTTGCGGTTGGTAGAGTTGTGAAAGCGTGGTTTGGTCAAGTGAGTGGAGAGATGTCTTAGAGAGGTGTTAAAGTATGTGGTAGAAGACAACATGGAATTGCAAGAGTTAGTATCAACCATGAAACCTTCGAATAATGCATTTAGATGATGAGAACATTGAAGAATGAGTTAGCCTCCTTGAAAGAGGCCCATCAACGAGGATATGCTACAGAAACCCTCAACCATAGTGACGAAGAAGTTGAGGATGAAGGTGATGTACTGGGTGAGGAAGAAGAAGAAGACCCAAAAGGAAAAAATTTGAAAGTTCTAACAAAAATCAAGGGTAAGGACAAAATGGACATGCCTACTTACTATGGAAGTACGAACCTTGAGGATATGATAGATTGGATCAGGGAAATAGAGAAATATTTTGTTATAGAGTAAATAAAGGACCCCAAGAGGGTAAAGGTTGTATGTCTGAAGCTAAAAGGTTGTGGTTCATTGTGGTGGGATAATGTACAAATCGATCGATCAAAAAAGGGTAAATAGAAAGTGAATACTTGGGATAGAATGGTAGCCAAGTTAGAGGATAAGTTCCTTCCCATAGACTATATGATTTTTCTGTTTAGGAAAGTGAAAAACCTGCGATAGGAGGAACTGATAGTGAATGTATTTATCGAGGAGTTTTATCAACTGTCGATTAGATTGGGACAAAGTAACGAAGGAGAGGAGGCAATCACTAGGTATGTGAATGGTCTAAAATATGTCATTCAAGACAAGTTGATCCTGTCAAGGTTTAGGACAGTCAGAGAATCCTACCATCTCGTTTTGAAGGCAGAGGAGAAACTTTCTAAAACTAATTAGATGAGTAGAGGAAAGTTGACTCCTAGAAGTGAGAGATATTTTGCCACCATAGTATAGACCATCAGTATGAAGAAGGAAGAAATTCAGGATGATCGACGAGAATAAAGCATGACCACCGATAGTGCATCCGAGTACCAACAGGGAGGAGAAAACTCCAGGAGTCGAGGGGGAAGTGGTTGTAGAGGATCTTTTAGCAGAAGAAGAGAAGACTAGTCCAAAATAGTCTACTACAAGTTCCTAGAAATAGGACACAAATCCTTTGAGTTCCCAAAGAACCTGCATACATAGGATCAAAAGGAGGCCAAAGGTCAGGGAATCTATGACAAGGCTGGCCTGACAACGAAATAAAATTATGGTGATATTTCATTGGAAGGATGTTAAAACTTGACAAACCATAGAACACTCTTGCAGTCTACATGACAAGAAGAGGAAGAACCGACTTAGAGGAAGTCAATCCTCTAGACAAAGGGAAAGATTCGGTACAAATGTTGTTTAACCATCATCGATGGAGGAAGCACAGGGAATCTGGTCTCAATGGAGGTTATCGACAAGTTAGGGTTAAAATTCCATTCACCTGAGTGCCTATAAGGTGTCGTGGTTACAAAAAGGTCATCATGTGATGATGACACAACAGTGTCTGATCAATTATAATATTGGAAGATTGCATGATAGTGTATTGTGTGGTGTAATTTTGATGGATTATTGTTACCTATTGTTTGGTCGACCGTGGCAGTACAATTGAAAAATGTTGTATGACCATCTTTGAAACACAGTACGTTCAAGAACAATGGTGAGATATTTTGACTTATTCTCTTGGTCGAAGAATCAAATGGCCATGGAAAAGAAAATGGGTATTGGGAAAAGCAAGTGTCGATGTGTTCAACAAAATAATTCCTCAAGGAGGAAGAGAAGTAGTAATGTTTCTTTAAGATTATTTCCAAAGGACCAAGTGTTGATAAGTCAACTGAAGATCTCCTTATAGATGTCAGAGAAGTGTTGTTGGAATTCAAGGGCATAATGGTCGATGAGATGCCGACTCAGCTGCCGCTGACAAGAAATATATCACACCAAATACACTTGATTCCAAAGTCGAGTTTGCCAAACAAAGCTCCACACAAAATGACACTGACGAAGAATGCAAAGTTAAATCGACATGTCCAAGATTTGTTGGACAGAGGATTGATTCAAGATATCCTACGTCCATGTGCAATATCAATTGTGCTAGCACCAAATAAAGGAGGTGAATGGAGGATGTGTATCAACTCAAGGGCTCTAAAGAAGATTACAATCAAGTACATATTTCCATTGCCAAGGATGGATGACTTGATTGACTATTTGAGTGGAGTGACATACTTCACCAAGATCAACTTAAAGAGTGGATAACATCAGATCTAGATAAGGTATGGTGACGAATGGAATACATCCTTTAAGATGAAGGAAGGATTGTACAAGTGGTTGGTTATGCCATTTGGGATGACCAATGCACCAATTACATTCATGAAGATGATGAATGAGGTACTGAAACCTTTTTTGGTGAATTTTGTCATTGTCTACCTCAACGAAATATTGGTTTTTAGTCGGACAAGAGAAGAACACTTGTCACACATTCGACGGGTACTACAGAGGCCAAGCCAGGAGAAGCTATTGGTGAACCTGCAGAAGTGTTCCTTAATGTAGAAGGATTTGGTGTATCTGGGATTCATTATTTCAAGACAAGGTCTAAAGATGGAACTAGAAAAGGTCAAAGTAATTTTGGAGTGGTCGAAGCTGACAAGTGCCACATAAGTGCGAAATTTTCATAGACTCGTCAATTTTTACCAAAATTTCATTAGGTATTTTAGTTAAGTATGTGCATGAAGAAAGGATATTTCAAGTGGACGAAATCATGCTGACGAGATTTTGAAGAGCTAAAGTATAAGGTGACGAAGAGCCTAGTTTTAGCTCTTCCTGACTTTGAAAATATATTTCAAGTTTACTGCAATGCAAGTGGGTTAGCAACTGGAGTTGTGTTGATCTAGGAGGGTTGACCAATTGCATCCTTTAGTGAAAATTTGGATGAAGCTAAGAAGAAGTATTCAGTCTACAACCAATAATTCTATGCTATTGTCCAAGCATTGAAGAAGTGGTGGCATTAATTGTTTCCAAAGGAGTTTGTGTTGTTTACTGCCCATCAGACTTTGAGGTACTTGAACACCCAATTAAAGATAAAATAGAGGCACACAAAGTGGGTTGATTTCATGCAAGGTTATACCTTTGTATTGAAGCATAAGTTGGGGAAGACTAACAAAGTAGCCGATGCTTTAAGTCGAAGAATCATATTGTTGGGGATGACTACAACAAAGTCAAGAGGGTTAGAGTCTATGAAGGATGACTACAACAAAGTCAAGAGGGTTATAGTCTATGAAGGACAACTATGAAGTCGATGAGGATTTTGTTAGTGCATGGAGAGCGTTGAAGGAATCGTGGAGTGGAAATATGACTCCATATTTGTATTATCTTATCCAATAAGGATACCTATTCAAGGGTCGTCAGTTATGTATCCCTACAGGATCAGTGCGTGAGAATCTAATCAGGGAATTGCACAATGGACCATTAGAAGGACTCTTTGGCATTGACAACACCAAGGAATTGGTTAAAGATAAGTACTACTAGCCATGAATGAGGATGGATGTAAGGAAGTGGATATGGCAATGTTGAGTATGCCAACATTCCAAGGGGAGAAGTCATAATACAAGACTGTATTCTCCATTTCCCATACTGAATGCACCATGTGAAGATATCAACATGGATTTCATGCTTGGATTGTCAAAGACACAACAAGGGAATGACTCCATCTTTGTGGTAGTCAAAAAATTCCAAGATGGATACATTTATTGTGTGTTGGAAGACAAGTGAAGACATCAACATTGTTGTACTATTCTTCAAGGAGATCATGAGATTGCAAGGGTTGTCGAAGAGCATTACTTCGGACAAAGATACTAAGTTTATGGGGCATTTTATGGAGAACCCTATGGAAGAAGCTCCACACGAAGTTGCAGTTTAATTATACATATCATCTACAGACTGATGGGAAGACTGAAGTCATGAGCAGGACCTTAGGAATTATTTTGAGATGTTTAATTATGGATGGACCAAAACAATGGGAAAACGCGTTGGCTCAGTAAGAATTTGCATAAAACAATTCAGTGAATCAGTCGACTGAGATGAGTCCATTCCAGATTGTTCAAGGGAGAAGTCTGCATGGAGTAACAAATTTAGTCAACATGAGTGAAGAGTGTTGATGTAGAGTCATTTTTTGACCACACAAAGGAGGTACATGAACAGGTGAAGCAACAACTTGAGAAGAGCAATGCCACCTACAATCTAAGAGATGACAAAAGAGAAGACTGCATTCTTTTGTAGAAGGAAATTTAGTGTATGCGTAATTGAGAAAATAAAGGTTCCAAGGAGGGATATACAATGAGTTGAAGTTGAAGAAGATTGGGTCGTGCAAAATATTGAAGAAGATATCATATAATTCCTATGTGTTAGAATTTCATGTATGTATGGGAATGCTTTCGACATTCAATGTTTATGACCTTCACAAGTTTGAAGAAGGGTCAACAAGTGACGAAAAATAAATAACCGACGTGTTGAGACAAATGCCAATTCAGTTGAAAAGTGAGGTCGTGAAAGTACCCGATGACCGAGAAGTTACGAAGACCAGGAGCCAATGAAATAAGGAGTATCTAGTTCGATGGATGGTTAAAGACCTGGAAGATGCGACATGGATCCCATAAGAAGAACTAAAGAGCTTGCAAAGGAATGAGAAAAGTTATTTTCAAACCTAGGAGGTTGATGCAGGGACATCTAGGCCCGAAATAAATAGCTGAATATAATCGACTAAGGATGCTTGGAGGAAATTCAATGAACTCCAAAAGAATGGGAAGACAGATCAATGGAGGAAGGGGAGAGAAAGGATGATAGAAGAAGGATCAACAAAGATAAAATAGATGTGGTAATTTCGACCGTAAGTAGTCAATGACTGATGGAAAAAGGTGAAAAGTGGTTGACGATGACATCCCGACCAAAGTACGTGAAGAAGCTGAGAAGTAAAGCTAAATGAGTATAGTATGTGAAAGGACTGATTGTTTTCCGGAGTGTGAGGACATAGTAGTTTGGGCAGTTGAAACAATTGTAGGTCAGTTATGGTGGTTGTTACAGGGAATCCAGGTGGTACAATATGCAGATTTGGACAAGAGGATGTATTTAGTGTGTTGATTATGATGCCTAGGAGAAGATGAACTTCTATAAGGAAAAGAGAGTCTTGTTCACTAAGGTGTAACTATAAATACTAGTGCACATACAGTGAAGAGAGACTTGTTATTAGATCGTGAGTTGTTGTGAGGTTGTGAAGCTTGCAGAGAAGCTTGGACCGTCGAGCAGAGAGTTTCAATTATTTCTATGTGTGAGCCTACGGGTCAAACCTATGTGTGTTGATCGTTGAGGACATAGAATTCCCTCTCATAGTTGTATGTTGTTTGGTCGATGTTCATTCCGACTAGTTGAGCATAGACTTGTATGTAATTCTTGATCTTGTAAAAAAAAGAGATTGGTTTCTTATTTAATTGAAGGCCATAATTCTTGGAAACAGTTATGTTGTGTGCATTCATTTACATTTTTGTTGTGTGCGTTGATCAACGTCCGAACACCCAAGTCGTGTTTGCATCACTAGTGGAAACCATTTTTTCTTGTGTTCAAAATTACAGCATTCTTGAATCCTTGTCTTTAATAGTTAGTATCGTTGTAATCAAAATATTTAAACCAATCCATAAATTGAAAAGTGATATTACTAATAGCATCCTCTTTTAAAAAGTTGTGAACGCTTCAAATTACAACATTTTTGAGACTATGGTTTAAAAAATTGGTACCATTACAAAAAATTCAAAAAGAATAATTATGATTATGGTTTCGATTCATAACGAAAACTACACCTTTTATATGCTTAAAAGAAACAAAACATTTAAACAACAATAATAACAAAATCTAAGGGCGACATGAATGGGAGGAGTAATCATTTGGGGGCTAGGGAAAGCATCACATAACTAGGAATAAATGTGTGCACTTTAGATAGGACTTGAATTATTACAAGAAAAAGGCAGGTCCAATTTCAATATTATATAGGGGCGACATGAATGGGAGGAGTAATCATTTGGGGGCTGGGGAAGCATCACATAACTAGGCATAAATGTGTGCACTTTAGATAGGACATAAATTATTACAAGAAAAAGGCAGGTCCAATTTCAATATTATATAGGGGCGACATGAATGGGAGGAGTAATCATTTGGGGGCTGGAGGAAGCATCACATAACTAGGCATAAATGTGTGCACTTTAGATAGGACTTAAATTATTACAAGAAAAACGCAGGTCCAATTTCAATATTATAAACGATTCTCTTAACAATTGAGCTTTTGCGGAAAACAAGGACTTTGAATAAGGAACACCAATCGAACCTAGTTTTAAGAATTTGTCAAATGCTTTAAAATGTAAGAGTAAGTGCTTGTGGTTTTCCATGTCCTCCGAAATCAAAATGGGTTGGTAGATAATCAAACCAAGCCAATCATGGAGCCTCTCTAAAACAACAACGGAGTGAGTGTTGTTGCGCTTGGATGGATCCTTATCTCCCATGATTCCGAGAATAACATTCAATCAAGGTCAATCCCCACATTATGAAAAATGCATTAAGTTTTCTAGGCGATCGTTCAAGGACCTTCGACCTTGCTCGAGGGTATACCCTTCGGCGCCATTTGTTTTATCAAAGGAAACAAACTATGCCATATATGGATTTGGTGTGTCCCTTTCGACCTCTTAATGATTTTTTTCTCCAAAGAAAAAATTTGTAAATATTTTATTCACATTCAGCAGATGGCCCAAAAGATCCATTATACAAAAAATCAACTATGAAGTTGTCATTACATACCGATATTTGCCTCAAGAAGAGCACAGAATACCATTATCATATCCAAAATATGATCCAACAGTAAAGTTGTCATTACATACAAGAAAATACCTTAGAAAGAGCATGATGTTTACCATTACTTTTCTGCAAAAATCAGCAAGTCTGGTCATAGAAGACTTTTTTTCATCATTCCTGATAAATCAGGTCATATCAACTGTAAATCGAAGGTGATCACAAGCAAAAACAGCCCAGAGCATAACTAGCTGGCTAAAGTAGTCTCAACAAGCAAGAACTGTAATCAATGCTAGAAAAAAACACAACAGCTAATAAAAAGGCCATCCATGCCATCCAATGAAAAAATATCATATCCATTTTAGCGTCAAATAAGAGGCCAATCAGCCCACATGTCATACTCTCAGTATTTTTGCTTGAAAATCACCAGTGGCAAGATGAAGCATATAAAAATCAGCCAGAGCATCATATCCAGGATGGAGCCAAATAAAAGGAAACTGATCACTTCATTAACAAAAGTGCCCAAGCATAGAAATCGCCATAGAAACCAGCAAGATATTCACAAGAAACTATCTGGAAAAAAAACTAAATGCATGAAACCATCATCAAAGACAGTCATACACCTGTAGATCAACAGCTCATAAAACCATTTTAGAAAACCTGAAAGGTTTCCACCATTGCTGCGCCTTTCTGTTCACAGATACTCCAAGATCCTTCAAGAATGTTGCCACCTGCTTTAGCCAAAGTATCTGCTTTGTAGTTTCGTTACCTATAAATGTGTTTGAAAGACACATAAGAAAGACTATCAGCTAAACAATGAACATCTTGAAGAATCATGGCTAATTCAGTATTTAGTAATCGATATTTACCAAATGCCCAGCTTATGACTAACTGGGAATCCCCAAATACTTGAATTTTATCCAAATTATGTTGCCTAGTCAGCCTAAGAAGAAGCTTAAGTGCACATAATTCTACATAATTATTAGTGCCCAAACCTAATCCTGCTTTGAAAGTAACATAATGGATATCAGATATGAACAGAATACCACCAGCCCCACAAATCATTGGGTCCCCAGCTGCAGATCCATCAAAGTAACCCCATGCATAAGTTTTATCAATATCTTCCACACAAATTGATCTGATAGAGACACAAGTAAAGACTGTGGTAAATTCTTTATCATACCCAAACTGTAGCTTGATACCTGTGCAGGGGTTATGACAAGATCCTCAAAACAAGACCTATTTCTTGCTCTCCAAATAAACCAGAGTACAATGATAGGTAAAGATTTGATAAGAACCACTTCTGAAATAAAGCACCAGTTTTTAAAACAAGCAGACAGGGAATCTCCATACCATAAATTATTAAGTTTCAAATGATCCTCAATAATTGACCAAACTGATTGAGTAAAAGGGCACTCCACAGCAATATGAAAATTGGATTCACAGCTCCGTTTGCATAAAAAACACCTTCCAGGACCTTCTCTACCCCTAGTACAAAGAACATCCCAGGTCAATGCTAATGATATGTCGTATAGAAGTACGTTTCCATTTTCATTTCCTACTTGGTAATCCTATGAGAAAGATGTGCAATCATGCCATGGGGTGGTGATTTGCTACTAAATTCCATTAGTCTCATTATGCAACTCGTTGTTGTTTTGAATTCCCACACAACAAATTTGTTATTTGTTCGCTTTAAACCTCAGTGTTCTTCATATCTGGCTTTCATTAGCTTCATAATGCCTCCAGTTTGGCATGGTCGATGAGGTTACACATGCTCAATAAGGTTACAGACATGAAGAAAGCAATAAAGAACTTTTGTCAAACGTGGAGAGGATTTGGACACAGTAGCTTAGGGATATTTGAGACCAGAGAGTGACACTAATATGAAGGATGATGAAATCACCTCTCACACTTACGAACTTATTGAACATGATAGTTATCCGCTTACTTTGTAAGTTTTGTTAACTTTGAGTCGAACTATTTTAATTTGTTTGTTTTATATATATTGGATAGCAACTAAGGTGCCTTAGGAACAACAGTGTGTCATAGAAAATGCAATTGGGAGGACCTCTTAATTATTTCAATCTTTTTCCTTGCTACTAGATTTTTCTCCATTAAAAGAACTATCGTTATGTAGTTAGTTGGGCATGACTTTAGCATTTTTTTATGCAGTAGCTTATTGATTATACATTTTGGATTTTTTGTGGTTTTTGGTCAAAATCCGGTAAATTTATTTTGGTATCCAAATTTGCAATTATTTAAATTGTATTTTTGAATGCATAAATAGATTTAGCACCTCCAAATACCCCACGGCACCTAGGTTATGAAATTTCCATAGCTAATATATGTGATTCTAATGTATTTTTACAGAATTTCAACTTGACTCCGAATAAAACAAGGCAAAAACTACACTAAAAAAAGTTGAAAACATAGAATATTTAGACTACAACATTTTTTGTATAATATAAGCATTTGTTACTATTAAAAAACAACAATTATTATTATTAGTATTAGTATTTAAACATAAATTTTAAAAAAAAAAGAAATGAAAAAATGGAATAAACACTTCCTATGTTGATTATGAAGTAGAAAAAACACTTTTGCAATTGTGAATTATAATATTGAGTATTGTTTGATATTATCCTTTTGATGGTATACTTGTATATATTAATTGATCATGATGTGAATGCATGTTCTTTTTTACCTTTTATTAGCCTAATTATTACTATTATTATTGTTTTTCCATTCCCTCCCATTTGAGAAATAGTTTGTCCTCAAATCCTAGTAATTAAGATTCTCTGTAATTCAACACATTTTCCTAGTAGCATCATTTTTATGTGTTTGGTTTAGTGGGATTGAATTGGATCTTGATTTGAGTGTTGATGAAACTATTGTTTAGGGTGTGCAACATATTTTGAAGTCTTTTGACTTATTTGTTAAACATGAAAGCTTCAGTCGATTCTCGTTTAAAATATCATTTCCTCACTTTCAATGTTTTATCTTCATATGCGATTATGGTTCCTTTTTTAGTAGTTGAATATGTTTTTATTGCAATAATAACTTTCAACCCCATATAATTTATAACATTGTGCTTTCTAGGTAAATTCCACGAGTTGTTCTTGAAGGTTGGTGTTGTAAGTACCCCATCTACATTAATCATTCAACACCTAGTTCCATGTCCATCTTGTCGAGTAGTAAGAGTGTACAATCCTCTTTGTAGTTCCAAATCTTGGATTTGTATTAAGACTTGAATCTATATTCTCCTTTGACCTTTTGTTTATCAAAAAATGTAGATGTGAGGTATTGATGGGGCAGATAAAGATGTTTAGTTATGTATGGCATTGATGTGTACATAATTATTAGCATTGTCACAATCTATGACTATAATTAAATCTCTATGTTTTATGATTCCCTTGAGCATTAGGGTCTTAGGTTGTAATTTTCTTGTCATGGTTACAAACTTGGAATTGTATGTTTTCTTCCCTTTTTTCTTGGAACCTAGATCTTATCAACATTATTGAGATAAGGAAAAATATATTTAATTGCAAGTTCTTGTATTTGTTCTTTTCTAATAGTTTTTTTTAAGACACATATTCTTCATTTCTATTTTGTTTGGTGCACAAGATTGAATCTAATGAGAGTGTTGACATTGCTTCATCATCTATTTTCGGTGTTTCAATTTTGATCGTATTGGATTAACTTATTCTACCAGTTATGTTATGAATTGTAGTCGATGATTTTATACTTATTGGAATTTTTTTGTAAGTTATTGGTTTTGTTGTTTAATAATCTTTCCTTTTAGATTGTCTATCAATCTCTTCTCTATACTCATTAGATATCCTTGATTCTTTGGTATTGTTGTCTATACCCCTTATTAAGTCCTTCCTTTCCCTTTCGTAATCCCCACTTAACTTATCAATTGTGTCCCTGTTTCTTAATTTGTCATTTTTTTCCCAAATTCCTTTTGAGGATTAACATTCCTACCCATAATTTATGAAGCAATATCATTTTTGTCTTCATAATGATGAACATTTGTTTGTGCTTCATCATTAATGCCATTTTTCTGGTGGCTTCTTGGTTGGAGGACCATTTTAATTTTTATGTGTAATTTTTTTTTAATTTTCTTTTGAAAATACAACTTTTAAAGTAAAAATTTTAAAATTTTAGCGAGGAGGGGAGAGCAAACTCAGAATAAAGGTATGAAAGGAAAAATGTGGTTGTGTATATAAAGGGATAATGGTGGTTGAGTTAGTGGAACATAGGGGATTTCATTCAATATGCACTCTGCAACAGTGTATTTATTGTTGTTCCTACAGTTATCTCAATATTAGATTGAGCATTGGATTAGATCCAATGGTCACATCCCTGTAGCATCGAGAATAAATGAATTGGTGCAAAGTGCATATTGAACACCCATTTGGGATCACAATTGACGGATGAATGACATCATGATGGTGTCGAAAGATGGAACATATTTTGTACAACTACTATGGTGGTTGTACAATTTTTTTTCCTAATGTGAAGTGTGATAGAGGGGTAAATTAATGGTCATTAGAATAGACTACAAGCTATTTATAAAAAAATGTGCATGAATGGAAATTGCACAAATCACATGTACAAGAGTGTTGATCATATGCATGAGAAGATTATAGTTGTTTTTGGACAAAATATCAATTGAGGGTTGTACAAAATAACAAATGAAGAGTTTGTTGAATTAAACCCTAACTTCCACAAGCTAGTTTTTTTACTAGTAAAAAACTCTAATTTCCACAAGTTATAATCTAAACATGTAATGAATAAGGACCTAAAATTCATGCCATGCATAGTTATATATGTTGTTTGAATTCCATTTAAGTTTTATTTTCTGAGAAATTCTTGAGAAAAAAGTTATAGAGAAAATTCCAAGATGACTTGTTTTGGAAGAGTCCAATCTATGATATTGAATGTTATGAACCAAATATTTAAGATAAAATAATATAACAAAGTAGACACAAAGTACAACAATGTAAACATGGAGCACAACTCCAATATAAATTAGAATGATAATTTACACAATGAATCCTTAAATAATACGATATCCTTCTCCAATTATTCTAAGACATTCCTATATATAATCATTTCATGTGTTCCTCGACAATGACTAGAATACCTTTATATATACATATTGTCTCATTACACATGAGGACACTTCATCAAGATGGCCCTATTATATATACATTTTAATGTCCATCTCATGTGACCTGCTTGATGATTTGTTAGCATAACCCCTAGTAAATCTATCCTAGGAGGGGTTAGTTGTAAATAATAATAAATGTCTCAAGTATGCAATTTGTTAGACTTAGGATAAAAAAATAAATGAATGAATAAATAAAATCCTTATGTTTAACTTAATTTTATTTATGCATTTAATAAATCTTATGTCAAGTGAATGTACTAGGTGGAAAGGGGGCACATAAGATCATGTGGACCCATGAAGTTATCACCCAGAAAGGGAAACCTAGAGCAAATCAAGGAAGAGGAACAAATACAGGAAGAAAATAGAAAGCATGCATAAATTCGTCAGACATAAAAGCAAGGACAAAGCAGGCAAGTACAAGAAAAGTTGTCAACATGGAAAACATACAACTTTTGGAAGTCAGGAGGGCACAGTTTCCAAAAAGGAGAAAGGAATGTCAGTCTAAAAGCGGTAGGGTGCAGTTTCCAAAGGGAGAAAAAGGCATGTCAATGGAAAGTCAAGAAAGCAATCAAGTTTCCCTATTCACTCATGAGGGAGCATTGTTCAAGGAATTAGAGCTCACCCCTCTCCCATATTTTGGCATTTTGAGTTTGTGAGAGATTAAGCTCTGGGCTTCTCTAGTGCTTGGAGATGTGCCCAAGCCAACTGTGGGAGATGTGCCCCATGGTATTGTTATAGTTTTTCCTCCTTAATTTGAAGAGTAGAGTATGCATCCAATGATGGAGTTCTAATTGCAATCCATTATTTCCATTTAATATAAGTTTGAGATTTCTTCTCAGTGATTGAAGGCTTCCTATTCGAGTCTTAGTGAAATTGTCCCCCCCTTCTCTTCTTCCTCTATAATTGTTTAAAGAAGACAAGCTATGATACTGGATTGATGGATTTTGGCCATTAATGGTGGATATTTTTAGTATTTCTTATTATATCTAGAGTTATATTATCTTCACTAAAGAGTTTGAGAGCTTGTCCTGTCAATCCATAATAAATTATGGTCTCCATCCTCCTTGTAATGTTGTTTTCAACTAAAGCTAGATACCACTAATTTTCCTATGAGGTTCATTTCATCCTCTTTGAGTTATATTTGATTTAATGTTTCCTATATGAAAATTCGGTGACATTTCTAATCACTTTCATGAAGTTTCATATGATATTGGCTTACCTTGGCTAGATTTTCTTGTAAATTTGACTAGTTTTATATTTTTCGGAATTAGATTGTCAAATATCCATGAAATTCCTTCATTATTATATTGATAGTTTAATGATTTTCTGAAAAATATTTCCATGTATGAAACTCAAGAATAGTGACCTCCTAAATATGTTTGGAAATCCTAGAATTGGACCCTTGTGTGTAGTCCTAGAGACTAGTTTTTCTTGTGCAACCCCAAGAACGTTAATAACCTAGTTTAAACCCAAATAAAATTGTTTTTGATTATATATAAAAACTTTTCATATATATTCAAGCTTATTTGAGCCAAATCCCCTCATCATTGGTCTCTGGGAAGTGAATAACAAGGGTTTATTTTACATATGTTGGGGTGCCCAGGAGCTTGGGAGTAGACTTCAGCCTGGATGATGTTTGAAGCCTAAATTTTCCCAAAACATTATGAATAGGAACCTAAGTTATCATGACCCTCATCAATTTCCTTGGTTTAAAATTAGTCCTTTGATCCTTGTCTAATCGATTAGTGCAATTTCCCCTTGTTCACATTATTTGTTTCAAATTCTTGAGTAGAGGGAGTCAATGATCCAGTCAGATATGATTGGTCATTACATTCGTATCATAACTATTTATTCTTATGGTTATGTTATTAATTATGTTAATCACTCCTTGTACTGAGATGGGGAAAAATGGGCCAAGTCTAGTTATATTTGTTGTGAGTATAAAAAAAAGCCTTGTTTTCTGGTACATTTTTGCATAGTGTTCTTGAATACCAAGAAGGCTATATGCTGTAGAGTTAGTGTGCCTAAATCAGACTTATATAAATTATAGTGGTATCATAGCATGGTCCTCTGAACCTACTCTTGATATGCCTTGATGAGTCCCAAAAGAGATCCAAATCCAAAGCACAAAAATCCAAAATAGCTTTTCATGGTTGAAGAAGAGGAAGTCAATTCCATCCAAGGTGATATTTGAGGGGAGAAAGGAAGTATGGATTACAGAGGAATAAGTAGAGAAGAAAAGTATGATATGTTTGCATAAAGCATGTTGAAAGTTATGGAGAAATTTGCCTAAGTGAAAACAGAAATAAGATACATTTTGTCTAGATTGGTAGACAAGAAAGAGGGGAAAGTCAACATTAGTGGTTCCCATCAAGAGGATAAGAGAATATTCAAGGAGAAAATATTTTCTAACACTAGACCCCATAATAGGCCACATGAATTCAAATATTTTCCAAGGTCTACTATGCCTAAGTTTCTGGAGCTGTCACATACCCCAATTTTGTAAAATTATGTAAATTGTTTTATTATATTTCTGAGACATTATGTTAAACTTAATCCTAAGTAGGAATTGATGACTCAGCAGAGTCAACAGTAATGGAGTGTAATTCAGAATATTTTATTATTAATAAATAAATTATGGAGACAACAGCATGGGAGAGCTGTTAAAAAGAGGTTACTGGTCAAACTGGTAGATGGAACTAGGTGGAAAGGAAAAAGACAAGTGGCAGCATCCTCAAACACTTCCTAAGTTGCAGGTGGAAACTTTCCTATATTTGGGGTCATGATTCCCCAAGAAAGTGGAATCGGAGCAGGTGGCTCATTAATTGACAACTAACCCAAAAAGACCTAGGAAAACTTTTAAAAGTACTCAATGAAGAGAGCTAAGGCTGCTCAGTTATTTTCCAGAGAGAATTCATTCAGGTGAATGTTATTCAGGAAATTCATTGAGGAAGAGGGAAATACAGTAAGGAATTTGTTCTAAGAGGATTGCTGCAGTAACTTGATTTTTATTTACAGCTATTGGGCTAAAGAGAACTGACTGATAGTTCTAAGTTAATACTGAGTTTGAAGACTGGTATCTGACTTTGCTACACCTAGTTCCAGCCAGGGAGACCAGAGCGAGCTCGGGGGTCCTGAGAAGTAGTTGTCTGAGCGCTCTCCAAGAGTTGGTAGGGAGGAACGGCCTCCCATTGTTGTTGTTGTCCACAGCTTAAACAGGTTCTGTCACTTATTTCTTTACGTTTACTGAGTATGAATAGACGCATGTTATGTTTATTTTATATGTCTGAAGAGTTAGTCAGTTTAGTAAAGTTAGTATCTCAGAATGTCAGTAGTTAAATATGTTAAGAGTTACTTTGTTTTTCCACATCTGGTATCACCAGACCGTACTCCAGCACAGTATCTCGGTATTATGAAGTAGTATCCTTCTGAACCGAGTTTCCTATTTAATTACTTTCCATGACTAAAAGTGTTTCACAAATTCCTAAGTTGTTTTGCTTACAGTCTTCAAAACTATTTCCTAGTACTGTATCCTTGTTCCAGTAAATGCTAGCTGTAATAAAGAAAAGATAGACTAAGTAATTCTGCTGTTTAAAGCTTATAACTGTTATCTTCTAGTTTGCAATAATCTAACCTTTTAAATGTGGAAAAAGACAATACTGATAGTAGGATGTAAATTACTTATTGGATTGATTTTACAGTTAAAACCTAGTAGTGTTAGTCTGCATTTAGGTTAAGAATGCAGTCAGATAATTACTGAATCTTCTTGTATTTA
>LPNX010309816.1:164287-232852 GCA_001517045.1 Pseudotsuga menziesii | reverse complement strand
TGAGATGTAATATTTCCTTTTGAATAGTTGAATACTAAAGTTTTACTTGAAATAAATAAAAAATATTAATTGAGAAAGTAGTTTATTGGATTAATTATTCCACATTTAATGGAATATTTCTTTGAGTTGATTTTTCTAGATTTAATAGAATACGTATTTAGAGATTTCCAAAAAAAATCAATGTGGATGAAGTCCTTATAATAGAATATTTCCAAATTTAATGAAATATGTGTTAAAGAAGAAAGGAGAAACAACAAGAGACTACTCAGGAAGCAAATGTAGTAGGTTATGTGTTATAAGATGCTTTGATTCTTGCATTAGATAATACTAGTGATTACCGGGTAGTAGATTCAGGGGCTTCATGTCATGCTACACCCCATAGGAAATTCTTTCATGATTATGTTCAAGGTGATTTTGGAAATGTTTTATTGGGGGATGATGAACCATGTAAAATTGTTGGAAAGGGTAAGGTATGGATTAAGGTAAATAATTGAAGTGAATGACTGCTAAAATATGTAAGGAACATTCCTTCTATGAAAATAAATATGATCTCAATAGGGCAGTTGGGAGATAGAGGTTGTTTGTCTACATTTGGAGAAACATGGTGGAAGATCACTAAAGGATCACTGGTAATAGAAAAAGGAGATAGGTTAGGTACATTATATTTATGTCATCATAATACTAATTATGCTATCTCTGTAGATTCCACAGAAATAGGTGCGACATTGTGGCATCATTGGATTGGACACATGAGTGATAAGGGGATGTAGATTCTCCACTCAAGGAAACTGCTTCTAGATCTAAACCAGGTAAGTTTGGAATTCTGCGAGAACTGTGTTTATGGAAAATAGAAGAGATTTATATTTCTCAGTGTTGGGAAATAAAAGAAGAGTGAAAAGTTAGAGCTTGTCCGTATAGATATATCGGGACAAGATTAGCTACAATCTCTTGGTGGCTCTCATTATTATGTTACTTTTATTGATGCTGCAACTAGAAAAGCTTGGGTTTATTGCATTAGACAAAAATCTGATGTGTTTGATACTTTTAAGAAGTGGAAATATTTGGCTAAGAATGAGACAGGAAAAAGGTCGAAATGTATCAAATCTGATAATGGAGGTGAATACTGTAGAAAGGATTTTGATAGCTACTATTCACCCAATGGGATTCGTAGAGAGAAGACAGTCCCTGGAACACCACAAGAAAATGGTGTGTTAGAAAGGATGAACAGAACAATCATGAAGTGTGCAAGGTGTATGAGATTGCATGCAGGGTTTCCCTTAGAGTTTTGGGTTGATGCTATAAACATTGTTGTTTATTTAATAAACATAGGGCCTTCAAGCGCTTTGGATAGTGGTATTCCAGAGGAGGCATGGATAGGTAAACATGTAACATATTAATTTCTGAGAACATTTGTTTGTGAAGCATTTTTTCCATATTGATAAAGATGATAGAACAAAGCTTGAAGATAAATCTAAGAAATTTACCTTTATTGGATAGAGGATTGATGATTTTGTTTATTGTTTGTGGGATTATGGAAAATGAAAAATCATTAGGAGTTTAGATGTAGTATTCAATGAAAAGGTCATGTACAAAGATCCGTTTTAGGGAAAGAAAGAGGAAAAGGAAAACACAGAGTACATTGTGCTTGATGAAATCAAAGAAAATGAAGTTCCAAAGGCACTAGAAAATCAAGAGCAGTAGCAGGTACCTGAAACTCCTGCAACTGTAAGACAATATACTAGGTTAAGTAGATCCCCTGAATGATTCTCTCCTTCGCTGTATTATTTATTGATGACTGATTCTGGTGAACTAGAATGTTATGAAGAGGCAATGCAGGTAGAAACTAGAAATAAGTGGGAACAAGGCACAAATGAGGAGATGGAATCATTGATAAGAAACCAGACTTGGGATTTGGTTCAATTGCCTATAGAAAAAAGGGCATTGCAGAATAAATGGGTTTACAGGTTCAAGGAAGAAGATGGAAACAAGAAGTGGTACAAGGATAGACCTGTTGTAAAAATGAAAGGTATAGAATTTTATGAAATATTTTCTCCTCTTGTTAAAATGAATTCAATTAGAACTATTTTAATTCTAGTGGCAGTAGAAGATTTGCATATTGAACAATTAGATCTAAAAACAACCTTTCACCATGGGGATTTGGAGGAAGAGATTTATATGTAGCAAGCACAGGGGTATGAGGTCAAAGGGAAGGTGAATTTGGTTTGCAGGTTGAAGAAGAGCTTGTATGTCCTAAATCAAGCTCCAAGGTAGTGGTATTTAAAATTTGATAAGTTTATGACAGAACAAGGTTATGATAGATGTCATTCTGACCACTTTGTTTTTTTCAAGAGGCTAGATAATAGAAGATATATTATCTTGTTATTGTATGTCGATGACATGCTTGTTGGAGGGTCTAACATGTAGGATATAAATGTGCTCAAAATAAAACTAGCTAAATCATTTGCGATGAAGGATTTGGGTGCTGCAAAGCAAATCCTTGGTATGAGGATAATAAGAGACATGAAAAGTCACAAATTGACGTTGTATCAAGGTGAGTACATAGAAAAGGTGTTGCAGAGGTTTAGAATGTAGAATGAAAAACCAGTTAGTACATCATTATCCATCCATTTCAAACTAAGTAAGGATATGTGTCTAGAGACATAGGAAGAGATAAATTACATGTCTAGGATTCCCTATTAATCAGCGGTTGGAAGCTTGATGTATGCCACGGTGTGCACAAGACCAAATATTGCACATGCAGTGGGATTTGTGAGTAGGTATATGAATAATCTAGGTAAAGCTAATTGGAAATTAGTACAGTGGATTCTCAGATATTTGAGAGGTACCACTTCTCATGTATTATGTTTTGGAGGTTCAGACACTATTCTACAGGGATATGTTGATGCAGATATGGATGGTAATAAAGAAAGCAGGAGGAGCACCACAGGCTATGTGTTTATTGTAGGTAGAACAATAGTAAGTTGGATTTCAAAATTGCAACAGGTTGTTGCGCTTTCAACAACAAAAGTAGAGTATGTTGCTGCTACAGAGGCTAGTAAGACGATTATTTGGTTGCAGAGGTTCATGGAGGAATTGGGTAAGAATCAGGAGAATAATAGGCTGTACAATGAATACCAGAGTGTTATTGATCTTGCAAAGAGCTCAGCCTTTCATTAGAATACTAAACATATACAACTCAAGTACCACTTCATAAGATCTGTTCTAAATGAAGAACTGTTAAAACTGGAAAAGATACATACTAGCTAGAATCCTGCAGACATGTTGAGTAAGGGAGTAACCAGAGAGAAATTGAGTTCATACTCATTTTCTATTGGCCTTCAAGCATGAAGGTGAAAATAAGAAAATTTCTAAGTCCAAGGTCTAGAGCATAGTCCAGCAAGTGTAGTAGCGGTGGAGTTGCTGTGATCAGTCTCCAAGTGGGATATTCTTGGTTGTGGAGCCTAATATTCTAGATCTAGAGATATTATTTAGTCGTGTTTGTACCCCAGGTGTACTATACACTCATTACCCCACTTTGGGTTTAGCCAAAAAAAATTCAAACCCGTGATATTGGGTTAACCGTAGTATTTTCCCATGGTATTTCCCCTATAAAAGAAATCATCGTAATATAGTTGTGTATGGTATTGTATTGTATTGTAAACAATCTCTGTGATTGTGAGAGAGAGACTATGAGAGTGTGAAGAGGAAGTGCAACGGTATTGTTGCTGGTTGTATCCTTTCATCTTTCTGGACAGTAATAAAAGGACTGACAATTTCTGTGTGGACGTAGCCCATCGTTTGGGTGAACCACGTTATATCTGTGTCTCTTTGTAATGTGTTTAATGTGTTTTTCATCTTGTTTAATGATTTAACTGGATATCTATTATTGCTCTGTGGTCCTATTTTATAACAGTAATAATGGTTGGAACACAATGCAATGTTGAAATAAAAGGTGAAGAAACCCATAAATAATGGCGTTTGGTCCACTTTCCCATGAGTTTGGGGTTACATGACCCATGGTGGAGAAGGATTTGAAGAGTCACCAAAATTGGTCGTAAGAAAGTTGGTGTGAATCTTGAAGTACCCCCAAAATAATAATGCTTGGTCTACATGACACTAAAAGTTGTGGTATTTTGGCCCATTAGACCACATGAAGTTGCAAGGATCCCCACAAGAAATAATGGTTTATCCACCAAGTATAATGATGTGTCCAAGACCTAAGGAACCATTTAGAGAAGATACATAGTGATATTGAATTTTTGGACCAAAGTGTCATGATGGGTCCTTGAGTAGGGGTACTAACCCTTGAGACCACCTTAAAATACGGAGATCCACCATTTAAGAATGAGTTTAAGGAGACACTAAAAGAATATACTAGATCATGATTACGTGTATAAATAGAAGGAAAAACATTTAATTTTATCATTAATAAAGTCTCTCTTTCTATTGCACATATTTGGAGAAAAAGTGTGAAACTTTTAGGAGGAGTAATTTTTGGGCATCTTTGAGTATCGAGGAGAGCCATGAAAAATGGCATAACTTTCTCATACAGTAACAAAATTACAAAATTATTGGCTCATTGGAAAGATGGTTGCAAGGGATATGTGATGAATATATATAGATAGTATTTTGGTTTCTATATTGTCTCTTTATCTTGTAATATTAGAAAAGGTATGGTTCATGCTTGTCAGTTTCTCTTGTGATGACACATGTCTTTCATGGATAGAGCTCTTCTTGGATATTGGTATTTGAGCCTCTCTTTTGGTATATATCTATTAAGTCATTATATATGTTACGAGGAATATGATGATGCTCATTTTGGCATAGATATTCACCTTGTGATATTGGAAAAGGTATGGTTCATGCTTGTCAATTTCTCTTGTGATGGCACATGTCTTTCATGGATAGAGCTCATCTTGGATATTGGTATGTGAGCCTCTCTTTTCATATATATCTTTGATTTCATTATATATGTTACAAGGGATATGGTGATGGTCATATTGGATTAGATATGGTATGGTTCTTGTACATCGGTCTCTCTTGTGATGGCCATTCCTCTCATGGACTAGGTTCCATCTTGTTGTCTTGAAAATGTATGAATTTTGTACATGTTCTTGTGCTTGTCTCTTAGAATAATTGATGGTGATATTGGCATAGATATTGGTGCATAATTTGTGATGATCATGGCATAGATCTTCGTGATTTGTTTGTATAGACCATGGTGATTATTCAGACATATTGTATGATGGCATTGGCACAGATCATAGTGATTGTCTTGTCATAGTCCATGGTTATCTTGTGAAATATGGATCATTTCTTGTAATGTTCAAAATTTTGGAAATGTTTACGATGTAAAGGTTGAGGATCCAAATGGAATCGATGGATTATTATTTATGGGTATATATTTGGGGCATGTACATGTTGATATAGTGTGATATATGTTGAGATAATGTGAAAATGATTTTAGAACTATGACATTGACAATGACATTGTGACAGAGGTAGTGATTGTAGAATTGAGATAGATATACAGTGATTGTGACATAGACCAGCATAGACCCAAATACTAGGCTCTATCAAGCGTCGAGAGGGATCAAATCTCCCGAGGTACAAACTTCATTTGAGAAATATTTTATCCCTCCCTAGGTACGTAGTGGATCAACACCTATTTTATAATGCTCAAGGATAACTGGGATACAATTTAGGCCTCTTATTGTCATTGTTTCTTCTCTTCATTTTCTATACCAATTAATTACTAAGCAATATTTGGATCTCCCAATTTCATTTCTATATCAACTAAAACAGAAAATAATAATGTTGTAAAGTCAATACAAACTAAAACTAATGTTGCAAAGTCAATACAAATCAAAACAGATGTTGTAAAGTTCTTGAAAATTAAAACTATTGAGTAGTTGAAAGATAAATTAAGATAACTTGTACCAGAAATAATAATACAAGACACATAAAATTAAACAACGAAAAGTCTATTTACAACTCAATATATTTATAAAATAAAAAATTATAATATATACAACTCAATATATTTATATAGTAAAAAATTATAATATATATACCTTAAGGGTTTTGAACTTGGATCAATACAAACTCACAACTACAATTTTGTAGTCTAACATCAAATAAAACTTATATCTAACAATATTTATTTAAAAAAAAAATATTTACAACTTAAAGTAAAACTAAAATGAAATTTACAATAAAGAAAAAACCTAAAAATATAAAACTTGAGTCCTCTTAAAATAACATATATTCTAACTTATTCTAACTTTTGATTTATTCATATGCAAACATAAAAATTAACTAATTATTGTTGGCCAAATTAAAACTATTTACGTCTCAAGCCACGATAAAATTCAACGAATAGTGACATGCACTATTGCAATAAAACCGACTCCTCAGGATTGCCTTCAAGAACTGTCGATGGGAAAATAGAAAATATTGAAAATATACCCACTCTTTGAAACCGTTGGCTTTATTATATTCTTTACTGATACTGGACAAGTTTGTTGATGTAAATTGTGTAGGGAATGTGTAAATGCACAATCACTTTTTAATTTAAATATATTATTAATATTGTTTTAAATAAAAGTATTTATCAATCTATTCTTGGCGACCATGGAGTTTCCCACAACATACATGTGAAAACACCCCACTATATGAGTGACAGGAAAAGAGGCATACAATACACTTTTGATATATCCAAAATATACCATGAATGTACATGGTCAACTAATGATTATGTGGATTTGGAAGTAAACATGAATTTGATTGCATGGGACTTTTCAATTTGAGTAAATGTAAATTGGTATGCATGAAGTTGACGACTTAGCTTGAGGTATTTTTAATTTAGAATTTAGAGTTATTTCCATCTGAATTGCCACTGGCCGGAATAGCAGCGTTGTGGCTATTTGAATTGCAAGTGGCTGGAATAACAGCGTTGTGGCTATCTGAATTGCCAAGGAAATTGATCAGAAGTGGATGTATCAATTTGAGAAGCTCAGTTATGTGGCTGCCACCCATCAACCAGTTGAATAGATCACAAAATACCATCGAGTGGCCAGAATTATCAATTATAAGACCGCGTATACTAGGGCTGCCAATATAGTAGCTGTTGAAAAGTTGTTCAATGCGTTCCCACTCTCTAAAAGAATAGGTACTGGTTAATCTTGGATTTCTTTGGCATTCATTGTCTATGATGCTTATATAATCGATGGCCCTCCCTCGTAGAAATTTGTCATCGAAGTGGATTGTGGATTCCATGTATTTTTCAATGATTTGTTTCTTCAACTTCTCCAGTTCGTTAATGGGAAAAGGTTTTAGGTCAACAACCAATGTAATAATGTGTTGGTCTCTGAGGGGAATGTATGGTACACAAGTTGGAACCTCTTCTTCCTCATTGAATAGATAACACCCATGATGGAGGTGGAATAGAGCTCATTTGATCACTCTCTGTATCTTGTTGCTGTACTTTTTGTATGGTCTTAAAATAATCACAGATAATAGTCCCGACCCTTCTCCATTTTCGGCAGAAATGTTGTTCTGTGCATGTTTGATAATTTTATTGTAGAGCAACCTAGCCAGGTTTTAAATAAGGGTTTTTAATGACGGATAATATATATACAAAATCTACATCATAAGTAAATAAAAATAAAAATAAAATATTTATAGCCCACCTTTACAAGAAGAAGGTTACATAATGTTACAACATGTCCCTCATAATAGGAAATAATATTTATTGATGACATTTACATGAGGAATGTTACATAACATTACAACATCTCCCTCATAATATTTATATTCGACATTTACAAGAGGAACGTTACATAATGTTACAACATGTCCCCCATACTGGGCTGTAGAGCGCCTCTCGGCATGACAATTATACATGTGCATAGATAGAGATGCAGTTATATGTTGGAAGAGACAATGATTTGGGAATTGTGACACAGATAGTGATTGTGATAGATTGAAAAAGGTAGTGATACATTCACACAAGTGCATGGAAAAAAATACAGGTACAAATTGTCAAAGACCATGATATAGTGATCATTATAGATTGTTTCTTCTACTCATATTAGAGTGACATGATGGGGAAAGGATAGGATATCGTAGTCTCCTCTAGGTTGGTTCTTGAGAATTGTGAATTGGTGCTCATTGAGGATTGTAATACTCTTTATAGGTTCGATCCCATGACCTTAGGGGGTTGTATTCTCCTTTCAGTTGGAGATGATAAAATAGGGGGTTGGACCCTCCTTCTAGTTGGTACAATAAAATCAGGGATTTGGAGCTTCCTTCCAGTTGGTTCAAGTAAACACATTGAATGCAATATTAATATTATAAACAACATCTTTTGTGGTTTTCTCCCATTCCAGTTTCCATGTTAAATCTCTTCTGCATTGCGTATGATTTTTATGTGATTGTTTTATGTGATGATGAATGATATTGCTAATGTTGCATGTTAAAAGTGGTAAAAAGTGCCCAATACTGATTCATACCCCCCTCTTAGTATTGTTGAATATTTCAACAGTTATTGTTGTCCCAAGGGATATGAATAAGCAGGAAGATTCATTGGTGTGACTTCCAGTACATTCAAACCTCCAATAGTGCCCAAACCAAGTCATGAAGTGGAGATGATGTACAAATATTCCATCCTTGATAATCAAAAACACTATAAATATTTTGAATATGACCAACAAATACAAAGATTGAGGGAAATGGTTGGTGATTTTTTTAGTTTCCTATATGGATCAAGATCATGATATAATGGAAGAAGAATTGTCTCACAATATGACTAATCAAGTTTAGAATTCAATAGTCAAATTACAAATCCTAAAATCCTCCCATCAAAAGAAAATTTCATCCATAAAGGCCTAGTGCCATTAGAGATACTATTTGAAAAAAATGGCATTCTTGTGAAACCTACTATACATCCCAAGGAAGAGGATGTTGAGGAGTGCAACATAGGTATGTCACAATATCTAAAGTACATCAAGATGTCCAAATTATTTCCTACAGAAGTAACAAAGGCATCTAAAACTCTTTAAATAATATATAGATATATTTTCATTGAAGTATGAAGATATTAGGACCTATGATACTTCTATAATATGACAAATAATCACTCTAAATCTAGGAGAAAAACATTTCAAGTAGAAAATGAGGCAAGCTAATCCCATCTTGTTGCCTACAATTGAGAAGGAGGTAAGAAAATTATTATATGCTAAAGTTATAATTCCCTTAAGATACTTAGAATGGGTATCCAACTTAGTTTTGATAAGAAAAAAGAGTGGGGAAATCAATTTGTGTGTTGATTTGAAAAACCTTAACAAGTACTCTTTGAAGGACAACTATTTGTTTCCTAAGATAGGCCATATTTTGAAGAAAGTGGTAGGGGATAACATGATATGTATGATGGATGGATTCTCAGTTTACAATCTGGTGGAAATGCACAAATACGATAGAGAAAATACAACATTCGCAACCCCATGGGGTATATTTATGTATGACAAGATGTCATTTGGACTGATGAATGTTGTAGAGACATTCCAAAGAGCCATGGATACATCCTTTGTAGGTGAAAGAGACTAGTTCATCGTCATATACTTAGATAATATGTCAATTTTTTCAAAAACTAATGATGAACATTTTTCACACCTAAAGAAAACTTTTTACAAATGCATAAATATGGACTATCCTTAAATTCGAACAAGTCACATTTTGCTTTGCAATAAGGAAATTTGTTCGGACACATTGTTTCCAAATATGGGATTAGGATTGAACTATAGAGGGTGGTTGTAATATAAATGATATATATCCCTAGGAATAAGAAGGAGGTTCAATATTTCATGGAAAAAATAAACATTATTAGGAGGTTTATTTGTAACTTGGTAGAACTGATAAAAAACATTACGGACATGCTTAAAAAGGGTAATGATGTCAAATGGACCAAGGAATCCAAGGAATCTTTCCTGCAATTAAAAATGTCCCTAGGAGAAGACCCTTTCTTAATTGACCCTAATGATACTAAACCTTTCTTGGGTTTTTATTTTTCTTTAACAAATACTATTGCAGTTGTTCTCTTGCAAAATAGTGAATAAGGACATGGGAAACCCTTAGTTTTTTTCAGCAAGGCTTCAAGAGTTACTGAGGTAAAATACAATTTTATGGAAAGGAAGGCCTAAACCATGGTTAAATAATTTAAATATTTCAAATGATATGTTCTACACCTCCATGTGATTGCTTATGTGCCATATAGTATAGTGAAGGATATCCTCAAACAAGTCAATGAAAAAGAGGCAAATGGATTTCCAAGATGCAACAATATGAATTGGAGATGAATACCATTAAATTGGTGAAAGGAAAAGGGCTATAAAAATTGCTAGATGAATATAATTGTGAGGAATTGGAATTGAATTAGGTAGCTGAAACGACAAAAAAAGAATGGGCATAAAATAAAGGATATCCTCAAGAAAAAATCATAAACGTAAATCCAAAGTTTACATATTCTGAATGGTACAAGGACATTGTCTTCTAGCTAGTACTCCTTGTGTGTCCAAGTGATCTAAGTAAGGCCCAAGGTATATCTTTAAAGCTCCAAGTTATCGAATATTGGATCCTAGATAAGTACCTCTATTGTAAAAACCCTTTGGGTATTTTATTGAATTGTGTGGTAGAAGAAGAACACAAGGAATGGACATATAATTTCATAAGGGAATTTGTAGAGGACACCAGGCATGGAGGGACATAGCCTATAAAATTATTAGAGAAGGATATTATTATCAATTTTTTTTTCTGATTTCAAACACATAGTAAGATCATGCACATACTACCAACTATTTGCAGGGAAAAACAAGTTAAATCCATTTCCTTTGAAGCTTGTAAAAACATCAGCTCATTTCCAACAGTAGGGACTAGAGTTTATCATTGAAACAAACCCCCACTCTAGTCTAGAACAATATTATTTTGATAGACACTGATTACGTGAAAAAGTGGGTAGAGGCCATCCCAACCAGATCAAAAAATGACTCAATGCTCATCAAGTTTTTGGAAGAAAACATCATGTCTAGATTTGAATTCCCCTTAAAGATTATTGTTGATAATGCACATGCATTTAGATCAATCAAATTGATAGAAATTTGTTAAACATATTGTATAAATAGCATCTATAATTATATGAGTAAATATTCTAAGAAGAAGCACAGGAAATAGATCTTGTTACTAAGATAATTCTCACAATCATACATAGGAAAAATAAAGAGAAGAATAGAGACTTAATCACATGAATGAAGAGATGAATATTGGAGTGTATCCTTCCATTGAATAATGATGAATAATAGTGTACATAAATAACACATCCATCATAGGTAAAATTAAGTTGTATTGGAGACAACCCTTCAAGCTCAGAAAGATAGACTTACTAAATATGATAAACCCCCATAGGTGGCTAAAGCACTTCCCAAATCAGTCAAGGACCTCACAAATTAGAAAAATAATGAGTGAGTTGTCAATAGTGATGGAAAAACATGCTAATCCTAGAACATGGACATAAAATCATGGAGGATGGTTTGGAAATAAAAGATAGCAGTTTCCTAGTTGGCTAGCTTTACCTTATCCACATAAAAGATGGATAAAATAAAAATAAGACAAGATATGCAGCAAATCACAGTTACTAATTCTAGAAGTCAATAAAGTGTACAAGATCAACCCAAAATCAGGATTAAATCACTCCTGGGGTATATATGGCAAGTGTTGACTATGTGGTGCAAGTGGATGCCAACTATCTTGGCTGGTGGGTAGAAAATTAATCAAAATTGGTATTTTTAATCCTAAGTTAGGAAGTGGGTTTATTATATTACCACACCCCCTTTAAGCATTACGTTATGATGTTCATGTTTTAAATATAGGTGTAAATAGGGCCCTAAAACAAGGCTATGGTCACCCTTTACAATTATTCATATCGACAAAAGTGAGGAAAGAGGCAAAACCACATGGGGAAAATCCTCCCTCAAGAAAGGAAAAGGCACAAAATTTGAAATAACATGTCTTTAGTATGCCTTTATATTCACTTGAATGATCTAAATGAACTGCTTCTTGGTGAAATACTTGTTGAAGAAATCATAAACTACATGATCATGCACTAAACTATAGAATTTGCAAGAAAGAAGTGGAGAGACTCCTGTTATCTCATCAAATGATGAATTAGGAGCATTATCTGAATGCTTCTTTTTGCTAAAAGAATATTATCTACAAAAAAAATATAAAATGGAAAATAGATCCGTGCATACTCCTTCCCAAATGGTACACAAATTGAGACAATTTGTTACACAATCAATTCCTTCAATAGCTACAAAATTGTGATGTGAATCACATGTCATTCCTCCAATCTGATGTAGCACCTTCCCAGATATGATATGAGGCTTAAGGGAATCTGATATATCAGAAATAGTACCATATGGAACAACAAAGACAAATGTGTCATGTCCCCTCAATTTTGATCATCAAAGTGTTGACCACGCTGAAACTCCTAGGGGTTCCAAATGACATTAATTATTCTAGCCTAGGGAATTTTGTCAAAACATTAACTATGAAAATTATGCTTAGTTTAATTTTATTAATTTATTATTTATTAGGAAATTTAATTATGTGTAAATGAGCTATCTATGTTAGGAGGCGCACTTGGGAAAGCCAACTTGCCAAGGAGGAATAATTGGAAACTAAATGAAAAAAGCAGTCAGGTAAGAAAAGGGCAAGTGCCCAAAAGCCATAGAATAGCAGCCAGAGAAAAACGTAGGAAACAAATGACAAGGAGGGAACAATTTCATTTTGGAGACTCAGTCTCAAAAGAAGGAAAAATATCATAATAAAAGCATGAAAGATGTCATAAGAAAAGAAGGAAATAATTGGGGGCACAGTTTCCTTTTTGAAGCTTAGTGATAAAAGGCTGAAAGGAAAAAAAATATGTTAGAGGACAAAGAAACACCTATGTTCCTAGGGATGGTTTATTTTCTAAGTTAGGTGCATAAAATGGATGGGGAAACAACTCACATGGTCCCTACTTTCCAATTACTCAAGGAGGGCACATATGTGGCTAGGGTTAGTGCTTCTATGTGGATGACTTGCTCTCATAGGTCACCTACATGCTAAAAAAGTCACCAAAAGTTTATAAAAATAAAAGGGGATATCTATTACTCAGTTTTTATTTTGTTTGATTGATGTTTATGTGAAGCATTGCTTCTACTCAGAAATGTGCCTCAACCTTTGGGAGATGTGCCCAAATTCCTTCCTTCCCCACCCTTCTTCCTCCATATCTTTCTCTTTGCAGGTGTCAGAGTGCTCATGAAAATAACCATTAGATGATATCAGATGTATTTTTAAGCCATTCTACTTAGCTAATTCGATCTCCAGTGAATTGGAAGCTTCACTTACGCTCCTAACCATCCTAATGTCAGATCTGGGCCTGTTGCCCACTGTTTTGAGGCCCATTTGGAGTGGTTAGTACTCAATTTCTATTTGATGTGAATAATACAATAAAAATATATTTAAAATATCTTTAATATCGTAAAAATTCTGTTAAATAATCTCTCATATCTATTCTTCAATGTATGAGCTTAATTTGTCATTAAAATGAGGGTTTTTTATCAGTTTATTGCTTTAGTAAATGAGTAATGGCCATGATAATGAGTATGATTGATGTAATATGTTAAGTAAAAATATGTATTAGACTCTGAAAAATTCCATTCTCTTCACTTAAATCATTCTGATATGAATTTCATGCTTTACTGTACACCCTAGCTAGATAACTAGTTAAAATTGACTAGTCTCACAGTTTCTTCCATTATGAGTGTTCTGTTCACCCAAATTAAATTATGGAAGTTTATGTATGTAAATAAATGAACCATATGTCCATAAAAACCTTCAAACATAATGTTTTTTGTATTCGTAAAATTTTTGATCAGCTTCCACTACGCGAAGCCTCACCAAGCCAAAATTGCCAAATTCTTCCAATCCTCTCCTAAAATTCCCAAACCTATCCAGAACTGTTCCAAAATATTCCAATCGTTATTTAATCATGTATTAAGTTCTGATATCATATTTGTGGATTTCCCCAGGCCTCTAGTTGAAGGGATGTAAAGGAATCATCCTAGTTTCACGCTTGGGTGACCTAGAAGCGTGGGAGTAAGTTTCAACATAGCTGAATCTGAAACCTAAATAGTACCCAATATAAATGTGTTAGGGAATATGAATTATATTTCCTGAATTTTTCTTTGGTTTCTTCCCTCTTCCCGCTTCCTTGCCTATGAATTTTTTAGTAAAATACCTTTATCTGTATAGTCCAAAATTTTACTGATTGTTTGCAAGTTTCATATCAGATTTTTAATTAAATTTGCAAAAGTATTAGTGTTTAGATATGTATATCAAATATGAAAAATTACAGTGGTATCAAATAATGGTCCTCCATACCTGCTCTTGATAATCATCAATGGGTCCAAAATATAATTCCGATTCTAAAAGAAATATCCCTCAAGAGGAGGAAGTTGAATCTATGGAAGGTATATTCCATGAAGATAAGGATGAGAAAGATGAGTTCAGAATATTTTTGAGGAATATGTTGAAGGGTATACAAGTTATTTCAACTATTATCATCAGTCTAGTCAAGAGACCAGAGAATTCCTAGCTAAACAGCTGGGTGTTAGAGATGGAGAAGGGAGTAGCATTGGCTCCCAGTATGAAGAGAGAAAGATCATCGGTGGATCTATTTTCTCTAAGACCAAGCCTCAGAATAGGCCTCTAGAATATATATATGAACGTAATTTGTAGCCCCTATCTACCATGCCCATGTTTGTGGAAAAGGAAGACCCTAGAGTGCAGGCTGAAACAATTACTACATGGGAGGAAAAGTTTTCAATTTATCAAACTCTAAGTGATGAGTGCAAAAGGGTTCTTCCATTCAGATATTTTTGTGAAGCTCAACATAACGGGAATCCAATAGGATTTCAAAGGCTGCCATATCAGAATTCTTATTTGAAAAATTCCATTGGAAACATCATGTTGACAAACTTTGATGGAACTTCCAAGTGCTTAGTGAGCTCTTGGATCCAGAAAATGGAAACCCATTTCCAACTGAATCCTATGGCAGAGAGGGATGCTAGTGTCATGTCCCCTCCCCTCTACTTGCTGAGGAGAGGATGCGACTATGTTGTTTCTCTATTAAACTGTGCATCTAGCCCCATGAACATAAACAATATGTCTTGAAATAAAAAACATGTAAAGATTCATAATACATGTAAATACGTCGAAATAAAATACATTTCAATACATTCAATATGTTCATAATAACTCATAAAAACAATATGTTGCAGAATTATACACAAATAGAGAACCTATCTTGAAAATGAGCTGCCTCGCAACTAGCTATCTCGCTGCAATGTTCCACCCTGCCATAGGCCAGTTGTGCTCATCACTCTCTCATCACAAATTCCACCCTCGAGATGGGCATGATTTCCATAAGGAAAAGGGAAAAACAAGATCATAAATATCCAAATACACATCAGGTTTCATCCAAGACAATCTATAATTGGGTTTATCATGCTGCTAAGGTAGTGGAAAGGAAGAATTACTAAGCTAGTGAACTCAACCATAGAGCTATGGAAACCTACACAAGATCTATCTAGCTTGGCCTCCACAATACCTACACACCCAACATAAGGAAGTATTCCCTTCACTGCTGCACAGCCCCTCGGGGCATACCTTCCCTTCCAGTGCTCTTTAGGGTGTGCATAGAAGAATATCCAACCCCTCTTGATCTTTCTGTGAGGATCCTCTCTTCACTAGGTTTATCAAGCCAATTCTGGTCCTCTTCCACTCCTAATGAGTCTAGAACAAAACAAGGATGCACATAACAACCAAAAACAAATGTTGGGCATGAAGAAAAACATTTTTGCAACCAAAAGCAAAAATCAAGATGGGGAAATGAACCCTGGGTGAGCAATTCGATTTCTGAACACGATTATGGAAAAAACAATCTCCACAAACCCTAGATTCATGAATTCAAATTCAAAAGACGTCTATGGGAATTATGAAAGACAAAATGACCTCCATACACACCCAAATTGTGAATCCCGGCTTCCCAGCTACTGAGCAATACAAAAATGGGTTTCAACCATGGATATATGAAGGAAAATGTAAAAAACATGAGGGAAAATGCTCCAGCTACGCGAGGAAGAGAAACACATAGGTGAATAATTGAATGGGCACCAATTTTTGGGTGTTTTCTTTCCCCATAAGAAAAACATGATTTTCCCAAAATTGATGGCTTGCCCCTATATGAATTTTCCTACCATACCTTTCCATTCCCAAGGAATTAACTACCTTAACCAACTTCTGGAAGAAATAAATGATTGGATGCATAAGAAAAAATGGGTAGTTGAGAGTTTATGGCTTCTCTCAATGAAATTTGGATTTACACTATTGGCTAAAGGGGTTGAATAATTTCCCTCCCTCTTCCTTGTGAAATCATGCCCCCATCTCTTTGTTGCATTTCATATCTAGTTGTGGGTATTTTTATTAAATTGAGTGTTTACATGATGTCTCAATTTATATTGTATCTGACTAGCATGAAAACCATAGGTATTGATTTTTAGTTTCGGATACATAAAATGCTAAATCAATGGTGGGGCCTTGTCCGTGAGCTCCTCTCCATGATTTAATAATGATATTTACATCATGTAAAATTTTAATGCAATGGGATCAAAATCGGGATATTACATTCCTCTCCCCCTTACATTAGCATTGTCCTTAGTGCTCTTCAAAATTGATCAAAAATGGATGTGCTGCTCTCATGGTATCCTCCAGCTCCCATGTAGCCTCATTGGGACCATAGTGCTTCCATTGCACCTTTACTTGTCCAATGGCTCGGTTCTGAAGCACTGTTACCTTCTTGTCTAGGATGCACAATGGCTCGGTTTGGAACTCTCCCTCGGGTTCCACCTGGATCACATCCCAATTAATCACATGGTTAGGATCATGTACATATTTCTTAAGCAAAGAGACATGAAAAAAATTATCAGATATAGAGCTTACAGGAAATGCAATTCTATATGCAACTGGACCTACTCTTTCAAGCACTTCAAATGGCCCACAATATTTAGGTGATAGCTTGGAACAACTCCCAAGATTCAAGGAACTCTTCCTTAGCCTCACTCTAAGATAAACATGATCCTAAACACTAAACTACCCATGCACTCTATGCTTATCTTCATAGTGCTTCTGTCTATCTTGGGCTTCTTTCAAGTTCTGCCTGATATTTGCAACCTCTTTTCCATTTCCTTAAGTAATTCTGGACCAAGCACAATTCTATTCACTGGATTATCCCAAGTCACTAGTGTCCTACACCTTCGTCCATATAAATCCTCATATGGACTCATTCCCAATGATTATTTCTTCCCTTTATTATATGCAAACTCTACCAAGTGTAAATAATCCTCCCACTTGAATGGTTTTCCATACATAGATGCGAAGCATGTCTTCAAGCACCTAATTTACTATCTCTATTTGTCCATTGGTTTGAGTATGATAGAGGATGCCAAATTTCAACTTTGTACCCAAATATGAAAAAAAATACCTTCCAAAAATTGGAAGTAAACTTGGTATCCCTATCATAAATTATTTCCTTAGGTAATCCATGCAATCTGAATATTTCCTTCATGAAAATCCTTGCAATGGCGGCGGATTTATATGTGGAATTGACCGATATAAAATGTGATTCCTTTGCTAACCTATCCACCACAACCATGATGGAATCATGTTGTCTCATAGCCATTGGAAACCCTGTAATAAAATCCATGGAAATGACTTCCCATTTCCATTCTGGGATAGGCAAAGGTTGCAACAAACCTGCTGGGGGTTGATGTTCCACCTTCACCTGCTGAAATTTCATGCACTTATTTTTGGATGTAGCAATTGTTTTTTGATATCCTAGGTGACCATAATATGGAGCTTGATGGATTTAATCCATAACAATCCTCCTCAAATCTGCCACATTTGGAATATAAATTATATTCTTATAAGTAAGAAGTCCATCTTCTTCCAATTGATATCCTTCATACTTCCTTTCAAGGTTTTGCTGCTGCAACTTGTCATTTATCTGCATGTACACTTCATCCTTGGCAATATGGTTGGAAAATACTAAGAGATGCCACATGCATTTCATGTACTTTCCCACTGAGTGCATCAACCACCTTGCTTTCTTTTCCTTTTATGTGCTTGATTTCAAAATCAAATTCACACAAAAATTACAACCATCTAGATTTCCTAGCATTTAAAGTTGGTTGATCAAACAAGTATTTCAAACCACAATGTCCTGTCCTTAGCTCAAATTTCCTTCCCATTACATAATGTCTCCACATCTTTAGAGAATGTATTATGGCTTCAATTTATAAATCATGAGTAGCGTATTTGTTCTCATGCTCCTTCAACTTTCTTGACTCATAGCATACCATGTGGTTGTATTGGATAATAAATTCTCCAATTCCTTGATTGCATGCATCGATACACACCACAAAGTCTTTTTTGGGGTCTGCAATTTTCAAACCTGGTGCACTCGTAAGAATATCTTCAACCGTTGAAATCTTTCTTCACATCTTGGTGTCCATTCTAAATTTATCCCCTTCCTTTGCAAGGAAGCGATTGAATGTGTGACCTTGGAGAATCCTTCAATGAACCTCCTATAGTACATGACAAGTCCCATAAAGGATCTCACATTTGTCTCATTTCTTGGAATTGGCCAATCCATAATGACCTCAATCTTCTCTGGTTCCATAGATATTCCTTCGTTTTGGGATAATGTGACCCAAATAATGAATTTTATCTTTATAAAAGTCACATTTGCTCAACTTTGCATATAGCTTATGCTTCCTTAGAAATTGTAATGCCATTCTCAAATGTTCTTCATGTTCTTCTTCATTCTTAGAATAAATGAGAATTTCATCTAGGAAGATAGAACAAACTTGTCTAGATACTTTCTAAAAACACTATTCATGAGACACATGAATGTAGTTGGTGCATTTGTGAGACCAAATGGTACCACCACAAACTCATAGTGCCCATACCTTGTTCTAAAGGATTTCCTATGAATATATTCCTCTTTGATTCTTATCTAATGGGAACCAAACTTCAAGTCAATTTTTTAAAATACCTTTTCTCCTCTCATTTGATCAAATAGTTCATCAGTTCGAGGTAATGGGTATTTATTCTTCACAATAACTTTGTTCAACTACCTGTAGTCAATACATAACCTGAGTGTCCCATATTTATTTTTCACAAATAGAACTGATGCTTCCCATGGGGACACACTCAGCCTGGTTTATTTCTTTTCCAACAACTCTTGTAACTCCATTTTCAGCTCTAGGAATTCTTGTATGCTCATCCTGTAGGGTGTCTTGGAAACTGGTGCGGCTCCCAACACAATGTCAATTGCAAAATCAATAAGGAAGTCCCAGAATTTCATCATGAAAAAAATCCCCGAATTCTTGCAATACCAGATGGTCCTCCAACTTAGGAGTTTCATTTTCTGTTGCCTCCAAAACATGGGCTGCATACAATTGATAACCTTTCCTACAGAACTTATTCAACTACATTGTTGAAACCTGCCTAATAGAAAACACCTTTGGAATGCCTCTTACAATCCTTGGGTTTCCTTCTTCATCCATGCATTCAAATGTCTTGTTGTAGTAGTCAAGTTTAACCTTGTGGGATACTAACTAGTCCATTCCAATGAGAACATTATGGGAACCAAGTGGCAGAATATTCAAGTTTTCATAAGTCAATAGGCCATCCATATCTAATGGACATTTCACTACAATTTCACTAACTTTCTAATGGTTCCAGTGGCTACTTGAACTAACCATGATTTTTTATGCTTTAATTTCTTCAAAGAACACATCTCAACAATTTTAGGAGTGATATAACTATGAGTGTATCCAGGGTCAATCAAAATAGAAATAGATTTCTTAGCAATATTACCTTCAACTTCAACCATAGTTGATTGATGATCTGTGTGGAATTCCTCTAGTGCTACATAGATTTTAGGGATGGTCCTCACCACTTGACCCACAATTTCAGCTTCTTGGATGTTGTGGACTTGACTTACATTCCCATTCTGATGCAGATAGTTCCTAAGCATATGATATCCTCCACATCCCTAACATTGAAGTGGTTCTGTTGTCTCTTTTGGATCTCTTGGCTTCTCTCTCATCATTCTGGCTGGCTTAGTCATAGCTTGAAATGGCTGCCTTTGCTGATTTCGGAAGTGAGAAGGTTTGAAACCTTTCTTCCTTTGATCAAACTTATCATTCTTCTTGTCCTTCCATGCCTTATGGGAATCAGGTTTGATTTTGTTTTGATCATAGCAATACTTGGCCTTCCTTATTTCCCCTTCTAGAGTTTGAGGTTGATAAAATTCAATCCTATATTTATATGACTAAGGTAGGACACTTAGAAAGCAATGAATTTTCACCTTATCATCTCAAATATACCTAACATACCTCAGCAGATCCAAGAATTTGTTTGCATATTCTTCCATGGTCAATTGTCCCAATTTCAGCTCATGGAACTCTTTAATCTTATCATCATAGTACCTATCGAAGAGGTGCTTCTGCTTGAACTATTTCTTAAACCGCTTCCAGACAATATTTATTTCATGATATTCTTCACTTTCCTGAGGTGATCCAACCATATAGATTCTCTTCCATTTAAGTTGAATATGGATACCCCTTCCTTCATATTCCCAAAGTATTCTTGGACTTGGAAATACTTTCTCATCCTAAGAAGCTAAGCTTCATATTCTTGTCCAGATTTTACCTCACCATCAAATGTAGGATGCTTCTCCTTCTTAAATTCCCCATGTAAATTGTTCTTGTAATTCCTTTTCCTCTTACTCCTATGAGATGAAGAGTTTGAACCCCCACTGGATTCTTCAGAGGCATATGATCTACTAGAAGACATTTCTGGAGTATATGTTCTATCTCTAGAAACTCTTCTTGAGCTATTTATTCTCTTACATGAATTTCTTCTTGAACTACTCTTACTCCCTTCTGGATTTGTTGTCCTATGCCCTGAGTTTATTTGTCTTTGGATGTATGTCAAACTCTGTAGAATGGCTACGTTCAACTAATTTTGTTCTTCCTGATATTTAATCATCCTTTCATTATCTTCTTTTCAACTTTGCAACTCCACCTTTAGGCTCCCCATGGTGGCTGCAATATCTGGGGGAGTCTCTTGATTTATTCTCCCATTGGATTCTGTTTTAGCATCCTCAACCCGTATGTTTTCTCCCATGGCATCTATCTCGAGCTCATATGGATCCTGTGCATCAGTCATGATGTTGATTTTCTTGGCCCAAACAAGACCAATTTTTCCAAACTGCACTATGTGGAATGTTTCCTTTGATGTGACTATGATTTTGCAAAATGTGTTCATAAACACAATTGTTAGCTGCATGATATTATTAGAAAATCATAAATTGCTTACCTGCATTTGGGAAAATATTCAATTGACGACTTGTCGAAACATATAATTTTCTCACAAGCAATGATTGTCTCATGGGGACAATGTGGGTTAAGGGGGATTTCCCCATCGTGGATTCCATGATTTTCTTTGACATATCGGCGAACTCGCTGATTTTCTCTGACATATCGATGAACTCAACTTTTTCTTCCGATGTATCGCCAAAACTCGCTAAGTTTTTCCAACACGTATCAACGCAACTCACCTTTTTGCATCAATTGACAAACTTAACTTTCTCTTCTGATGTGTTGGAAAAAATCATCTTTTTCTTTCAACGTGTCAGAAAAAATCGCCAAGTTTATCTGACGTATCAGCAAAACTAGACAAGTTTATCCAACGTATTGGAAAAACTTACCAATATTATCCGACGTATCGGCAAAACTCACCAACTATATCCGATGTATCGACACAAATCACTAAGGTTATCCAACATATTAGCAAAAATCACCAATTTTATCTGACGTATCAGCAAAATATGCCAAGTTTATCCAACGTATCGATGCAAATCACCAAGTTTATCCGACGTATCGGCAAAACTCAACTTTTTCTTCCGACACAAAAATTTCAACACTTAGAAAAATTTTGAATTTTTTTTCTTTTTTTCTTTGACATCGTCGAAGCTCATCCATTTCCTCCGACAGGTGTCGGCAAAACTCGTCGATTCCTTTTGACATATTGGCAAAACTCACCAAGTTTTTCCGACATAGAAATTTTCAAAAGCACTTAGAAATTTTTTTGTTTCACGGGGATCTCAGAAAATCTTGTCGAGATGTATCGGAGAAACTCATCCCTTCACATATCAGTGGAACTTCGTCGCCGCAACTCAACCAACATAGAAAATTTTCAAAAATACTTAGAAAATTTTCAAAATTTCTCTACTGTCAGGTGCTCGAAAGAGGATTCTCTTTCCTCTTCAATTGCTCAACTTAAACCATTCATGCCCAATGTTGTAACCAATAGCTTTGATACCACATTTCCACATCCCCTCCCCTCTACTCACTGAGGAGAGGATGCTATTACGCTAATGCTCTATCAAATAGGGCATCTAGCCCCACGAACATAAACAATGATGCATTGAAACAAAAGACATGTACGAATGCATAATACATGTAAATACAATGGAATAACATACATTTCAAGACATTCAATATGTTGATAATAATTCATAAAACAAATACATTTCACACTTAAACACAAAGAGAGAACTTATCTTGAAAATGAGCTACCCCGCAACTAGCTATGTCGCTGGAACATTCTACCCAACGATAGGCTAGTTGTGCTCATCAATATCTTGGCACAACTGCCACCCTCGAGTTGAGCATCATTTCCAAAAGGAAAAGGGAACAACAGGCTATCACATAGCTAAACAAAAATCAAGTTTCAGCCAAGCCAATCTACAATTGGGTTTATCAGGTTGCTAAGGCAGTGGAAATGAAGAATTGCTAAGCTAGTGAGCTCAACCAAAGAGCTATGGACACCTGCACAATATCTATCTAGATTGGCCTCCACAATACCTACACACTGAACACAAGGAAGTATTCCCTTCACTGCTACACAGTCCCTTACACAATACCTTCCCTTATAATGCTCTTCAGGGTGTGCATAGAAGAATGGCTAGCCCGTCTTGATCTTTCTATGAGGTTCCCCTCTTCACTAGGTTTATCAAGCCAATTATAGTCCTCTTTCACTCCTAACCAGTTCATACAAAAACAAGGATGCACATAAAAACAAAATACAAATGCTGGGCATGAACGAAAATGTTTTTGCAACCAAAAAAAAAATGAAGATGGGGAAATCCACCTTGAGTGAGCAATTCGATTTTCAAACATGATTATGGAAAAAATTACCCCTACAAACCCCCAAATCATGAATTCGAATTCAGAAGACGTCTATGGGAATTAGGGGAGAAACAAATACCTCCAAACACACCCAAATTGTGAATCCCTCCTTCCCAGCCACTGAGAAATACAAAAACAGGTTTTAACCATGGATAAATAAAGGAAAATGAAGAAAACGTGAGGGAAAAATGCTCCAGCTACTCCAGCCTACGTGAGGAAGAGAAACACATAGGTGAATAATGTAATGGGCACCAATTTCTGGGTGTTTTGTTGCCCCATAAGAAAAAACATGATTTTCCCAAAATTGATGGCTTGCCCCAGTACGAATTTGACTACCATACCATTCCATTCCCAAGGCATTAACTTCCTCAACCAACTTCTAGAAGAAATAAATGATTGGGTGCAAAGACAAAATGGGTAGTTGAAATGGGTTCTATCATTGACATTTGGATTTACACTATTGGCTCAAGGATTTAAAAAAATTCCCTCCCTATTCCTTGTGAAATGATGCCCCAATCTCTTTGTTGCATTGCATAGCTAGTTGTGAGTATTTTTATTAAATATTTACATGATGTCTCAACTTATATTGTGCCTGACTAGCATGAAAACCATAGGTATTGATTTTTAGTTGTCAATAAATAAAATTCTAAATCAATGGTGTGGCCTTGGCCTTGAGCTCATCATTGTGATTTAATAACAATATTTACATCATGTACAATTTTAATGCAATGGGGTCAAAATCGAGATATTATAGCCATCATGTTGACAGCCTTACACCTGGAGGGGGAGGCCATTGATTGGTGGTTTCATTGCATGAAGACCCTAGGCCATGATCAAGTAGTCACCTACAAAGAATTCACCCAAAGACTAACAAAAAGGTTTGATCGGAGAGATACCGACATCTCTTTTCATGATTTGGCCCATATCAAACAAGTGGGAACCCCTGAAGCCTACATATCAGAATTCCAAAAGGTGGCTATAATGGTCACTGATATATCAGAAGAAAGGTGTATTCTTTTGTTTACAGAAGGATTGGAGGAACCTTTGAGAGGGTTGGTGAAAGCTTACCGACCCACAACACTGCAAGAAGTGGTGATCAAAGCTAGAGACCCACAAGATGCAATTCCGAGGACCAAGTATCCTGCCCGACCCTCTATGCCCCTTAAATTTTAGAATCAAAGACCTCATATAAGAAAATTTTCTACCCTTGTAAAGAAATATTACTTCTACAATGATCAAGATGAATTGAGGAGGAAAAAGATCTATTTTTCTTGTCAAGAACCTTGGGTTCTGGGCCACAAGTGTGTCAAGGGGAAGGAACACTACATTGAAGTATTCTATGAAAATGATGAGAAGGTGGTGGAGGAAGATGAGATGGATTATGGAGAGTATGAAACAAATGAAGAAGAGGAGAAAATCCCTCAAACCAATAGCAAAATTGTAGTACTCAATGGAGTAGCCCAGTTCCATACTAGTTCCTTTTGGCAGGCATTGTTCGGGCTGGTTGGAACAAACTTGAACATGAGCACAAGCTATCACCCCCAGACAGATGGAAAAACTGAATGGGTGAATTAACAGCTTGAAGGGTACCTCTGTAATTATGTTATGGGACAAAAAGGATATTGGGGAACTTGGATCCACTGGGGTGAGTTCTGTTATAATACCACATTCCATCTTTCTATTAGAATGACCCCCTTTATGGCCTTGTATGGGTATGAGGCTCTAAGCCAAATATTTAATGTTTGGGGAATACATAGCCCAAAAATATAAGGATTGGTTATAGGAAAACTAAGAAATTTTAAGGTCATTGAAAGAGAACTTGCAGATGGTTGTTGGAGGAGCTAGTCGGTTTAGCTGACCATACTCCTTAGTCGACTAATTGTAGATTAGTTCGACCTCATCGGCCATGTCGGTTGGGTGAACTGATAGGTAGTTACTATAACTATTTTGTAAATATATATATATATATATATACGATATTGATCTAGATAAGAACTTGGTTCGGTTTATTGTATGAACCCACATGTGTATTGAGTAATATAAGTTGTTATTCTATCCACTATTGTTGTCCCTTGTATCTGTTATGTTTATATGATTATTTATGTTTATTATTGGTAAATTTGCAATATTATTGATTACAAAATTGGTCCCATTTGCATTAGTACATATATGGATGAAATTACCATGAACAGATGATATCAGAGCAAGAGATTAAGAAATGGTGGGAGCGTAAAATTGTCAACTATTTGCAGAATTACGCTAGGAGAAACAGAATGAGTACTGCGCAAGCCAAGGATAAGTTATTCTCTAAGACACATGATAATTTTGTCGAGTACCTACCATAGTCTCTAAAGAATCTAATAGATGAAAAATCCAGTAGAAACTAAATACAAAGAGTTACTCCAAAAACTGATGAGAGGTGGATGTACAAATTTGTCGAAGTGGTTCAAAAGAATTGCAGACGAGTTTTGTGAAGAACATGTTGTGGAAGAAAGAGTCTCTATTGAAAGCATCCAAGAGAGGTTCTATAACAACTTCAACGAACAGTTTCTCTATTCTCTACCGACTCTTTTGTTTAAATTCTTGATCAACAAGGGAGCAGACCATATTTCGAGCCTCGTCCATTATTAATTGAACTGCCATCTAACACTAGCTGGGCGAAAAAGAAAAAACCATGGGAAAAATTTGTTGCATAAAGGGAATGAGATTACTTTCAAAGAAAATAAACAGATCAACCCGGGATTAATAAAGCATCGGGTCGGCTATGGGGGGGTAGCTGGTAATGTTTTGGGGTAGAGTAGAGGAATTCTAGTTGACTGTGAAGACACCACCGCCAGCAATGAAAAGTTGAGACAAGAAGGAAATAATTTGGACAATGGATCACAAAAGAAATCCTTATTTATAGAAGATAGAAAGAGAGAAGAGGTAGAATATAAGGGAATAACTTAGAGAGAAGGAAACCATGCTCTAGAGAAGAATGGCCACCAGAGTGACAGAACATGAGGAGAATCTGCCAGAGTCGGGTCATGACCAATAGGAAGAGGGAATAGATGAAGAAGTGTCACTGATTGAAGAAGATTTGTGGATAGAGCAACATGAATCTCTATAAATTAACATATCCCAACGTATTAGTCCTTAGTCTTTGGTAAATTCTAACTATAGTGCTCGAGTGTAGGACATTGTTGAAAAAGACCTAAGACTACGAGTTCGCGACTTCGGTGTAGGGATTCAACTAGAGGGCAAAGGGAATTATTTTGACTGTCTTGTAATTCACCGACTAGAGGAAGGAAACTTGGTTACATTTTAGTCATACCCATCTAGCCGTAGTATCCATATAATCTACCTGGGACATGAAGGAGAATCCCCCCATCCAAATGCAACTTTAGAGAATACAGATCAGTTGAATTCGCAAGGAAGGATATCCAAGTTACAACAATTCACTTGGATATCGACAGAAGGATTCGACATATATCGACCACTTGTCTAGAACGAACCAAAAACTACAAAAAAAACATTTGACAGAAACAAAAGTTCCTTCGAATACAGTTGTGAACAAAAAGAGGGTTACAGTGAGTATCCCACCACTCCCTCTATTACAGATGATTTTACCACACATGGTTGATCACACATTTATGGCCTTGCCTATCCCTTTGTAGACTCTTTGGACCCCATGGACTATTTTTGTACCTTTGATGTTTCCAATATCATCCCTAAAAACACCTATTATTTGCTGTACGCGACTTTTAATCCATTTATCGCGTATATACGTGGATATTTCCCTTAAACTCATGTACATCTGGATGTGTGCATAAGTCTAAAACTTTTGGGATTTTTCCTTGATGTAGATCCAAGTCACTTGTCTCTTGGCCTTCCATATGCATCGCGATCGCTTGGATTTGACCTTCCATTACCCCATTGAATCTGTGGCTAGGGTTTTACCCCTAGCTTGTGCGAATGAGCACCTACTAAGGAGAAGGGACTCCTTAGTAGCAATTCAGTAAGTGTAAATTAAAATGCTAAAAGATAAATACAAACTACTCTAAACATGTGCATGAAACGGAAAAATGAGATATAAAAATGGTTTTTTTTTAATATTAATATTACCTCCAATGTGAAGGTTGGTGAAGCCCTTTGCAGTGATCCAAGAGGGTTGCTCCAAGCTCCAACTTGCTCCTTCTCTTTCTCTAGTGGTGGAAATGGGCCAAAAGGGGCTCTCAAGGTGAAAGTAGCTCAATGGTGAGCTAGGGTTTCAAGAGCTATTTTGGCAGAGTGAGGGTGCTTATGATTGTGGATGTGAAATAAGGGGTCTCCATCACCTATTTATAGTTTTTCAGTGGTGGAGTGCTGGCCCATGGTTTTGGAAACCATATGGTTTAGGGCAGCTGTATAGGGTTTTTTCCTCCTTTTCCTCATTATTTTATATTTTTTCTTCCCTTTTTAGGATTTTTGATGGTTTTATGGCCTTTTGGAGGCATTTTAGGCCTTTTGGAGGCTTTTTAGTGGGATTTTTGCTATTTTAGAGGAATTTTGGATATTTTTGGAGAAAAAAGGGGTTTTTAAGGGAAATATGATAGAAAACTGGACAAATGAGCCATGTAGTGGGGTAGATGAGGTAGTGAACACTTTTTGGGTGTTAACAGATTGCCCCCTGATGTGCGAGGGCAGGAGCTCATCATATGGCCGATGGACATCATAAGTCATAAATGGTGTTCCTGGGGTGTGGAGAAGAGAAGAAACAAACGGAAGCCCGGAACAATGATCCTGAACCAACTGCAAGAACTAAAAGTACATAACCTCAATAATGGATGAGGAATCATCTGATCATATGGAAGAGGTGGGAATTCCCATGCTCATATCAGGATATAACATAATAATAAAAATGGGGTCCAAAATATGGGGACCTGACATATACATGGCCTCAAATACTGAAGGAGGAAGAATCTCAATATATGGATGAGGCGGGCATTCCCATGCTCATATCAAGATACATAAACATAACTGTGAGGCCCAAAAAGAGGGACCTGTAGGATACATAAAGAACCACTGTGTATAGCATAAGGGTCCAGAAGGGACACAAATCTAGGACATACTATTGGGCTAATCATGTCTGAGCTGAAAAACTGATGCACTGGAATGACAGCAGTGCTACTGAATGTGGTACCAAAGGAACTGATGAGCTGCTGGATCAGAGTGACAAGGGTCATACTCGCAATGGTACACTGAACTAGGTACTCAAGGAAGCATGGAACTGGAGGGCTTCCGAATACAATCGCCAACGCAGCCCGAACATCCACGGGAACATATAACTAGGCGTTCTGAAGTGACTCACCAATGTGCTAGAGTCGGGGGAAATCCGGGGTCTTCGATAAATAATGGAAGGGATATAAATCCTACGTGATTCTCAACGATACGATCAAGGTGCTGAACTCGAGCATGTGAGAAACAACCATTCGGAGAGGCAATGATGACTCCTCCAAAAATGGTCCGTAGGCACTCACCACAGATGGTGATGGGTCCAAGGCGCAGGGGCCTCTGGGTCTATCCTCTGGAATAGAGGGGATATTGTCGACAGAGGGAGACCTGCAACTATCAAGGCAATGATGTTTCCTTGACAGGAGCACGAGGTGGAAAACCGAAATGTGATAGTACTAATGGCAGGATTGATAAACTGGGGGGAATAACTGGGCAAGTAGAGTGGGTGGACTCAAACTTCCTTTGTTCAGAGTATGATGGTGGGGATGATTGGGTAGCATATGAAACTGATTGGTGGTAAGGGGATCATAGTTGTATTGGATCTGGGAGGGTGACTGGGCTGAGGGAGACTCAAGCTGTGGTAAAATGGCAGGAGACTGCAGAATACTCTGAACAAAGGTGACCTAATTGGGGGTGCTGCTGAGAGGATCGATCATAGCGCCAAGAGGCACGTGGGGACTTCGTCATGGGTTAGGGAACTAGAAGAAGTGTGTATATAAAATGGTACTGTCGTGTGGATTTATACGAGCCCAAGACAGTTCATGCTCGTGGTTGCTTTCAATTTTAAGGAGTCTGAAAGCAAATAAGAAGACTCTGAAGAAGTGGAATGGTACTGTCGTGTGGTTTTTTACGATCCCAGGATAGTTCATGCTCGTGGTTGCTTTCAATTTTAAGGAGTCTGAAAGCAATAAGAAGACTCTGAAGGAATGGAATGGTACTGTCGCGTGGATTTTACGAGCCCAGGACAGTTCATGCTCGTGGTTGCTTTCAATTTTAAGGAGTTTGAAAGCAATAAGAACACTCTGAAGTAATAGAATGGTACTGTCGTGTGGATTTTACAAGCCCAGGACAGTTCATGCTCGTGGGTGCTTTCAATTTTAGAGAGTCTGAAAGCGATAAGAAGAATCCAGGGGGGGTGCTTTTTCATGTGTTAGTCTCCAAGGCCAGAAGAAGCATAAAAGGATGCAATGAAGAACTCTTCTAGCCGGTGTGACTAGAGTATTCCTTTTTCGTAATTAGTCTACCAGGTCCGGAAAAGGGTTAAACTTATACCAGATAGACGCCCTTTCAGGTACTTTAACGAGCATGAAAGCAAGCAAGATTGCTCGGTGATCTTTTCATTGTTTTAGGAGTCATAAAAGAGCTTAACAGAAACTCCCTAAGTGCCTTTTTCGTAGAAGACTTGTCCGGCATGAAAAAGGGATAAAATTATACCGAACAAAAGGAATGGCCAGGCAAGGAGGAAGTGTTCAATCAAGGAACATTTATGATGACCAGAGACGAGGGTGAGGGGGAACACTGGTGGGCCTCCTTGCGGGGTGAATGAATGGTGGCAAAAATAACAAAACATTGGTAGTATGGCGGGAGTGAATGGCTCATGTAAAAAGTGTGGAACAATCTGATGGCGGCCGATGTGGCGCGCAAATCGAGGCAGCAAGGTGTCGAGAAAAAATGTTGAAATTGTACCAAGTGAGAGAAAGAAATGATCTCAAGCATCATCACAAGCTCGAAAAAATGAATCCGGCGATATAAAAAGATGAAAAACGGAGAACGACCGAGGTGGCACGCAAACCAAGGCAACTAGCAGTGTCTAAAAAATGGGCAAAAAATGACGTAGAAAAAATAATGCAATGAGGTGACCATCGTGACGGTCTCGTCGTGCTGATTCCAATGGTGGGAACGGGGAAGAAAGAGGACTCCGTATAGGTTCAGAATGGCCAAAACCAGAAAAAGGTCGATGGACTATAAATAGTAAGTGGGCCCAACATGACAAGTGTCATTTGTACTATTTGACTTTGACTAGTGATCAGAGTGGACCAGAGCTGAGGTGGCATTTCTGGATGATCCGACCGGTCGATTTCAGATCTGGGAGATACAGGTATTCCGTCAAACTCATACCTGCTTTGTCATTGGGTTCGGGGGGTGGGTAGTGGGTCCCAGGGTACTATTTGCATGGTCCACGTGGGGTGGACCGCGAGTTAGTGGGTCGGAGCTGCGGTCGAGGACCACGGGTTTTTGGGGGGACCACACGGTTGGGGACCATGAGTTTAGCGCTAACAGATGCGGTTAAGGACCGCGACTGTAGGCCTGACAGCCACGGTCGAAAACCGCAGCAAGGAGCCCTAAAGCCGCGGTTTTGGACCGAGCTATTAGGGTTTTTTTGGGGGAGGGGAAGGACTTAATTGTTTGATATGAGTCTGATGAGTCTACTTTGTGTGATTGACAGGATGCCGCAGGTTCTGTGGAGAGAGTTGGAGATACCAGATGAGATCATGGCCGTCGTCCGAGAGGACCACCAGGTGCGATCGATGCTGGGGCTATTCGGACTGCTAAAGTTTGCCCAGGTACCCATGATGCGGTCAGCAGCATTGCTGCTGAACCGATTGATTAGTTTCTGGGAGCCGGACATACAGGATTTCAAAGTGCAGGGTGAGAGGGTGGACCTCACCCTGACAGATGTATACTTCTTAACGGGGTTTCCCTATCTGGGTAGGGTGGCAGACATGCAGCTGCGGGTATCTGTGGACATAGATATGGAGGACATGCTAGAGCGATATTGTGGTCCAGAGGCTCGGGTGCATAGGAATGCACTTCTGGTGAGAGACCTCCTGGAACCAGCAGTGCAGGCCATGGCAGCATGCGTGGTGTGTGTCTCGGGATCCCAGTCACCGGAGAAGGTGTCTGGGGGCCAGATGCAGCTAGTGGAGCGTGTACTGGGCGGTGTTTATTACGCGTGGGGCCAGATGTTCCTTACCTGCGTGCAGTGGCAGCTGACAACAGCGAAGGAATCTGACAAGGGGTTTTGCTACGGTTCTTTCTTATGTGCGTTTTTTATGGAGAGGGTACCCACACTGCGGATGCGGGTGCCGATCAGAGCAGGAGGCTTGAGGGAGCCACGGATGGTGTGGTGGGGCGAGATTATGCGCCGCCGTGGGGGTGGTGATGTTGGTAGGTAATTTACACAAGATTTGTACCTGCAGTGGCTCCAGATACCATTGACACTTGATGACTATCCATATAGAGATATGGATTACACCGGAGATCCAGAGGCACCACGGCCGCCGGGACAGGCATGGGGACCAGATGGTACGTATGGTTTAATTGCATTGTCAAGTTTTATATATGATAGTTGATTGATATATTGTTACTGAAAAATGGGTGATCTGCAGATGTGGCCCCGAGGCTGCCGCCAGGGCATGTGGCACGGAGGGGGATTGTGGTCGTTCCAGTTTTGCCTGGGCGGGAGGAGGTGCGTCACCGGGATGCAGAGGGGACACTAGAGTCTGTACGGGCACTACTAGACCGTTTGATGATGGGGGTGACTGAAGAGGGGTGGCAAGACATCAATCCGGACATGGTTCAGGATTGCATGAGGGCACCCTGGGAGTTCAGATCTATTGCGATCCGGGTGGCTATCTTGGGGGATAGGGCACGTGCACAGGAGCCTGTAGGGGATGAGGATTCAGAGGCAGCCGATGCCGGCAGTGATGCAGGATATGACTCTCATTAGGGAGTGCAAGGGACTCCCCTCGAGTTTTGTAGCTACGGCATGTATTTTATGAGGCGTTATGGGTGTACAGACATTTTTTGTATAGCTGAGTACAGGGGTACTCAGTACATGTATAGCACTATGACATGTATTTTTTGATATATATAGATATGCACATGGATGCACCTTTTTGTGATGTTGTCTTAGTTGTACGCACGTGGATGCACTTTATGATGTGTGATATGTTTGTATTGCACGTGGATGCAAGTAGTCTAGGATGTTGGGCACGTGGATGCCCCTTGTGTATTTTATGTGATGCGACATGATGTATGTATGATTAGGCATGTGGATGCTCCTATGGATACAAATGTGGTTGTATGGTTTATGTACATGGATGCAAATGTTGATGCAATGTAGTATTTTTGGGTTTTTATATATTTGGATGAGATGCTATGGGATAATGATGCATGATGGACGTGTTACATGGTGTGATTGATATGCCAATCTAGGATGTTATTTGCCATTTGATCTGCGACACTATTGTGAGCTCTTGGGACATGTGTGAATGTGATGGATTCAAACTGTCGGCTGAGTTGTTTTGTACGCAGGAATTTTCTAAATAGGCAGGGATCATGCACCTGGTAGCAGTTGTTGAGCTGGGAGACAAGTATTCTGGAGTCTAGGAACACATGAAGGTGACATATGCCCATCTGGAGGGCGACAGTCAGGAGACCGGTCACAGCATCATACTCCGCCTGGTTATTGGTAGTAGCGCCGATACATATTCCGTCAAGGTGAATCAGTTCGTCGGAAGGGGAATATAATACCCATGCTGCAGAAGCCAGGTTGGGAGACCAGCGGCTTGTGCCATCAGCAAAGCCAGTGTAACGAGGTGGAAGATGGTCCATCTGTGGGCATGCAAAAAGAACGATAAATGTAAGATTATGGTAAAGAAGGTGAAAAAAAAAAAGAGAGCAAACTGTACAATGCATACCAATGAGGTCGCGGTTTTAGTTATGGGTAAAAACATTTAAGATACAACCCATTATGGGGGTTGCGTAAAGGGTGGCCTTCAGAGTTGGCTAAAATGGATGCCCCCTTGCCGAGGCAAGTCTGCACAATGTAAGGGCCTTGCCACATGGACTCAAACTTTCCTTTACCGATTTTTTCATGGGCTTGGTCATAGGCAAGGATGAGGTCCCCTTCGTGGAAAGTTCGAGGGTGAACATGTTTGTCATAACCAGCTTTGGAGCAGTTTTTGGTAGCTTCGATGTTCTGAGGAGTGGCACGACGATCTTCATCGGCTTGTTCGAGGGATAGCAGACGTTGCTCAAGGGGGGAGGTATTGGGGAGAATCTCAACGACGATATGTAAGGCAGGTATCTGACACTCGATGGGGAGGACAGACTCTACACCATGAACTAAATGAAACAGGGTAAAACTAGTGGTGGTCTTGGTGGAGGTACGGTAAGCCCATAAAGCAGGGAATAGCATATGGTGCCAATTGGACTTATGCCGGTCAACAGTGCGTTGGAGTATGGTTTTTAGGATTTTGTTAACAGCTTCTACTTGACCGTTCCCTTGAGGGTAGTAAGCAGAGGAAAATTGGTGGTCAAACTTGAGGAGGGTGGATAACTCGCGCCAAATGGAATCTTCAAAGTGTGATCCATGGTCTGAGACCAACTATTTAGGGACCCCGAATCGAGTGATAACATGGTTGAAAAAGAAATGGGCAGCAGTGTCAGTGGTATAGTTGAAGGTGGGCATGGCTTCCACCCATTTGGTGAAGTAATCGACGGCGACAATGATATACTTATGGCCATTCGCAAATGGGGGTCTACACTCCATGAAGTCGATGGCCCACTTACAAAAGGGACCAACGGTGATGACTGGGTGTAATGGAGCAGGTGGTGTCCGGGCCTTGGGGGCAAAAAGTTGGTAGTTATGGCAATGCTTGACTGCAGTGATGCAATTGGTGAACAGTGTGGGCCAGAAGTATCCGGCGCGGACGACCTTTTGGGCAGTGGGAATCCTTGAGAAATGGCCGCCGCAGGCACCGCTATGACAATCATTAAGGACGTGTTCAGCTTCCTCGTGTGTAAGGCACCGACGAAGAATTGTGTCGACCCCTCACCGGTAAAGGACATCTCCTAGGAGGAGGTAGCGAGAGGCCTAGTGACGGATACGCCGACGTTCATTACGAGTGACTTTGGGTCGGAACTTCTGCGTACGTAGGTATAACAAGATACCACCATACCATAGGTCATCAGACGAGATAGTGAACAAGTGATTGTCGGGTAACTCATCGAAGATGGGTGGGGTCGGGAGAAAGGAAGGGAGATCAGTGATGAGCTGGGCCAGCGCAAGGGCTTTAGTGCTTTTAGGTGTTCGGAATGTGAGGTCATATTCCTGGAGGATAATGACCCATTTAGCCACACGACCTTGCAGGAGCCACCGGTTTAGGAGATATACCATGGGGTTAGAGTTGGCGACGAATGTGGTATGACTAATTAAAATGTAGTGTCACAATTTTTGGACGAAAAAGACCACTGCTAGGGATAGTTTCTCCTCATATGGGTAACGTAGGGGTGGGCTGGACAAGGTCTGGCTGACGTAGTAAATGACATGCTCTTAGTGTGAGGTGTCTTCTTGAACCAAGACTCCGGACACAGCATGCTCGGATGCCGAGACGTAGAGAATGAAGTCCTGAGAAAAATCCAAAGGGGAGATCAAGGGGGCTTGTGTGAGAGCTTTCTTGAGGGCTTCGAATGCAGCTTCTGCTTGCTCATCCCGGACAAAAGGTATGTGGGTATGGAGTAGGCGCAAGAAACCATGAACGGTTGTGGCGTAGTCAGGAACGAATCGTCAAAGGAAATTGGATCACCCTTGCAGACTTTGGAGTTGCTGCAGCGTGCGAGGAGAGGGAAGGTCTAAGATGGCTCAGAATTTCAGGGGATCAACAGTAATTCCTTTCTGGGAAACAATGAAACCCAACAATCAGCCTGCTGGAACACAAAAGACACACTTGTGTGGGTTCAAGTGGATCTGATATTTGCGACAACGTAGAAAAACTTGCCAAAGGTCGTTAAGGTGGTCTGATCGGTTTCAGGAACGAGCTGTAAGGTCATCAAGGTAGACGAGCAGGATGTGGACCAAAGCATGAAAGCAATAGGTCATGGCCTGCTGGAATGTGGCACCAACATTTTTTAGGCCAAAAGGCATGACGCGATAGGCGAAGGTGCCCCATGGGGTAGTAAAGGTAGTTTTGTACTGGTCTTCCTTTCGGATTTGGATCTGATTGTATCCGGAAAAGCCGTCCATGAATGAGAGGACTTCATGCCCCGCACACACATCGATGAGCTGGTCAATAAATGGCATGGGGAAATTGTCTTTCGGACAGGCGTGGTTTAAATCTCGGAAGTCAATGCATACTCTAATGGTGCCTTGTTTTTTTTTAACGGGAACAGGGTTTGAAACCCAGGTGGTATAGGTAATAGGATAAATGAATCCTGCCTTGCGAAGTTTCTCAATCTCTGCTTTGACAGCTAGGAGTTTTGAGGGGTGAATGGGACGCTATTTCTAACGAATAGGGGGTACATCAGGTCATGTGTCAATGTGGTGCTCTATAATGGCAGGGTCAAGACCGGGCATTTCGGTATAGGACCAGGCAAAGACATCACAGAATTCTTTGAAGATTTTTTTGTATTCCTCAATCTCTTGCTCACTACAAGAGGCTCCTAAAGTGATGAGTTCGGGGGTGCTTCCTGGGGCAGCAATATCAATTTGGATGACAGGTGAGATGTTGGCCATGTTACCCTCCTCGAAGGCATCAGGAGCAGGAATAGGGTCCTTGAACCAGTCGACCTTGGGGGGAAGGAAGTCTTTGGATTCAACTGCAAATTGGGTAGCAGTGTTAGAGGAGGATTCATCTGGGAGGAAGTAGGAACGATGGTGCATGTCATCCCAGGGATACTCCAGGGAAGTGAGAGCCTCTAGGATTTCCTCATCAGTACGGAAAGTTTGTGTTGTCAAATCGGTTGACGAGGGAGTAGTGGCGGAAGAGATCATATAAATGGTATTATCCTCTCCGGAAGGGGGAGAGACCGGGGGGTGGATCTCCTCAATGGTGGGTGGTGCCGTCTCAAGGTCCAGATTGTTTGTCTCATAGAGAGCTGCTCTATAATCGGGGAGATCGGGACAGTGAACGGTGTAATGCCCGTAAACACCGCATATGGCACAGGGGTGGTTAGTGCGCAGGGATTTGTCGCGAGGATTAGGGGTTGGATCAAGTTGAACAACCGGTATACTGGGGTCATCGTCAAGCATTTGCATGTGTTCCTGTACTACCGGTAACTGAGGACATTGGTGAGTCGCATGGCCCAACTCGTTGCACAGCGAGAATTTGGGAGGAGCATGAAACACAGGGGGGTTTTTGACTGTCTTGGGAGGTGGGACATCAGAGTAAGGTTGGGAGCCTCTGCCCCCAGTGGGTTTGGTAAGAGGAGGGGGGGTTTGTGGAGGACGATGGGGTAGCGACACTGGGAGGTGGTTGGCTAGTAGTGACAATGGGTTGCACCGGTTGCAGGATGACATCTGGTGTCGGCGGGGGAATGGGAGGAAAAAGATACCAAATGGGTAATCCTAAGGTTAACCCAGGGAGGCTGAGGGTAGCCATGACCGGGGCGCTAACTACTCCTGAGGGAGGGATGAGGAAAGGAATGGTATGGATGGGTGTAACACCAATGTGACTAGGTACCAAAGGGGGTTTAGGAAACAAGGGCGGTTGATTAGTAGGAGTTTGCATGTGATGGGACAGGGTACATAAGTTGGACACGTCAAGCTCGGATGACGGGGGTGGAATAGATTGGAAGGTCGAGGTCATTGGCACGTCTGAGTAAACTCCAAGCCCCATAGAGGAAACAAGTGAGGTGGTGGTACCCGAAACAGGTTGTTCCACCATGGGGAGAACATTTTCGGGTGCCGCGGGGGCATTGGGATCATAGTAGGTGAGTTGGTCGACCTTGACCACACGTCCCTCATGGGGGAACATCATGGTATGAAAAATGGAAGAAGCAACCGCCCGCATGGTGTACATGTAGCTGCGTCCAAGTAAAAGGTTGTAATCAAGCTGTGCATTAATAACCTCGATGTCGATGAGGATGGTTTTTCCAGCCAGCTCGACGGGGATGTTAGTTAATAGGCCTTGTGGTTGAGCTAAACGACCGTCATAGGCTCACAACGCAGTAGTGGATGGATGGAGAGGGGGGGATCCCAATTTCTACCAGATGAAGGTGGACATGACACATGAAGAGGCACCTTCATCAATAATGCATCGATGGATGACAAAATTCCGAACGGAAATAGAAACTTAGAACGCTAAAGTGGAAGGCATGCGGGGTTTGGATTGGTCCAAATCAAATGCAATAAAATTCGAATCATTTGGATCAATAGCCCCAATGGCTGAGAGTAAAGTATTGTGCTGTGAAGGGCAGTTTTTTAAGACTTCTAACACAGACATGGCTGCGGGAGATTGGGCTAAGTCATCGACAATGTTGTAGTTTGACACAGCCCGCGCATTGGGGTTATTGTTGATGCGGCGAAGCGGGAAACAAGGTACTTTGGGAGCGCCATCTAGTGGAGGTGGAGGTATACATAACGCCTGATTAGTGGGCTGAGTGTTAGTGGGTTTATCGGCAGGAGGGGCTTCGGGGGTGGAGCCATATTGGTTCCGCCAGGTCTGGAGGTTGACCTTGTCGGAGGACATCATCAACAAGTGGTGGGTACCTGAGTCAAACATGGGTTGATCAGGAGCAGCGTAAGTGATTTTTTGTTGGGTTGGCACGTTGGCTTGAGGGGGAGCCAACGGTTGAGTGTTCACTACGCCTTGGCTTGGTAAGGGGTTTTGCAGCACCAAAGGTGGCTGCTGAGGTTGTGGGGGATTGGGTGGTGCTTGAGGAGCCGCATGCCCTTGGCGGTGGGCATCATCAACCCAAAGTTGTCGAGCTTGCTCCAAGTGTGGGAAAGCATGTGTGTAGTGGCCATAGACCCCGCAAATAGAACAAGGATGATTTGTTCGCAAATTGGGGTTTTTAGCCTGCTTGGGCGGGAGATCAGGATTTTGATTAGTAGGGGCTGCATTATTATTATCGGGGGGATTAGGGGGTTGACAAGCTTGGTCTGTAGGTTGGTTGTTTCCATGATTTTGGCCCCTGCCACAGTTTTGTTGGCCCTGGTTGCATTGGTTGTTCTGGTTTTGCTACGGGTTTTTTTGGGCGTAAACTTGCCCTTGGGCAGCAGGTGGATTCTGAGGTTGCGCAGGTGCTGGAGCAGGTTGTGGTGGATGATATGTAGGTGGAGGCTACGCAAGTGTAGCAACTTGAGGGGGTTGCTGATAGGGCTGTGGAGCGGGTTGTGGGTTTGCCGCAGGGGATGCCTGTGGCAGGTAATAAGCGGGTTGGGCTTGTGAAGGCGCAGGAGCTCGTGCAGCCTGCTGGTGGTAGTAGGGATGAGGTGCGACTGGGGGGGCGTAAGTGGGAGTTACATGACTGAAACACTGAGGTGGACATGAGGGTCCATGGGAATGGTGGTGATGTGTCATGGGAGCATACGAGTTGGTTGCTCTAGACTATGAGGTAGCCTGCGAAAGGTCAGGGCCAGGGGTAGGACGTGCTATGGAAAATGGTTGAGGATGCGAAGAGACATAGCCAATGATGCCGTCGGCAGCATGGGATGCCCCCGGTGCATTGTGCTGGGAGGAATTTCCACAAGGGGCATCAGGTATAATGGTATAGAGATAACCCGACTGGGCGTAAATGAGGTCGAATTATTGGGCCTTAAGGATGGCCTCTTCTTCAGACTGGGGTCTTTCGGATGCCACATCCTTAGTAATGACAGGAAGAAGGGATTTGAGGAACCAATATAGGAAGATACGGTCATCTAATTTGATCTTGCATAAGCTACGACGTCGACGCCACTCATGAATGTGGTCCGTGATGTGGGTAGCCATGTTTTGTCTGCATGATAGGAGGATCTCAACGCCCCCGTCATAGCGGACAGGTAACTGGAAGAATTGTAGGAAGGTTGAGGCAAGGGAAGCAAAGGTGTTATGGGTTCTGTGGGGTTGCTCGATATACCACTTGGCTGCAGAGCTAGTGAAGGTGTGCTGTAAGAGACGGAGGTGAATAGAGTCATCCACTATGGAGTTGGAGAAACACCATAGATGGAAGGACATAATGTGGTTTTGTGGGTCCTCACCTGCCTTGCCCTTGAACTTAGGGATGTCAGAGGGGAGCTTGGTGGGCATGTGAGGCTACGCAGGGTCGTGTCAGATAGGGTCATTGGTCAATCTGGCTAGGTTAGGCAGGTTGAGGCTAGCCATGAATGGAAAACTGGAAGAAGGATGTGACACAGTAGTGGGTTGGACCAAGTTGGGGCCAATGCCCCCAAGTGGAGGGGTATTGTTAGGGAGGTTTCCCCCAAGTGGGGGAACTAAGGTGGTATAGGATGGTCCTACACCGCCATCGGTAGTGTGAACCACTGATGGAGTGGGAATAGGTATTCCTGCTGCAGGAATAGGTGCCATGAGGGGAACGATAGATGGGGGCCCCATGGAGGGCGTACCCAAAGCAGGTGTGGTAACTGGTGTAGTGGTGGATGTGCCACCAATGGTCCCTACCAATATGGGAGTGGAAGTCACGCCAGCCATGGGGTTAGTAGGGGCAGTGTAAATGGGGTTCTCAGACTCTGGCTCAGAATCGGAGGTAAAATAAGGGGTGTCAATATCTGGTGACGGAGTCCTATGCCACTGACGAGTGGAGTCAAGTGAGAAGGCTCGAGATCTATGATAAGTGGTATCAAGTGAGGATGATCTGTGTCGATGACGGGTGGTGTCAAGTGAACTGTGCTGTGGGGGCTCGCCCCTAAGGCACCGAGAATGTCTCAGGGACTCAATGGTGACAGATGGTGTCAAATATCTGTGGGTTGAGGTGGGTAAAAAACAGCTCAAAAATCCTAATGCAACCAAGTGTGCAGAAGGAGAGCTCGAAAAATAGGGCACTCAGGCCAACAACCAACTCAAAACACCCAATGTAACAGCTGTGCTACAATAGGCGGAGTATCAACAGAAATGGTCAGAATACCAACAAGCAGCAGGTTTCCTAAAAATAAAAAATGGTGGACTCACTAGACCAAAAGGAGGTAAGGGAGCATGCAAACACCTAACTAAAAGTATTCTGACTCAACTAGACATATCCTTTACAAGGTGATGAAATCCAAGTCAGACAATATGAATAGGAAATCCAAGTGGCTAAGATATCCCCCTACCGGGAGGGACACTGAGTAGTCAATCCTAGAAGAATGGCAACTAAGATACCCCATTCATGACACGTCCAGAAAGGTGAATCTGCCATTTGGTCCTTTTACCACAATACCCCTATACAGGGATATCCCAAGAACTGCGAAAGGTAGCCCTTCAGTTACTGAATGGAGTGCGGTATTCCACTCAGGCCTCCGGAACCAATCTCGCGACTTCAACCCTCCTAAGGGAGAGGCCCTCTGGTAAACTGGTTGTGACCATGCCAAAAATTACTAGGGGATTTTGGTTCCCTAATTGGACAACAGCTATGTCTCAAGTGTAAGTAACCAAGGGGTGTTATTGGAAGCTTATCCCCCCGATCCTACCTAACTACAAAGATTCTTTTGTGTTCCCCAAGTGGGGTTAGAATATTGATTGAGTTAAGTAGTTTTTTAAGGCTCACTTGAATTATGTGACAGAGTGTGTGCTCATGAGGTGATGAACCCAAAATAGAAGTGCCACACAAGGGGGCAACTTTCTAACTAACAATAATACTGAATTCACAACTTTAACATGCAAAATTTTCTGAATTAAAATGCTGAAATTTTAAACAAATTATGTAAAAGGGAACAGAAATGATGTTGCAGAAAAGGTTGTAATGAAGTAGGGCTGCAGGTGGAATAGATGGCTGTGCAGATGAAGAAAATATTGCAGCAAAGGGGTTGGGTTCAAAAACAGGACCGCGGGTCTGTGGCGAAATCGTGCGGTCAAACTGTGGGTTTGAGGGAAACAGGCGCGGACAGGTCGCGGCTTTTTGGCCGACAGAAGTAGTCGGACCACAGGAAATAGGGCAGAAAGTGCAGTCGAATCACGGGAAAAGGGCAGACAGACGCGGTCGGGTCGTAGCAAAGGGGCCGAAAGTCGCGATCGGGATGCGGGAAAATGGCCGACAGGCGCAGTCAGATCGCAGCAAACAGGCTGATTAGCCGCGGTCGGATCGCAGGTAACAGACTTGAATCCATAGGCAAGGTGCCGGAAACAGTCTGAGAGCCACGGTCGGATCGCAGGTAAAGGCCTGAAAGATGCGGTCGGGACGCGACTGCAGAGGAAAAAGATGCGGTTTACGGTGGCCGAAAGGGACAGCCGAAAGGAAAAAATGAGAAATTATTGCAGAAAACTAAATAAGAAGCGGAGTCGCCAAAATTGTGGCTAGGGTTTTACCCCTAGCTTGTGCGAATGAGAACCTACTAAGGAGAAGGGACTCCTTAGTAGCAGTTCAGTAAGTGTAAATTAAAATGCTAAAAGATAAATACAAACTACTCTAAACATGTGCATGAAACGGAAAAACGAGATATAAAAATGGTTTTTTTTTTATATTAATATTACCTCCAATGTGAAGCTTGGTGAAGCCCTTTGCAGTGATCCAAGAGGGTTGCTCCAAGCTCCAACTTGCTCCTTCTCTTTCTCCAGTGGTGGAAATGGGCCAAAAGGGGCTCTCAAGGTGAAAGTAGCTCAATGGTGAGCTAGGGTTTCAAGAGCTATTTTGGCAGAGTGAGGGTGCTTATGATTGTGGATGTGAAATAAGGGGTCTCCATCACCTATTTATAGTTTTTCAGTGGTGGAGTGTTGGCCCATGGTTTTGGAAACCACATGGTTTAGGGCAGCTGTATAGGGTTTTTTCCTCCTTTTCCTCATTATTTTATATTTTTTCTTCCCTTTTTAGGCTTTTTGATGGTTTTATGGCCTTTTGGAGGCATTTTAGGCCTTTTGGAGGCTTTTTAGTGGGATTTTTTCTATTTTAGAGGAATTTTGGATATTTTTGGAGGAAAAAAGGGGTTTTTAAGGGAATATGATAGAAAACTGGACAAATGAGCCATGTAGTGGGGTAGATGAGGTAGTGAACACTTTTTGGGTGTTAACAGAATCACTATAAGGAACACCTTGAATACATTAAAGAGGAGGAATTGAAGAGCAAGAAAACTATAGTCCATTGTTGTCGTAGCTTGCTTGTACTTGAGTATGCATCCCTTTGTCTCTTGGAGAACTTTGTGTTCTTACCAAGATTTCCTTTTCTTGTGAGCTTACTATCGAGATATGGAGGATTGAGGTGGTGGAGGCTTAGATGGAGGACTCAGTTTCTCTGGTTCGCAGACGTGCCAAAAGAGGTTGTCACTTGTGTAATCTCTGATTATATTAATAGAAATATATTTTCCTGTCCAATAATGTGCATTTAAATGAATATTGAATCCATGTATGTGTTTAATTGCATATAGATTATTAATTATATATGCTAGAGTAGGCCGAACACTATATTATATAGCATGCTTGTCTTGTTTGTTGTTATTGAGAGAAAATTGCTAACACAAGCGGGATTGGAAAAAGCTCAACATGGATCTACTTCAACCGTCCTGAATAAGGTATGTTTTGAGATCCTTTAGTGTAATATGTTTTATTTCTCTTACATATTGGGAAGGGATTGATTTATGTGGTTTCTTCTGTCTGTTGTGGTACACCCCAAGCCAGAGGAAGTTTTCTCTGTAACACCCTCCACCAACACTCGAAGGAGACACCGATGCCAGAGACATGGCACATGTATATGAACACATTCCCCTCTACAAGGGAAATGAATATCCCATACAACATTGGTTCATCTATGAGTCAACCTGGGAAGTGAACACAGTTACAAATGAGGATCGATAGATGGCACAGTTCATCGATTCTCTGTGAAACCGAGAACTTACCTGGTATATGAAATATACTAAAAAAAAATCAAATGCCACAAAAGAATAAATTAAGCATCAATTTTTATCATTCTTCAAAACTCTAGATGCTTCGCATCTGGATGTAAATAAATTAAAAATGGTAGTCCAGAAACCGATAGAGACTGTCCAGTAGTATGAAAAAAGAATGAATACCTACTTAGTCAGCTGGATTATAACATAAACAGACAATTAATAATCCAATGGTTTGTTACAGGGCTCTTACAGAATATCTGGATGCACATTAGGCTAGACACATTTAATACATACAAAGATGCACTTATGAAGGCGTTGCAAGTCGAAATGGACGAGGACTACCCAGTGCACCATGTTGACAACTGTATCAAGGAACAATTATAAATAATGCAAAAATCACTACAAGATATTAACCTCAAATGCCAAGACGTTTGGTGTACAAAATTATCAATGACTGGACATACTAAAGATAATTTCAGACAAGACATTAGTCGACAAGATGTATGCTTTGTTTAGAAAAAATTATTTTGTGACATCTGCTAGGAATACGGTCTACACGTGAGAAAATATTATCTATTCAATATGAAAAACAAATCTTCCTAGTGGGCAATTTGTGAAGTCAAAATCCATGCAACAGTTGAATGTCACCTAAACTTGAAGAACCGACAGGACTACCATGTAGACTATCAAACAAATGTTGTTGCATAGAAGAATAATGATAACAATCCAAGGAATAATAATGATGAGAAAGAACAAAGTAATCAAATATACAAAGGATGAAGGTATGAGCACCGATACGATAATAATCGTCATGGGGAATATGCAGGTTGAGGTCGATTCGTTGGGAATAGGTAAAATTACAAACCACGATGACCAATCTAGTGCTACACGTGCTTCAATGAAGGACATCAGTATGCATACTATCCATACAAATATTGAACCGATCTCAAGTTTTGTACCAGTTGTGGTGTCGGCGATCACTCTTTAGAGGATTGTCCCACCATGCTAGATAAAATTAATAAAAAGAATAATTTTAATGTCTTGTCAAGTGTTCAAAAGTGTGATGTTATTTGTACAAAGAATTTGCAAATAGTCACTAGACAAGGTACAAAAATTGGCAATGACAATCCTAGAATAAGATAAATAACAAAGATGACTACCCTAATCTTGTAATACAGAAGCACTTATATAATGATGGATCGAATATTTTTCAAGAATTAGCTACACAGGAAGCAAATGATGATAATAAACAAAAGACACCTCAAGAACTAATGAATCTCATACACAATGATAACTCAGTTGCACAATTTATTGACTTATTATACAATATAAATAACAAATCTAACATAGATAAACAAGCTAAAAGCATTTTCAGTTTAAACCAAAAAGATAAAAGTGTTGTTGACCCACTTATCGACTTAGAAATCGAAGGATATCAAGTCCAACAAGTCATTCTTAATTTCGGATCTCAAGTAAACATTATGACAAGAGATACATGGGAATAGTTAGGAAGACCTCGACTTATTGAATTAGGCATATATTTAAAAATAGATGACCAAGGACTCATCGAACCTATCGGGGTATGGAGAAATGTCGACACAACCATAAAAGGCATTACCACAAAAGTCGATTTTGAAATCATTAACCCTAAGGAACAATCCAACTCCTTTCTAGCCCTAATGGGCCATCCATGGGGTCAAAATACGATGGCGTCGATTTCATTAGATAAATAAATGATTAAACTAAAAGGAAATGGAAATAAAGTAATTGTTCCTATTCATCCTTCATAAGGTGAACCATCGACATAACCCATAGATGAAGAATTTGATGTCCAAGAAATATATTAAATACAAAACAATGAAGATTATGCCAAGCCAAATATATATGGAGAACTTCATTTTGGAAACCCAAGCTCAGTTGGTTATAATTTAGATGTGAATTATATGACTAGGAAATGGAAAAATATGAACTTTAAGAGAGGGAGTGATGGATCATTCAAGAAATTCTGAAAAAGCAAACATGACAATGTTTTTCAGTGTCAATAATACCAAAAATATTCGAAAGAAAAATTAGGGAATACCATTGTTTAGCACCAATCAAAATAGAAAACAGACAATGAATTTAGTATAAAGAGAGGTAATCACCAATGCTTCATATTGAACAAGTCTCCAAAAACATAGTTGAACATGACCGACATCAAAGTTTGGTCAAAACGTTTATGGGTCAAGCTGCTCAATGATCGGATACTCATCAATCGAGACTACAAACGTGGTCGACAAATTCAACATACTTCGTCGAAATATTTGGAGGGAAGAAGCTAACAAATCAGGCGCAAATACCAGTCTTTACACAAGGGCATGACCTCGAAAAACACATAATTATATGTGAAAAATAATGGAAAAGACATGGTTATAAAGATGAGTGAATATGGTCACACCTATTTCCATCAACATTAGACAATTTACCAAATATGTGGTACAATATGGAGGAAGCATGAGGCGAAACATTCTTATGGAATGAACTTAAAGAAAACTTCACCAAGGACTTCAAGTTCATACCAGAATATGACAAACTAGTTGAAGCGACAAAACAGATAAAAACATTCCTAAAACTGACTTTTAATAAAAGTTTGACACAAAATCATAGTCGACCGAAAGCATCATGTCATAATATTCGGTATAATAAAATACCACAGTTGACAAGACTTTGACTAGAAATCAAGCGTACAAAGAGAAAAATATTTCAATGGAAATATGATCATCCAAAAATGACGAAACCAATTAGAAAAATATTTAAGGTCGAATCAACTGAAAAAGAATATATTGACCGAGTGACAGTAGAAGAATTCCCAACATCATTTTCACAAATCAAGGAAGGAATTTGAAAAATCAATGAAGGAAAGGCACCATAATGGATGGACGCAAAGGTTAAAACAATAGATTTCGATATATCCAATGATTATAGTCCAAAAATGGAAAGAATACGTGATTACTGGAACGAGAAGAAGACATCAGAAATAGTTAACCTACTAAAAGAATTTCAGGATTTTTTTGCACGAGATTATAAAGACCTTAAAGGTTTAGTTCAGGAAATGGGCGAAATTAATATCGATATTAAACCTGATGCAAGACTTCTAACAAAATGGCCTTACAAAATTGCTCATAAATATAAAGAGATAGTTAAAAAAGAGATCGACAATATGTTGGCAGATGGAATTATCTACCCTATTGACCAGTCGAAATGGGAAATCCCAATGGTTGTACAACCAAATAAGCATGACCCAACAAGATTGAGAATTTGTGTAGATTTTCATGAGCTAAACAAAGTCACCCTAATAGACCCATTCCCAACTCCTTTTTCAGATACAATTCTCAATGAGGTCATAGGACATGAGTGATACTTGTTTACAGATAGATTTTTAGGATATAATCAAGTGCCAATTTCCAAGGAGGATCAAAAGAAAACAACATTCATGTGTGAATTTGGCTCATTCGCTTATAAAGTCATGCCATTTGGTATAAAAAATGCACCAGTTGTATTCTCAATAATAGTAGTTAAATCATTCCAGGAATACTTCTATAAAAAATGGTTGCATACTTCGACGATTGGACGATTTACTCCATGTTAAAATATCACTGCAAATGGCTAAGCCTAATTCTAGAAAGATGCTGACAAATTCAGCTATCACTTAACATAAATAAATACATTCTAACCCCTATAGGAATTCTACTAGGACATATTGTATGCAAAGAGGGCATCAAGGTTGATTTCACAGAAATAAAAATAATTCTCGACTTGAAACCTCTATTTAATCAAAAACAAGTCAGAGTTTTATTGGGGAATACAGGCTACTACAGGAAGTTTATTTACCATTACTCAGATATGACATATCCTCTAAAATGCTTATTAAAAGAAAATTAGGAGTATGAATGGAATGAAGAATGTGATGCATCATTCGACACTTTAAAGAAAAAATTAGTCGAGGCACCCATTCTCTGATTCCCAAATTGGTCAGTAAAATTTCATGTACACATCGATGCATCTGGCATAGAAATCGGTGCAATACTAACACAACCAGGAGATGATGGAATGGACTATCCAATCATATACAATAGCAAAAAATTAAACAAATCATAACATAATTACTCCATGACATAAAGGGAAGCATTAGGAATAATCTTTGCACTTCAAAAATATAGACACTATCTGTTAGCCAACCCTTTTATATTTTACACCGATCACCAAGCATTGAAATATCTAGTAAATAAGCCTCTACATCAAGGAACAATCTATCGTTGGTTGGTGTTATTTCAATAATTTGAGTTTGAATTTGTAGTTCGACCGGGAAATCTAAATGTCAGACCCGACCACTTGTGAAGAATAGACATGGGGGAGGAGCTGACAGGAGTTGAAGATGATATACTAGATGCACATTATGTTTAAGTTAGAATATGTACTTTCCAAACTAGAAGATATCACACAATTCTTAGAAAATTAACAAGCACTAAAAGGAATGAATGCTAAAAAGAAGAAAATATTAGCAATGAAAGTTGCACCTTATACCTTAATAAAAGGTTCCTCTATAAAATTGGTTTAGATGAGGTACTCCATCGATGCATTATAGAGGATGAAATAGAGAGAATAATGCATGAAGGACACTATGGCCCAACTGGAGGACCTTTCCAGCCGGACATGACTGCTAAGAATATACAACAGTCGGGATTATGGTGGCTGACATTGTGTCGTGATTGTCGAAAATATGTCAGTAAATGTGACCATTGTCAACGATTAGTTCGAACCTTACCAAGCAATGAGATTCCCTTAATATCGGTAAATCCAAGTTTAACATTAAAAATTTGGGCGATTGATTTTATAGGACCATTCCTGGTACCTACAAGAATGTTAGGAGTGCATTATATTATATAACAATAGTCGAATAAATTACTAAATGGACAGAGGAAGAACCTGTTGAAACCTGTTATAGTGAAGTAGTCGCAAAATTTATATATGAAAATATCATTACTAGATTCAGTTTTCTATTGACTTTAATCAGTGACCAAGTGTTACATAGAGAAGCTTACTATGGCTTGGGGGAAACTGAGTCCTCCACCCGGGCATCCACCACTTCAATCCTCCATATATTGATAGCAAGCCCACAAATCAAAGGAAAAATTGGGAAGAACACTATGTTCTCCAAGGGACAAAGGGATGCAGACTCAAGTATAAGTGAAACTAAGGAAATAATGGACTATAGTTTCCATACTCTTCAATTTCTCCTCCTTCAATGTACCCAAGAGGTTCCTTATATAGCACTCCAAAGAGGTAATGAAGGGTCGAATCCGAGTGTTCTTAAGGAATATGGAAGGCCAAGAGACAAGATATTCAGGCTCATATGAGGAAAACTCCAAAAATATTTGTCTTTATGCACACATCCTGATGTATGCAAGTTTGAGGTCAAAAGATGTGTATACACACGAGTATTGCTTTAAAATTCGTGGATAGGTATAAACAGGTGATTTTTGGGGATTATCTTGGAACATCAAAGTATAATATAAGTCCATGGGTTCCAAAGAGTCTGCAGAGGGATAGAGAAGGCCATAAATGTGTGATCAACCATATGTGGCAAAATCAGCTATAACACCACTGATCACATTTTACTAACAAAACTATTGCAACTTGAACATACCATTTCAAAATTGAACATAGAAGGAGCATAGTTTATCATCCTCAGTCTAATGGTGCAATTGAAGCATTCAACAAAACTTTGACAAGAGGCTTAACAAAAAATTGCAATACAGATAAAGATGATTGGGATGAGAAAATTCTTGTTGTCCTATGGGTATACAGAACAATATATAAATTATCCACATACCAAACATCATTTATACATGTCCATGGGCAAGAAGCAGTCAACCCCCTACATTTTCGACAATAGACACCAGTAATTGCCGACATATTACATATTAATGTCGAAGAGGTAATAAAGAGCGACTAATGCAACTAGCTAATCTAGAGGAACATCAACTAATCACTATACAACACCAAGAAATCCAAAAGCAACAATAGAAAGTGTGGACTGACTGAAACATAAAAAAAAACTTGTCGGTTGGAGACCTTGTATTTTTGTATAACAATCAAGTCAAAGGTAAGCCGAAAAAACTGCATATATAGTGGATGTGACCTTATATTTTCAAAGAAATAAATGCCAACATATTAGTCCGACTGAGAAATTTACAAGGAAAAGTATTTCAAAATCTTGTTAATGGTTCCCGACTAAAGCGATACGAAAACTAGAAAATTCAAAAAAAAAATTCTCTAAAAACCATAAAAACCTAGAACCAACAAAATAAACAATTCAACAAAATCAAAATGACAGGGACATGGATAAGCTCTCAAAAAGGAAGTAGCAGAATACCATTTCAAAGAAATGGCCATCGACAACATTACCATGGACATGACGATTACTGCCCATCCCACTGACATTCTCATAGCCATGATGCATATCGACAAAAATAAGGCCAAACGGTCCAATCAAATCATCATGATCACCGACAGAAGGGGCACCAAAACCATCGTACATTAAAATAAATTTTGATAGAGCATCCCTAACAAGAAAATCTGCCATTAATATTTTCATCGACCAAATCACTGCTCACTCCACCTATAAATAACGCATCAGATGAAGAATTCACATCATTCCAGGAAGAACTAGAGAGATAGAGCTATCAGAATCCTGAGACTAAGATACATGTTCAAGAACCAGAGCATTTTATTAACAAAATGGCACCAAAAAAGACAATATTTGCAACCAGCAAAATGAAAGAGCTAGAAACTGCCACAACCCCATTGATGTAAAGACTAGAGAACATCTGCAAAGTGAAAGTCCTGGTATCTTCATGGTCATGACTATGGAAAGAAATCAAAACATGGATGTACAAAGATAACGAACCGATGGAAGAAGCTCAAAAAGTGAGCGCCAACACCATTCTACACTACCTCAACACACCTCTCATGGAAAACTTTGGGGGAACGAATGATATTATTCTAAAATTCATTATTAGTAGGTACCACAAGGGAAAATTCTACTTCGACAAACCTATAGAAGTGTCCAACGAGGTCATCTACAAAATAATAGGACTATCAAACAAAGGTGAACCAATTCCTGTAGGTTCAAATCCAGGATTGGTGGAAAAGCTAACAGGGACTCTAGTAGGGAAAAATTCTAAAGGAATGGTAATCATTCAGATTCATCTTACCACAACCAATATAGTAGAAAACATTGTCACTACAGGACTGACAACTACAGGGCATGGATGTGATTTAAGACTTGACATGTTGGAATCCATTGACAACGTAGCGGAGATAGGGAAAACTTACTGTTGGTCACAATATCTAGCTGACCTTATCAATAATATATGTATAAAATATCAGGAAGAAGGAGGAAAAATAATATTCCCATCTCTGATCATATGGATTGAAATGTACTATATGAGACCTGTTAGAAACCTACAATTCCTTGAGCCGACAAGATTTGGTATGTGGAACTTCAAACCATTTTTTATCGTTGGGGATCCTCAGGCACTAGAAGAGGACAAGGTCTTGTTAGATACTTGGTTTCAAAATTTAAAGACGAAAACGGCTAGATGCAGGGTACCCTAGAATATCCAAAGAATTTTGTCACCATCAACACATATCCAACTAGAGCTACACCACACTGCAGTCTGATTGATGCAAGGAGTTGTAGGAAACGCCAAACATATCGATTATTACCCATATGTTGAGGATATATTCACGTAACTAGCCAAAGAATCCAAAACAAATATAACCATACCGGTAATTGCAAAGAAAAATAATCATCCGATTATCAAGCCCTTAACCGACCAGGAAAAAGAGGAAGATTATGAAGTACATCTTCATATCAACACTTCTACCCTGGAGGACACCACAACAGAAAAGGTAAACACTCTTCAATTAGTTACAGTACCATAAAAACAACAACAAGTTGAACAAACAGAACAAGAGGAGGAGGTTGAGTAGACAGATGAGGAAACTCGGTCCAATAACTTATCTCCAAAGTATGCTTTGACAAAACAGAACATCCAAAAACTAGCTTTGGAAATATCTAAATCCTGGAAGAAGAAAATAACTCCGATTAAAGGAAAAGGGAAACGCAGACTTATTCTCCCAAAGGAATATGAGGATGAGGATGAGTTACATGCTAGAGTTGCTAAAATATTGGAGGATGCTGCTAAAAGTAAGATATCTGTCGAAGACCAATTCAAAAAATTCATTGAAGAAGAAGCAAAGAAGCCAAGAGAAAATAAGGTAATATTTGTCACCCCTACTGAGGTTGAGTCTGTGTATTTAACCACCACTCCACCACTTCCATCCCCAACCTAGATAGTCCAAGAAGAAGTACCAAACCTGACCTCTGTTACCCCAACAATCCAATACATGCAAGCAATATTTGAAAAACTCTGCACAAACATTGATAAAGACGTTGACGTTCAAGAGTTCATCAACTAAATTCCCAACCTTTTTCCTTCTATTCAACAACTGAATACCACAAAACTAGTTGTTGATCCAAGCCCCTCATGACTACTTCTTGCAATTTCCCAGCACCATGACCAACCAAAAACGTTTGTACCAAAACCACATATTGTCGGAGTTATTAAATCCACATTTCAAATAAATCCTAAAAAAACATCTGAATTTGTGGAAGCACACATCTCATCATTCATTATATCCACTAGAAATACCTTACTTCCAATTAACGAAGCAGATGAAGGAGCCATATCAGATGAACTTGTTGCAAATGATCAAGTTGAAATAAATCAAGAAATGGTCGACCTCATCTATTCTATTGAGCCTAATGAACTTATCAACTCACCACTAGTAGTCAAAAATCTTATGCTGATAGACTCCATCCTAAACCTTCCATCGACTTCAAAGCGCCTACCCTCGCCTACACCACCTTCAGCCACAATTCCACTCTCCATACCACCGTCAATTACACAACCATCTATTGATCCCCTTTTCGAAACACAATTAATAAACCCCAACTTACCAAGCGGCACAATAGAATAACAACAGAGACGACCATTGCCGACAGGAGTAGATGAAGCACAAAATAGAGACTAATCGTGGCGAAAAAAAAAGAAAGAAAATAGAAAAAGAAAAAAAATAAAAGAGAAAAAGAAAAAAGAGAAAGAACAATAGTAAAAGCAGTCGACACAACAATAGATACCATCAACCATCAACTTGGACGAGCTAGGGTCAACCACAATGGTGGATACATGTAATATCATAGATGAAGAGTTGGAGCAACTGTTGGAGGCCCTCAATAAAGAATCCAGAGTAAGGAAAGAAAGAAGGCATGAACACATTGAAAAAATAAGAACAGAACAAATGAAATTATGAACAAGATGCAAAGATTTGGCACAAAAAGTTATTCCAGTACCAGAACGAGCCGACATGAAAGACCATTCGATTAGGCATACCAACTGTTTGAAAGTGTCATGTCTAGTATTCAAACACAACTATAAAAAAGAAGTAAGAGTAGAACTAACAAACCTATGTATTTTTAAGAAATCAGTATACATTATTCTCATAAGCTCATAAAGTATTGAAAGAAAATTTTGAGGAATCTATTGTCATAGAGGAAGTCCTAAGAAGTTGGCTCACCTATTATGGCCAAGTATTTTAGCAGCTGAGGAATACGTGTGAGCACATTAAATCACTACAAAGCCAGCGAGGAGACATGGAAGAGATGAATCAAACAATTCAAGACTAACTTTTAGAAGAGACAAAAAAACTGAAAAAACTCGAGAAACAAGCACACCAATGGATAAATCAAGCCAATACTAGTTTGGACAACCTTGACGAGATTCATCTACACATGAAGAGACTACTTGACACTGCAGAGGAGAAAGCACACTTTTTAGGCCCCAACATGAGTAATATTGTGGACTTGTCAATACAATAGAATATGTCAAACTTGTCGAGCCTCACAACCTTAACCATAGATATCTAGAAAGAACTCCACAATTGGGAATAATTCCAACACCAGTTAGCAGTTATAACAGAAGCCATTGTGGATATTTACATACAAGAGAAACAATCAATTAGACAGCATAGTCCATGACAAGGAAATTTTAGGAACTACTTGAGACAGATATTTTGTTACCTCCCCTATTTCTTCGGGATGAAGAAATATTTTGTTCCTGGAGGAGATGTTGGAGGAGCTAGTCGGTTTAGTCGACTAATTGTAGATTAGGTCGACCTCATCGGTCATGTCGGTTGGGTGAATGGACATGTAGTTACTATAACTTTTTTGTAAATGTATCTATAGTCTGTTGATCCAGATAAGAACTTGGTCCGGTTTATTGTATGAACCCACGTGTGTATTGAGTAATATAAGTTGTTATTATACCCACTATTCTTGTCTCTTGTATCTGTTATGTTTATATGATTCTTTCTGTGTATTACTGGTAACCTTGAAATCTGATTAATTACAACAATGGAAATAAACCAACAAAAGGTATATGCAAATAAGCATCGAATTGATAGAGTATTCCAGGTAGAGGACTTAGTCTACCTAAGGCCGCAACCTTATAGACAATATTCTTTGAAGAATAAAGGGGATGAAAAACTTCATCCAAGATTCTATGGACCCTACAAGATTATAAGAAAAGTTGGTGAAGTGGGATACAATTTGGAACTGTTGACAGAAAGTAAAATACATAATGTCTTCCATGTATAATGTTTGAAGAAAGAATTTGGACAAATGATAGTCATTAGAATAAATTTCAAATCAAAATGGGCCTCCTAAGGAAAATTAATAAAATAATACTTATTAATTTTGGAGGAAGAAAAGAAAAAACTAATTTTTTGTTCGTATTTTTGACATATCTCCTTTTGTTTTTACTCAAATTTCAATCGAGAGAGCTCGTTCGATGTGGAATTAAATTCCAAATCCAATGAGTACCCACTCGGCATACTTTTGGTGGGCCCTGCTACCCCCTCAAAAAAAATACCTGAAAAACATGATGATGAGTGGGTACTCATTGGATGCAGAATTTAATTCCACATCCAATGAGCTCCCCTGATCGAAATTTGGGTAAAAACACAGGGAGATATGTCGAAAATACGAACAAAAAAAAGTAGTTTTTTTTATGATACCTATCCCCAAATTTATATTAAAAAATTGTTTAATACGTGCTCCCTTTTTGAATTTTAAAGAATTTTGATTGGCTAATACATGATGACATGTAATTTGTAGTATTTTTGGAAGGGCCATTTTAAATTGAAAGTTCCTCTAATGGTCATCGGAAGAATTACCACCCCTGGATGATGAAGGCCATTTGGTATTAATACTAGAGAAAATACTACTGTGAAATTCCAAGCATATCAATTATTAACCATGTGTTGAGGATATATTCACGTAACTAGCCTGACAATCTAACACAAATATAACGATACTGGTAATTGCAAAGAAAACTAATCATCTAATTATCGAGCCCTTACCTGACCAGGAAAAAGAGGAAGATTATGAAGTACATCTTCATATCATCACTTTTACCCTGGAGGACACCCCAAAAGAAGAGATAAACACTCTTCAATTAGTTACAGTACCATCGAAACAACAACAAGTTGAACCAATAGAACAAGAGGAGGAGGTTGATTAGACAAATGAGGAAACTCAGTCCGACAACTTACCGGCGGAGTATGCTTTGACAAAATAGAAAATCCAAAAACTAGCTTTGGAAATATCTAAAGCTTGGAAGAAGAAAAGAACTCTGGTTAAAGGAAAAGGGAAACACACACTTGTCTCCTAGAGGAATATGATGATGAGGATGAGTTACACACTAGAGCTACTGAAATATTGGAGGATGCTGCTAAAAGTAAGATATTTGTCGAAGACCAGTTCAAAAAATTCATTGAAAAGGAAGCAAACAAGCCAAGAGAAAAGAATGTAAGATTTTTCACCCCTCCTGAAGTTGAGCCTATTGATTTAACCACCACTCCACCACTTCCATCCCCAAGTTCCAACCCAGATAGTCCAAGAAGAATTACCAAACCCGACCTCTGTTACCTGAACAATCCAATACATGCAAGCAATATTTGAGAAACTCCGCACAAAATTTGATAAAGACGCCAACCTTTAAGAGTTCATCAACTAAATTCCCAACCTTATTCCTTCTGTTCAACAAATGAATACAACAAAACCAGTTGTTGATTTAGGCCCCTCACGACTACTTCTTGCAATTTCCTAGCACCTTTACCAACAAAAAATGTTTGTACCAAAACCATAGATTGTCAGAGTTATTAAATCCACATTTCAAATAAATCCCGACAAAACATCTGAAGTTGTGGCAGGACACATCTCATCATTCATACCATCCACTGGAAATACCTTACTTCCGATTAATGAAGCAGATGAAAGAGCCATCTCAGATGAACTTGTTGCAAATGATCAAGTTGAAATAAATCAAGAAATGGTCGACCTCATTTATTCTATCGAGCCTAATGAACCTATCGACTCACCACCACTAGTCAAATATCCTATGCCAACAGACTCCATCCTAAACCTTCCATCAAATTCAAAGTGCCTACCCTCACTGTGATGTCCCAAATTTGGCATTGGGCCACAATGGCCAAATCACATTTTCCATATTCATGAAAGTTGTCAAATGGATGCTAAAAGTCAAATAATTGACAAGGAGGAAAATCACTAGTTTCCTAGGTTGGGGGTGGAAGCTTTGAGATTTAGAATAAGGGGGATAATAAATGATGTTTAGACATTATTAGGGGATAAATATTTAATAATTTATATTATTAAATAAATAAAGAGAAAATGGAAGTGGCAACAGAGCATGAAGACACATGGAGACTATGGGGCCCACACTAGCTAGAATTCCTATGTTAAATGGTATCTTTCTCTTGTAATTTTGAATCTATGGGAAGCCTAATGTTTTGGGATGGATTATGAGGTTAATATACCTTTCAATATACTTCATAGGTCTAATTTGGGATGAATTGTAACTTACATGGGAGAGGAAGAGACAAATGGGAGTTTCATGGACGCTTGGCTAGATTCCCCTTACATTTATGACAGATATGGCACCAATGATGGATATTCTATGACAGTTATGACCCAAGTCAGATATTAAGGCTGAAATACTAACATACTGACATTTCAGGCCTTAATAGAGCATCTTGGAGGTCTAAATTGGGATTTGGAGAAGGCCAAGAGGCTCCTACTCAAAATTTGGGAGAAGAGGGAAGGTGAAGAGAGAGGCCACATGGCATAGCATGAGCAGCCACACCAATTCGACTTGGATTTGGTTTATGGATGGATTTGGAACCTTATAATACCAATAATTTTTATAAAATACATGTATCATCCATGAGAAGAAGCTTTTTCTCATTTGTGAATAGTGAGAGCTAGTGGATGACTAGTTTTCTTGCTTAAGCCAATTTCGAGGGTGAAAGATTCCTATCCTAGTTGGTATTTGGAAAGGACAATCAGGTATTTCATGGAGATTTAATGGAGTATTATTTTCAGGTGTAATATATAGGAAATAATTTGGATTCTTCTATTGCAGCACTCTCTCTCAACTATTTCCAGTTTTCACACCATATTCATGCCAATGGAGGGATTGCGCTTTGGGTGAGCTATTGATCTATTTGGGGAATATTATAATGATAATTATATTATATTATGATGTATATTCTCTTTTTTTCTTTTTTATAATACTCTCAGGTAGAAATACCCAAAATAATTCATGTAAAAATGTTGAACAATGAAGAAATAGTGTGATTTCCCTACTATCTTGTTGTGAGCCATTGTAATGCTGATGATTTTGAATTGGGAGAGAATTTAATTGTCAATTTATTATTGGAATTAGTTTATTATTGTATTTTATTCATTCTCAAAAATTATCAAGTCTAAATTACCAATATTTGTATGTCAAAATGACTTTTAATGAGCAAACAATGACTATTTCCACTCCATTTTGATATATGCCATGGTAATGCTTATTATTTCGAATGGAGGAATGTATATCTGATAAATGTATGATGTATGGAATGTAATTAATTTTTATTTCAAGTCTCATGTTCATTACTTAATAATTGGAAACAATTTTACTCATTTTTATTGCATTGGGAGAAGATTTGGTGCATTTTCCCCAAGGGTCGAAATTGTGACTTGGGGGTTGTTTTGGAAAGAGTCATAATAAACTGTATAAAATGAACCATGATGCATATGAGAATTTTAAAAGGTTTATTACACATATGCATCCTCATTTCATAAATTCAAGTGACTTTGCGATCATTTGTGAAGCCATTTCTGGCAATTACCTAGGGGGAATTGGAGCCCCAATTTGCTAGTAAAGAATCCTACTTTGAACAGAAAATTAAACAAGTTATAGAAGTAATTGGGAGGTCAAAAAACATACATGAGAATTATAATTAAGTTAAATTATCATTCATTTACCTTCATATAAAATTTGGAAGCATTTGGGTCAATTTGGAGGTCTAGACATCAAAACTAGTCAAGAGCCAAAATTGATAAAAAAATTGAAATATTGGGCATTTTAATAAAATTCCAAAATAGGGACATTACACTGGTATCAGAGCATGATATTGGAACCTTATTTGGTTTGATATTTATGAGTACAATAATTCAGGGACCACAATTATATATTGAAACTAAATGTGCTTTTGTTGAAGAGGAAAAAAAAAGTAGGAGAAGAAGACAATTTTTTGGAAACTATGACTAGGCATGAAAAGAGAACCTCATATGATGGTGAGGAGATAATAAAAAGAATGGAACCTATATTTGAAGACATTACCAAGAATATTATGAAAGGAATTGAATTTTTGGCTATCCAAAGTTGGGAAAAATATATTGAATTCAAGAAAACCAAGGAGAAAAATGCATCAACTTGTTTGAAGGAGCTACAAGCTGGAGTAGAAGAAGTAGTACATGAAGATGATAAAAATTCACTCCAAAGTGACTCTAAAAAATATGAAGAGACATCACATGAGTTTGAACAAGTTTTTATTGAAAATACTAAAGATAATTTTGAGACACATGCTACCTTGGAAATGAAACAGAGAGAATCTATTGATGGATGCTTGAACTATGAAGGAGTACCTACTGATGGGTGCTCACAAATATATGTTGGTTACATAGAGATCATATTTCAAAATGTTTCTGCAAGCCAAAATTCCATCAAACATGAAAATGAATACCTTGTAGCATTTGAAGAAGAAACAAGATCAACTTCCCAATCACCACTTGAGCTTCATGAAGTTGGTCCAAGCAAGAAGGAAGAAGATGAGGAGTTTCATTTGCAAGAGCCTAATTTTATTGAAGGGTCCTTAAATATGAATGAAAAGAATATCCAAGAGGCCCTTATAATACTCCATGACACTCAAGCATTGGTATCAATTTCCTTGTTGTAGATCTACTTCCTTGGAGGAGCCATCGTTCCTTGAAGACATGGAGATGATTAAAAAAGCAATGTGCAACATCTAAGGTAATTTCATGTCTTTTATTTTTCATAGAAAAAATGTCATTGAGATTAGTGAATGTTTACATTAATCCTACTTGAAGAATAATGAAGTTATTCATAAGCTCACAATTCAAAATGAACAACTTCTTGAAAAGTTGCAAGGCACTTGTTTTTCCTCCTATGTTTCAGATTGTCAAATGGTAGATTGTTTGGAGGATTCTCATGACATGGTGGATCATGAAAAATTTGTAAATTTGATTGTACTAGATGTATTTCAAGATGTTCTTGAAGAGATCCAAACACTTTATGTGGTTGAAGAGGAACTTGAATTGTCTCTTGATGAAGGGTATGCAATTTTTAAAGAAGAACGTGATTCCTCTACATTGGAACCAATATATGAGAAAGGTTTCACACTCTTGAAGGAGCTTCATAATCCTACCCCTATGGATCCTTCACATTATGACAATTTTCACTTAATGATAATTTGGGTGGGTTGGTTCTTTCTCCTACATCATACACTTCTAAATTTTGTAGCAATCATCCTAATGAAGTATGGGTGAAAGGTTTCTTTTTGATGGTGCCACATGAAGAGCATGGAAATTCCATTTCTCCTTTTGATGATGTAATTATTAGAGAACCATCTTATTTACATTTGTAGAAGAATCCTTTTTTACATTATGATTATACACATCTATGTAACACCCCGGTTTTGACCCCGTTTGCATTAAAAGATACATGATGTATATATTGTAATTAATTGTGGTGAGGAGCTAAAGGCAAAAGCCCCGCCATCGATTTGGTTGTGTATGTTTCAGCAATGGGGATAGTTGCCGATGGTATATCATGCTATCCACCACACTATAGTTTGAAATCATGTAAATATGCACATCAATTAAAATAAACCCACATCCAGCTACAATGGTGCAACGATTAAATGAAAAGGGCATGATTCCAAAGGATAAGGGTGGGGGATGTCAAACCTTAGTCTATGGGGGGGAACCCATGTGTTACCACCTTGTTTGATTTTCCATCTTCCCTTGTCTCATCCAACCACTTTAATGTCTTGTTGAGTAGTTGAGGTAGTAATGGTTGGGAGTGGAGTGTGGCAGGACTGTCAGTCCATGCCCACGCGTACACTCCACTAGTGAGTTGACCTCACATTGGAAGCAACCTCCACCGTCATTCTCTCCATGACACCACTCTTCTCAGGTCTGTTCATCTGCACGCATAGGTCGGGTCTGTTCACTCTCATGCAGGGACGTGCAGGAGGAGGTCGGTTCATCTTCCTCACGTGGAGCTGACGAGCTGGAAGAGTGGCCTCAAGGGCACAATTTCTGCTATGTATGTGACATAGCCATGGTTTTAATCCACGATTCTAGTTTGCTGTTGGTTTAACCCACGATTTGGGTTGTTGTTGTTCTTCTCCTGATTTTTGGATGCCGTTGAGAATCTGATTTCTTCTTCCATTTCAGACCATGTGTGGGTTTCTTCCATGTTTTTCCTGGGCTACGTATTTTTCCCTTGTGCACAGGTTGAGAGTTGTTCTTTCCCCATTTCCATCCATGTAACTTTATTTAGCATTCACATTGAGGAATTGCGTGTTGTGAGCTCTTTGTTGGAGTAGGGTCCCACAGCTACAGGAGAAGCTGGCATTTTGGCGAATAGAAAATTTTGGTGGAGATATAAGAGATAAGGTAAAGCTACGACGCCGTAGCATGTTTCTAGCTACAGATGAGAGCCCGAAACTGTGACTATCGAGGCAGAGAAGCCAAAAGAGACGACAGTACTTGAGCAGCCGAGAAGAGAGAGCTCACCCACTGTATTCAAGGCAGCGGAGGAATATAGGAGGGCTTAGCTACCCTCATAAAGGAAAAGGAGAAACGAGGCTAAGGTATTGAAGACGAAGGATAGAATGGAAGCGGTGCACAGTACCCATGGTCAGCGTCGGGAAGCATGGAAGACTGCAGAGAGCTGTGGTGTGACGGGAAGCGGCTACCCCAAGTACAAATATGACGACTGTCACTAGTTAGGGTTTTTGGGTTACTATTGGGACAGACCCACAGTGTTGTAATGGCGACACCTTCGGGCCACCTATAAAGGGATGTATTTTGTATTGTAAAAGGTTAGCCAATTATCCATTGAGTCTGTTAGCTCATAGTCACCTTGTATTGTAATAGAATCGAGCTCTGGTTCGGTATTCAGTCTATAGTATCTTACTGTAACCAACAATTGGCTCATAGAGCTTGTATGAACAATCTGCAGGGATTGACAGAGATAGAGAGAGAGATAATATTGTAAGAAGGCAATATAGAGATAGAGGAGAGATATAGGAGAGAAGGGCTCCAGGAAGTGAGTGCGGAGTTACCCAGAAGATCTCTAGCTGCACATAGGTTTGGGCAGAACTGTGTACTCTCTCTCAAGATATATTAAATCATAGTTCTGTGGACGTAGCTTCTACCCTGGAAGTGAACCACGTAAAATTAGAGTGTTATGTGACTGATTCATGTGATTTTGTTTACTTGTTGTATCTGTCACTCATTACATGAACTTTGCTTATAGCTAAATGTATGTATGTGTTATTCAGTTCACAGCACTATAGGAGGATAAATGTAGGTTGAAGTCTTTAATTATTCTGTATAAGAGTTTGTCTATGTTTCACTCAAGAAAGTTAAGAGTCGTAGTGTAAAGAAGCCTTGTATGTTGAGTCCTATAAGTCGAACACAAGTAACGCTAAGTACGCTGAGCCGCGGCGGTAGGATATCGTAGGGAGGTGATATCACACCATCAGAGGAGCTGTGGTGCGTGATACCGTAGGTTAAGGATCGAGCATCGGAGAGAGTTGTGTGTTGCCCAGGACGTGGCGATGCGATAAGGGCTAGAGTCATCGCGAGTAGGAGGAAACTGCGCACCGCGAATAGAGACCTCGCGGGTTAAGAAGAGTTGCAAGATGCGCACAGGATGCCACAGAACCTGGTCGAAGACACTTGAGTCTCTGGCCAACCCATTAGAATCACTTCGGGTGAGAATTCAGGCCGCTCTGTGGTCTATTACCGAAAGGGCTAGTGAGCTAGGGGTGTTGTTGGTACATTACAGTAAACCTGGGTCTGCCCATAGAACCAACAAATGGTTCCGTTGCCAGTTTTGAACAAAATGAGCACTGATGTTCTGTTGGCATCCTACTAGAGATGATCTCAACTAGTGGGTTGGATCTAAGGAGAAAGAGTTTTCCAAACACGAGAACAAGAGTCCTAGACTGAGTATAGAGGACTGGTTACAAAAACATATCTTTACATACCTACATACGATATTTTTTGCGACTTATGGAAATGAGCTTTACGACTGGTTATCAAAGTTGACTTATAAGAACATATTCAAGAAGAAAAGAAACATTGTCTAGACACCGGAGCTGATTCATACCATGAAGAACCTTGATAATCCCATTACGAGGACAGTAGAATTCTGGCTTGTGAGTGTGTTAGAAGGCTTCGTCACAGAGTTTGCAGTTGAATAGAGAAAACGATTCAGTGAGGCTGAGCGGTACTTCTTCAAAGGATATCGCGGTAAGTACCTAAAATCTTTAAACTTGTCCATTAAGGTGTTATTACATGAAAAAAGAGTAATGGATTTGGTTTCAGATCAATAAGTTAACAAACTATAATGTCACAAGAGTTTGAGAGTGATTTCGATGACATTGGACGTACACATAGTGGAAAGAAATACAAAGTAGATTTCAGATCTCCCATATTGGAAGACAGTTCAGACAATAATAGATAGCCGAGTTATAGTACTACATAAAGAACAGAAGGGGGTATCCCTTACCACCCTTATACCCTACAGAAACAGACCGGGACCCAGAACAATCCCATAGAAACTCCATCTAGTATCTCGCAGATAGTACATGCTACCGCTACATCACCTACATCGTCGAGTGGTAGTAACACAGCAAATCAGCATCCACCATGAAGAAATAGAATGGGGGATGATATGAAGTTACCTACCTTTAAGGGTATAGGGGAAAAAGACCTAGAGCAGCACTGGTTTCTATGTGAAGTCGTGTGGACCATTAAGGGAATCCACGATGATAATATTAAACTTGTACAGTTGGTCACTACACTTAGGGAACAAGCCTTAACATGGTATATGAAGTATACCTCAGCGGTACCTAGAATGCTTGTACAGGTCAGGACCGCCATGATCAAAGAGTTTAAGAAACCTAAGTCTGAGTCACAGTGTATCACAGAGCTCAAAGACATTAAACAGTTACCTACAGAGTCAGTATGGGACTTCGATCATAAATTCAAATCCCTCATAGACCAAGTTAGCTTTGAGTTTATGCTGGAGTAGCATAAGGAATGGTTTATTGTAGCGCTGCTCCCTCACATCAGACTGCCATTAATGCAGTAGAAACTCCAGATGCAAGATGACGCATTGGAAATGGCGATGAAACTAGAGGCTTCACCTCTAGCTGAAACAAGCATAGGTATGACAAACCTGCAAAACCAGTTAGCAAATCTCACATTACATATGCATGAGATTAGAAAAGGAAAAGAGATTTCACAAGACATATGGTGTATTAAGTGTAAAGCACAAGGCCATACTAAAGATAACTGTCCATTATTTGTGGAATACTTAGCGAGTGGGGCTCCTAACCCCTTAGCACAGACTCAAGGGCCATGGTGTGAACTATGCAGAACAAGAGGACACCTACCTCAGCAATTCCCTATGCTTCAGAAGTATATATAGACACCTAAGAACTTATACTATACCTTTTATAAGTTAGTAGGACATGATGATCATACCTGTAGAGCCTATGATCTCATGGTAGGTAGTAAACATGACTTGTACAGAGTCCAATCAAAGACACAGGGTCCAGCAGCAGGACCACCGCATGATCCGACTCATGTTGGCAGAGGAGGAGAATTTAGAGGACGAGGCCATGGAGGAGGCTTTGGCCATGGAGAAGGCTTTGGTCATGGTCGTGGACCAGTGACTTGCTACAATTGTGGAGTTGTAGGACATTATTCTAGGGACTGTCAGAGCCCCACTATGACATGTAATTATTGCAAATCTTACGATCATGCTATAGAAGAATGTCCTACCTTGATAGCTAATATCAGAGAACCTAAGCCACCAGTACATCAGAACATCCAGCTTATTGCTATTGAGCAGAAAGAGCCAGAACCAAGATTCAACATTGTGACTCGCAGCAGTGCTTCCACTAGTGGGACATCGCAGGATAGTGCAAAGCACACAGGACCGGAGTGGGTGCACAAAGCTACTAATAAATCAACACCACTCGACCTAGAAAAGAATAAAGAAACATTTCAGGAAGCTAAAACTTTCTTTGATGAACCTATGCAACAGGGATCACAGGTACAGCCATCTAGGGGCATACCACAGCAAACACCTTGTGGGGTTAGCCCTATATAGACACCGCAGGATACCACATCAGGAAGATGTGACGAGGATCAGTCGAAAGGAAGCGTACAATCCTTCCTGCGGAGTTGTCTAAAAATCACGAGAAATGAGCAAGCTATCAGAGAGCTTCAGTGCATCATAGATCAGTGTCAGCCATCTTCTTCTGTGAGCAGTACGCAGTGTGTCATATCCCCACATTTTGATCGCCAAAAGTGTTGACCTTTCCTAGCACCAAGGGGGTCAAAATATGCATTAAATAAATTAACCTAGGATATTTTATTTAAATATCACTTAGGAGGCATGTACTTTCTATATTAATTGTCATTAAATATTATTATGAAATTAATTAGGTGGAAAATAAGTTTCCATTAACAGGAGGGCCACTTGGGCAAGCCAACTTGCCAAGGGAAAATTAGAAACTGTATGACAAAATCAACCAGACAAGAAAATGGAAAGTGCCAAAATATATGACAAAAGCAGTCAAATACAAAAGAGGCAACAATTGACAAAGGAGGGTGCAGTTTCCTTTTTGGAGTTCAGTCATAAAAATAGGAAAGCCAAGAAAAGCTGTCATAGGGAAAATTAGCAACTATGGTTCAAGGAAAGCAAAGTTTCTGAATTGGATGAATATGGATGAAAGGGAAACATATTTATTGTCTTACACATGCTAATTTACTCAAGGAGGTCGAATTTGTGGCTAGGGTTAGGGTTTAGCAAGTGGTAACTTGCTTAACAAGTGATTGACTTGCTCAACAAGTCACCCATGTTTATTTAAAGGCAATTGGAGCTCCATTTACCAGTTTGGATGTTTATTATGTTGATTTTTATGAAGCTAAGGCTTCCTTGCTGAGTTTTGTGCCTCAGGTTCTTGGGAGATGCGCCCCAAGGTTCTCATTCCCTCTCTCCTCTTCCCCTCTTCTCCCCTTCTCATTGCAGGTTACATTGGAGCTATGGAGCAGCCTCTCTGAGTTGATTCAGTATTTGTTAGAAGCCTACAGCCATCCATTACTTTACCTCATATTTCATTAACAGGTCCAATATTTTTCAATATCTAAGGGTTCAAACCTCCATGCCCTTCCTTGTATTATGTCAATAAAATGCATTATAATGATGCACAATGTTGAAGAGAGTTTTATAGTTAATGGATGAGAGAATTTTCGATTTTATTGGCTGTAATATGATATCAAAAACATTCTCTACAATTTTTATTCAAATCTGGTTCGAAATGGTTGAGATTTACTAATTTTAAGTCAACCTAGTCTAGATTTGCATTGGAAAATAACTAGTTTTACTGTAACTTCCATATTTCGACTTGTATGACTCCACATAACCCCATTATTTTTCTTATGAGTCATCGAAATACATATATAAGTCCCCCAAGTCCAAAAAAGAGAATCTGAACCCCCCTTACCCTATTTGTAAAGGCTTGAATATGGAGATAGTGAGCTGCCCGGCGAGCTAGTCTCACCTTTACAACTTGCAGAATATTTTCCTTTTCCTCTGATCTGTTATTTACCTAAATAAACATTTGTATAATATAATATAGATTTACATCAGATCCATAATCAATTTACCCAAGCCCCTGGTTGAAAAAGGCTGAACTACTCTTCCTAGTTTCACGGTTTGGCTGCCCAGAAGCGTGGCAGTAGGTTTTCGCATAGCGGATTCTGAAACCTAAATTGCACCAGATATAAATGTGTTAGGGAAGAGGAAATTATATGTCTAAAATATCTTTGGTTGCTTCCTGATGATCACTCCTCTTTCCTACAAAATTTCCTAGAAAAAACCCCTGGCTTTCCTTATCCGAAGAGGCTCTGAGTGGTTTGATTCAAAGTTCAGAATTTGTAATTTAAATTACAGAATTAGATAGTGTTCAGGTCTGTACACCAGACTTGGGACATTACAGTGGTATTAGAGCACTTTGCTCCACTCCTGTGGAAATAAGGCTCTCCGTTGACTAATTTTGCGGATCACCAATTAAAGTTGCAACCATGAGGGTTGTGCCAGTAGTTGAAGATGATGAATTTGATCAGTTTGTTGAAGAAGAAGAGGTGATCTATGTTAATGATGGGTTGAAAATGTCAAGAGACAAGGATGGTTACTTTTATGACCATATGGAGTATGAAGAAATAAATTTGGAACTACCCATGGCTAATCCTAAGAAGGATTTAGAAAAGATGATAGATGCCGCTGAAAACTTACCCCACCACTACAAAGAGTATCTTGCCTTGGGGGAAGTGATTTGTAAATCCATTCCTTTCAAAGATTATTTTTATTGCAGATTTGGATTTGAGCCTAAGAATGTAGATGATTACTCTTTCAATAGAAAAAAATCATCCATAGAGGAACAAAGTTGTTCCACCTCTCTGAGCAATGAGGAGGAAGAAGAAAGCAAAAGTGAAGAGTCATCAAATCCATCTGCATGCTCAAGCATTCTGAGATTCTTTGGATTTTCTTCAATAATATTATCTGCAAGTAATGATCATAGTACCATTCAAGAAGGAAGAACCTCAAGTTGTTTGAAAGAAGATGCTCCAGAAGATCTTGCTTGTTTCCCATTACTCGAAGAAGAGAATGAAATGAAATGCACTTCAAGCTTCTTGGTGGGTGATCTTCAAATCACTGCTAAATTTGTTGGATTATTTATGTATGAAGATATATCTTTTGGATCATATCCAAAAGATGATTACAAATCATAGTTACAGTCACCTCGGGATCCACATATGCAAGAAGAAAGTAAGACCACACTGCTTGGGTGTGAAGCAGATATTTTGGTGGAAGAACAGGCCACCATAGTGTCTGTACAAGAAGAGGATAAGGTGAAGAACATGTGTGATGAAGGTTCTTATTTCTGCAGCATTAATGTTCATTTACATCCCTCTGATCCATGGAAAGACAAAAATTCTCCACTTGCATCTCAGGACTACAAGAGGAAGGCCAATTGTGAGGGAGATAAATTCACTCCTAGTTTCTTTGTTGTGGATCAAACAATCAATGCAAATAAGGGTAAGGTCATCAATGGAGATAATATGGTGAAGGAATATTTTGGATCAGATCTAGAGGAAGAAGAAATTTCATATATGAATTCATCCTTTGAATTTCCCAATGAAGTAGAAGACAAGCCCCCACTAGTTAGGTGTGAACTAGGAAATCTGAAGGAGAAAAATCTGGTGCAAAGGGATGCACATGGTTCTGAATTTTGGACTCTCTTGCAGCATGATGAAGTTGCATCCACATCAAAGGAGAGGATTTAACTCATTGAGAATCCCAAACCCACTATCACCATTGTGGAGATCTATGAGCCATCTAGTATTGTAGGTGGGAAAGAAAAAATAAAGATTCCAAAAGAGAAGTGCAAGTCACATCAAGAAAATTGCAGGAAAGAAGAAGGGGGTGATTTTCCTCAAGAACCCCACTCGTTTCCTTGGCCTTTGAAAATGGATGAAAAGAAGATTCAAAAGGCTTTACACCTTCTCCAAGACACACATTCTTCAGTGGCACACCAGTGTTGGATAGCTGCTTCATCGGAAGATCAATCTTCTCTTGAATCCAAGGAGGAGATGCGGAAGGCATTGTCTACAATACAAGGGGAATTCCTACAATTGATTTCTGATAGAGATTATTTGATTGAGCTTGCTGATGTGTTGCATGGAGCATCCTTGAAGGATGGAGAATAAATTTGCAAGCTCTCACAAGATTTGTTGACCACCCAAGATTCCTTGAAGAGCATTCAATGTGCACTCCAAGAATCCAAGATGGAGATAGAGAAACTTCATGAGAAGTTGCAAAGGTATTACCTACCCTCCTACACACCATTCAGCCATAGTCACAAGGATGATTGCATTCTTGAACAAAGGGAGGAATCTCACGAGATGGTGGATCATGAGATGCACTTCGAATTGCAGGTGCTTATGAAAAGCTACGAGGAAGAGAATATTGGACAAGCACTCATTGAGGTTGAGGGGAAGGATGAAGTGTTCTTCTCTACCAGAAAGATGGATGATAACATTCCATATGGATTAGCAAATAAAAGTGCTTATTCATCCATTGATTGGGTGGATAGAGACATATTTGGAATGAAGACCTTGGGAGGTAAATTTTTTTATTTCTGCAATAATTTTTTTGTTGTGACTGACGTTGTCTTGACATGTGAACAGCAACAAAGCCTTATTTTGCAGCTGTTATATACCTCCCTTACACATGCACATGAGGTGCAA
>LPNX010309816.1:67794-163949 GCA_001517045.1 Pseudotsuga menziesii | reverse complement strand
GTCCATTGATTGGGTGGCTAGACACATAATTGAGATGTGTGCACTAGAGGGTAAACATCTTGCTTGTATCAATGGAGAGACATTGGACACATCAAAAAAAATGTATGAGAAATGGCATGAGAATGTATGGCTGCTATATGATGCTTTCAGTATACATGGAGGAGCATGGGATAACCTCCTGTGTATTCATAACAATAGTGACGTGAGTTCCAGTGCTAGCTTGCACATGGATTTTCATACTTTAGAGAGGTTCAAGATGATTTGGTCCCACATTAAGGAATTCCATGTCTGGTGGGAGAGTATAAAAAATTTTCAGTTTGGCATGGGGAGAGATGAGCTTCCAGTATGGTGGTATGATTTTCATAACCTCATTTTCATCCTCTACAATGATAAAATTTTGTTGTTTATACTGATGGGTGGAAGGAGGCGGATAAAACCATGGGATCCCGGCATTCTTAGGAATGACATAGTTCAAAAGGTGGCAGCAAAATTTGGGTCCTTACAGAGGAGGAAGTGGGATCCGGGAATTCTACTCATCTACCTTAACTGGGTTAGATATTTTTCTGAAGGAAGTGGTATAAGGGAAATGACTATGATCATAGTGGTGCAGCAGAAACATGGTGGAAAAATTTGCAGCACTGTGTGGTGCTTCTGCTTGAGGACAAGCAAAATTGGGAGGGGAGGACTGTCATATCCCCACATTTTGATCGCCAGAAGTGTTGACCTTGCCTAGCACCAAGGGGGTCAAAATATGCATTAAATAAATTAACCTAGGATATTTTATTTAAATGTCACTTAGGAGGCATGTACTTGCTATATTAATTGTCATTAAATATTATTATGAAATTAATTAGGTGGAAAATAAGTTTCCATTAACAGGAGGGCCACTTTGGCAAGCCAACTTGCCAAGGGAAAATTAGAAACTGTATGACAAAATCAACCAGACAAGAAAATGGAAAGTGCCAAAATATATGACAAAAGCAGTCAAATACAAAAGAGGCAACAATTGACAAAGGAGGGTGCAGTTTCCTTTTTGGAGTTCAGTCATAAAAATAGGAAAGCCAAGAAAAGCTGTCATAGGGAAAATTAGCAACTATGGTTCAAGGAAACAAAGTTTCCGAATTGGATGAATATGGATGAAAGGGAAACATCTTTATGGTCTTACACATGCTAATTTACTCAAGGAGGGCGAATTTGTGGCTAGGGTTAGGGTTTAGCAAGTGGTAACTTGCTTAACAAGTGATTGACTTGCTCAACAAGTCACCCAGGTTTATTTAAAGGCAATTGGAGCTCCATTTACCAGTTTGGATGTTTATTATGTTGATTTTTATGAAGCTAAGGCTTCCTTGCTGAGTGTTTTGCCTCAGGTTCTTGGGAGATGCGCCCCAAGGTTCTCATTCCCTCTCTCCTCTTCCCCTCTTCTCCCCTTCTCATTGCATGTTACATTGGAGCTATGGAGCAGCCTCTCTGAGTTGATTCAGGATTTGTTAGAAGCCTACAGCCATCCATTACTGTACCTCATATTTCATTAACAGGTCCAATATTTTTCAATATCTAAGGGTTCAAACCTCCATGCCCTTCCTTGTATTATGTCAATAAAATGCATTATAATGATGCACAATGTTGAAGAGAGTTTTATAGTTAATTGATGAGAGAATTTTTGAGTTTATTGGCTGTAATATGATATCAAAAACATTCTCTGCAATTTTTATTCAAATCTGGTTCGAAATGGTTGAGATTTACTAATTTTAAGTCAACCTAGTCTAGATTTGCATTGGAAAATAACTAGTTTTACTGTAACTTCCATATTTCGACTTGTATGACTCCACATAACCCCATTATTTTTCCGATGAGTCATTAACAGACATATATAAGTCCCCCAAGTCCAAAAAAGAGAATCTGAACCCCCCTTACCCTATTTGTAAAGGCTTGAATATGGAGATAGTGAGCTGCCCGGTGAGCTAGTCTCACCTTTACAACTTGCAGAATATTTTCCTTTGCCTATGATCTGTTATTTACCTACATAAACATTTGTATACTGTAATATAACTTTACATCAGATCCATAATCAATTTACCCAAGCCCTTGGTTGAAAAAGGCTGAACTACTCTTCCTAGTTTCACGGTTTGGCTGCCTAGAAGCGTGGAAGTAGGTTTCCGCATAGCGGATTCTGAAACCTAAATGGAACCAGATCTAAATGTGTTAGGGAAGAGGAAATTCTATGTCTAAAATATCTTTGGTTTCTTCCTGATGATCAGTCCTCTTGCCTACAAAATTTTCTAGAAAAAACCCCTGACTTTCCTTATCCGAAGAGGCTCTGAGTGGTTTGATTCAAAGTTCAGAATCTGTAATTTAAATTACAGAATTAGATAGTGTTCAGGTCTATACACCAGACTTGGGACATTACACAGTGTGCTGGTCATAATATTATGGGCCATACAAGAACATGAAGAGAGATGTGACTCACAGCACAAGTCGAAGAATTTGAAATGGATGAGGTAATCCTAGACTTAGGATCAGAGGTAAATGTTTTGACTAAGCAGACATGGGAACAGATGGGTAGCCCCAAGTTAGTCAGATCACCTATCCATTTGATATTAGCTAATCAACAGAGGGTATCACCACTGGGTCGATTACCACAAGTACCAGTTGACATTGACGGAGTTCGCAACTGTACAGACTTTGAAGTTATAGAAATCATTGGTGATAGTAGACCATATCCAGCACTACTAGGTATTGATTGGGTGATCGATAACATGGCTATTATCGATTTAGAGAGAAGACAAATGACCTTTGAGGATGCGCAGATTCAGGTCATCGCACCACTGGATCCTCTTCAGGGTCCTAGATACATTGAACCTATCTGAGCAGAGGAAGAGGAACATAACATGGAGAGTATCTATCAGATGACTGTGAACCAGAGTGACTACATCAATCCAACCGCAGAAGGGAAAATTACTTGGCAATGCGACAGCTCATGCGCATCGGATTCAGATGTTGGTCTAGAAAACTGGCAGAATAGACTTTATGAAGTCTCAGCACGCAGATGTGATTTTATGACTAAGTCACTGAGATGGATTGGCGTAGAGAATGACGAGATCCTCTCATTTAATGGTCTAACAGATATCCGGGACTTTCTTTCGTAGTTTGAACAACAAATTCCTCACGAGCAGAGGATCGCACCGATGGACCTTGCAGTACGAGCCACACCTACAAGATGGTGGTATGCACATAAAGAGAATATTGCATCATGGGATGATCTTAAGAGATTGATGGCGATCATATTCTCTACTGACAACGAGTATGTCCAGCAGAAATACACAGGATAAAGTGACCCGAGGTCACATATTCAGACTTGTGAACACAATTAGTCGGACATTGCCGAGGATGAATGGGTTCACCGATTCATTCACACTTTAGATCAAATTCCAAAGAACTGGTACACAGAGACTGAATTGAGCAAGGGAACGACCACATGGCCACTTATGATAGACAACTTTCTACTCACGTTCACTTTTGAATCTGAGTATCCAAGTGTCAATCAGGCTTTAGACGTCATAAAGATTAAGATATTTGAGGACTGTACCCTATCAGTATCAGCTCAACCTGAGTGGGCCATCCAGTTAGAAGATGCGCTTGAGTGCTATAACTTTGCATCAGAACTAGAGGAGGAGGATGAGGAACCTTGCAACATCAACATCCCAGAGTCAGAAGGCACTTGCGATGTTGATGGACTGAAGCTAGAGACTCCAGCTATCACAGAGCCTATCAAGATTAAGAAGATCAACATTGGCACAGACACAGCACCAAAGTTTGCATCCATTGGAGACTATTGGGACGATGAAACAGCAGAACACATTGCAGATCTATTACATAACTATCAGGACCTATTCCCCACTAAGTTCACAGAGATGAAGGGAATAGTTGGAGACTTGGGAGTAATGAGGATACCATTGAAAGAGGACGCTAGACCAGTTAAGCAACGCCCATACAAATTAAATCCGTGGTATAAATAAAAAGTTAAGGACGAGATCGATAAGATGCTAGCAGCAGGCATCATTGAGCCAGTGGAAGAAAGCGAATGGGTTAGTCCCATGTTCATGCAAGAAAAGAAAACCAAAGGAGAAATCAGAATCTGTGTTGACTTGCGTAAACTCAATGATGCATCGCTTCATGATCCATTTTCGACACCTTTCACTGATGAAGTGTTAGACAATGTGGGAGGGTAGGAGGTATACTCCTTCATGGATGGATTTTCAGGCTATCACCAGATCAGAATCCATCCAGAAGATTGATCTAAGACCACTTTGGTCTTAAGAATGCACCAGCTATCTTTTCTAGAGTAGTAGTTGCTGTATTTAAAGAATACATCCATAAATTCCTAGAGGTTTATTGTGATGATTGGACTGTATTTGGATTAATCGACAAACACATAGGAGATTTAAGACTAATGTTAGAGAAATGTAGGCAATACCAGATTTCTCTAAACTTGAAAAAATGTATATTTTGTGTGCCATTTGGTATTTTTTTGGATCATATTGTTTACAGACAAGGCTTGATGGTAGATCCTGCAAAGATTGCCATCATTGTAAACCTTCCAGCACCCAACTCAGTCAAGCAATTAAGGACAGTACTTGGTCATACCAGGTACTATAGAAAGTTTATCAAAGGTTATGCAAAGCTCACAACACCTATGGAAAAGTTGTTAAAGAAAGATGTAAAATTCCTATGGAACGAGGAATGCCAGAAAAGTCTAGACACCCTTAAAGAGAAGATGGTTACATCACCCATCTTAGTATTCCCAGACTGGACCAAGCCATTTCATGTACATGTGGATGCATCTGACATCGCACTGGGGATTGTCTTAACCCAACCAGGAGAAGGAGGTATCGATCACCCTATCGCATACTCAAGCAGAAAACTATCCACCGCAGAAAAGAACTACACCACTATGGAAAAACAAGGCTTAGCCATGGTGTATGCTCTACAGAAATTTAGGCACTACCTGTTGGGTGCATCATTCAAGATGTTTACTGACCACTCCGCTTTGAAGTACTTGGTTAATAAGCCAGTGTTAGGGGGACAAATCTATAGATGGTTACTCCTATTACAGGAATATGATTTTGAGATTATTGTCAAACCAGGGAAATTAAATGCCGGACCAGATCATCTGTCAAGGATAGACTCGGGAGAAGAGCCAAGTAACCTAGAGGACAACTTGCTTGATGCGCAGTTGTTTTCTATTCAGATCACAGATGAGTACTATGCTGATATTATTCACTTTCTCACAATAGGATGGGCACCTGTTGAGTTTACTAAGCAGCAAAATAAACAGTTGGTTGTCAAAGCCGCAGATTTTACCTTGATCGTAGGACAGCTATACAAGTTAGGTCCAGATGAAGTCCTATGCAGATGCGTCATGCCGCACGAAAACGAGGCCATTATCAGAGAAGCACATTCTGGTACCGCAGGCGGTCGTTTCGCAGGAAAGCCGACTGTGCAGAAAATCCTAGCCGCAGGATTATGGTGGCCTACTTTGCATAAAGATTCTAAGGAATTTTGCAGATGCTGCGATATCTACCAGAGGGTAGAAAAACCCTCGCGGAGAAATGAAATGCCGCTGCAACCACAAATTACGCTATGAGAATTTGACAAGTGGGATATAGATTTCGTGGGTCCTATCAACCCACCAGGAAAACGAACTGGTGCAAGATACATCATCACAGGAACAAAATACCTCAGTAGATGGGAGGAGGCTAAAGCAGTAAGGAATTATGATGCTGCTACAGCTGCACAGTTCCTATTTGAGAACATCATCAATAGATTTGGATGTCCAGTAATTTTGATGAGTGGTCAAGGCACCCATTTCTTAAACCACACTATTGAGGCCTTGATAGACGAATTCCAGATACAGCACCATAAGAGCACTCCCTACCACCCGAAAGCTAATGGTACGGTGGAGGCCTTTAACAAGATTCTAGAAAACACTCTTACTAAGATATGCAACAGCCAAAGAAATGATTGGGACCTCAAGGTTAATGTTGTGTTATGGGCTTACAGGACGACATGCAAGAAACTCACAGGACATACACCTTTCAGCTTGGTGTATGGACAAGAGGATATTATGCCTATGGAGTATATTATGCCCAGTATAAGAATTGCTTAGATCACCGGGATGAATGACACAGATACGACAAATGAAAGGCTAGCCTAGCTGCTTGCCTTAGAGGAAGATAGGTTTATCGCAGGACTCCATCAGAAAGTGCAGAAGGCACGAGAGAAAGCTTGGCATGACAGGCATGTCAAGAACAAGATCTTTCAGATCAGAGACCTAGTCCTCCTGTATGATAGTAAGTTTCTGAAGTTTCCAGGGAAGTTCAAGATGCATTGGCTGGGGCCATACTAGATTTAGCAAGTTACATATGGAGGTGTCGTTCAGCTCAGCAAACTGAATGGGGAGGTTCTTCCCACCTTCATTAATGGGAGTAAGATTAAGCTTTACAGTGCTAGCCACTCCCCATCCCAGCCTTAACTCAGACAGATATGAGAGTGCAGATGTCCAATGTAGTTGAAAGGAGGCATCGCACTGGTAGTTAGTCTACACCAGTAGGTAAAAAGCAGTTGCATGCGGAAAAAAAAAAATTGTTAAGTTTGTTTTGCACAGGTGATGCGGTGTGACATCGCGGTAAGGCGATGATTCCCCGTGCCACGTGTCCAGTTTTGAAAAAGGACAGGAGGCCAGTCAATTCACCTTATGACATGTAGTTAATGAAGAAATGACCGGTATATCTTACCGTAGATTTGGCAACAACATAATATTTTTTCCAGATTTAGTAAATCTTCGACAAGACCGGCGCCTGCACACACAATTCGAGGGAAATTTGATTGGATTTCAGCATTTAATAAGGATCAAAATGACGGGTGTGGTCTCGTCCATGCATTAATACCACCGACGGGTTCAGCTAAGGATGACCGTTGCGTCTGGGATTATAGCCTTTAGCATAAAAGTAGAGATCATTCATTCAGGATGGTTACTTTTGAGAAGAGCCAAGAGCTATAGAGTAAGTTCTTAAGTGTTCCCTGTGCAGAGATAATTTCATTACAGAGTGCTGTGATTTCCCTATTTCGCAGCCATTTCCATCCAGAGTATTCCACCGAGTGGGTTCTGTCTGACGAGGAACCTCTAGAAGATATTATGAGACGATTCGAGTGTGGAGGCCTTGTGTCCGTTATGGCGACACCACCTAGGAGTATGAGACCAAGTTCATCACATGCCAGATAGCTACCAAGGATGAGCAGTCCAACACAAGATGTAGAAGATGTCATCAAAGTCTTAGCTGTAGGAAAGCAGAAAGACGAGCCGATCACTGAAGATAAGAAAACAGAGCAGAAGAATGATGAGAAGAAATCTCCAGCCAGGAAGAAAGTAAAAGTGAGACATAGAAAGAGAAGGCCAACTAGGAGGGCTATGTGCATGGAGTTTCCCAGAAGATCTCATGGAAGGAAGAAAGGACCAAGAAACAGGCATCCGAGACGCAGAGAAACAAACAGAAAAAGGAAAGGAATGAAGGTTCTCGGAATGGAATTCAAGGCCTGTATAGTTTGTACGAAAGGATCCAGACTGAATGAGATGTTTGAGAAGGCTGGAGGACACAGATTTTCCTTATGATAAAAGTTCTAACCCGGATACAAAGCAAAGGATATCTGTGGAAGACTTCTCAAAACTTGAAGATCCTTCAAAGGTCTCACAAGCGACGAGAGCGAGAGCATGACAATGAGGGAAGGAAAGATAAGAGAGACCAACGAACTAAGTTACAGAAGCTATGCAGAATGAAGTCACAGGACTTCGGGACAAAATGAAGCAGACTTCGTAGGAAGCCAAGGAGAAGCTACAACAGNAGTGGCTTGAGGACGAGCCACAAGTAAGTGTTAGGGGACTGTTTGAGTAGGGTCCTACAGCTACAGGAGAAGCTGCCATTTTGGCGGATAGACAATTTTGGTGGAGATATAAGAGATAAGGTAAAGCTACGACACCGTAGCATGTTTCTAGCTACAGATCAGAGCTAGAAACTGTGACTATCGGGGTAGAGAAGTCAAAAGAGATGACAGTACCTAAGCGGCTGAGAAGAGAGAGCTCACCCACTGCATTTAAGGCAGTGGCAGAAGACAGAAGGGATTAGCTACCCTCATAAAGGAAAAGGAACAACAAGTTGAAGGTATTGAAGGCGAAGAAAAAAATGGGAAGCGGTGCACAATACCCATGGTCAGCGCCGGGAAGCATGGAAGATTGCAGAGAGCTGTGGTGTGACGGAAAGTGGCTACCCCAAGTACAGATATGCCGACTGTCACTAGTTAGGGTTTTTGGGTTACTGTTGGGATAGGCCCACAGTGTTGTAATGGCGAGAGCTTCAGGCCGCCTATAAAGGGATGTATTTTGCATTGTAAAAGGTTAGCCAGTTAACCATTGAGTCTGTTAGCTCACAGTCACCTTGTATTGTAATAGAATCGAGCTCTGGTTTGGTATTTAGTCTGTAGTATCTTACTGTAACCAGCAACTAGCTCATAGAGCTTGTATGAACAATCGAAGGAATTGATAGAGAGAGAGAGAGAGAGAGATAATATTGTAAGAAGGCAATATAGATATAGAGGAAAGATCTAGGAGAGAAGGGCTCCAGGCAGTGAGTGCGGAGTTACCCAGAAGATCTCTAGCTGCACATAGGTTGCAGCAGAACTATGTACTCTTTTTCAAGATATAATAAAACACAGTTCTGTGGACGTAGCTTCTACCCTGGAAGTAAACCACATAAAATTAGAGTGTTATGTGATTGATTCATGTGATTGTGTTTACTTGTTGTATCTGTCACTCATTACATGAACTTTGCTTACAGTTAAATGTATGTATGTGTTATTCAGTTCACATTACTATAGGAGGATAAATGCAGGTTGAAGTCTTTAAGTATTCTGTATAAGAGTTTGTCTATGTTTCACTCAAGACAATTAAGAGTCATAGTGTAAACAAGCCTTGTATGTTGAGTCCTGTAAGTTGAACACAAGTAACGCTAAGTACACTGAGCCACGGTGGTAGGATATCACAGGGAGGTGATATCACACCATCAGAGGAGCTGTGGTGCATGATACCACGGGTTAAGGATCGAGCATAGGAGAGAGTTGTGTGTTGCCCAGGACGTGGCAATACGATAAGGGCTAGAGTCATCGCGAGTAGGAGGAAAATGCACACCGCAGAGAGAGACCTCACGGGTTAAGAAGAGCTGCAAGACATGCATAGGATGCCACAGAACCTGGTCGAAGACACTTGAGTATTTGGCCAACCCATTAGAATCACTTCGGGTGAGACTTCAAGCCGCTCCGCAGTCTATTGCCGAAAGGGCCAGTGAGCTAGGGGTGTTGTTGATACATTACAATAAACCCGGGTCTGCCCATAGAACCAACACTCTTGGATGTCAGAAAACTGCTGATTTCCACATCCGTTGGTTGAGTTTTCCCTTGTCTGTGCTGGGAGCTTTCCTTCTTCCTCAACTACAAACTTTTTTTCATTGTGAGTTTGGGCTGTCGATTCACCCTGGTTTTGGGTTTCTTATTGGTTGCTAAGGCAGCAAACATCTTTTGGGTATTTTTGCTGAGTTTTTTTGGCCATGCTAGGACCAAGAACAACTCTGGAGTCTGGTTGGATCTGAACTGTGTTTCACCTGTTGGGTGGGATTGTCACCTGGTTGTCTTTGCCTTCTTCACAGAGCTGTGAATGGGTTGTTTTGATGTGGTATGTAGTGGTTGGTCTTCAGACTGTTGTGAGTGGGATTAGAGGCTGGGTATGCGTGAGAAGACTGGTGTTGAGACCACCATCTTGGCATTTAGCATTTCCTATCTCCTTGATGACCTGGTAAAACCCTATTGTGTGGGTTTGGCTGATTGGAAAACCTTGGCTATGTGTAAGCCTGCATTGACCCTTAATCCTTGAGGAATCATGCCTAGCTTGGGGGTGGCAGTGTTGATGAGAGATTGATGAGCACACTAGCCTATGGTTGGGTGGAACGTTGCATCGACGTAGCTGGTTGTGGGGCGAGTTCTTCATTGAAAGATAAGTACTCTTGATTGTTTCAGCTCTGCAATTATATCTACTGTTCCATGAATTATGATGAACATGTTGAATGTTGGAATGTTTATGTTTTCTTCCACTGAATGTTGAGTAATTATGCATCTTGGCATGTATTATGTTTAAGATTTTATTTCAGCATTGATGTATGTTCATGTTCATGGAGCTGTTTTCCTGTATGATTGGTGTTAGTAGCGTCCTCTTCGCTGGACGAAGGGTCGGGGACATTACAGAGTGGTATCAGAGCTCATGTTGCAGCATGGGCCTGAATGGACAACGAAGATGCAGTGACAGAAGTAGGATTTATTTCTGCCCAGCAGAGATTAGCATTTGATGATAGAAAACTTCCACAAAAATTTGCCTAAGTGTTTGAACTGTCAATTCATCGGAACACTTAGTGGGAAGGACTTTCGATGTAGCGGAAGAGCTAGGCAGAAGCATACCCAATGGAGGACAGTTGGAAGGAAATTACGGGAAAACTTCTAATTTTTTGTCAGCTGTCGAGGGAACTTAGTGGATGTGGGAGCCGCAGTTTCGGTGAAGATCAGCCAAAGGCCACCGAAACGCCAGCTCGATGTAATTAAAGAAACATCCGATATTGAATTTTGGTGTCAATGAAATTTTGTTGTTTGGACCACCGATGTCGTTGGCATAAAATAGTTGTTGGGTTCGTCGACACATAGTGCTTAATGGTTTTGACCGTCGACAGATGCTATGTTCTGTAAAAGAAGAAGAGGAAATTTTTGAAAAATTTGTCTCTAAGTGTTGAAGACCATCGATGATGGGCGAAAGATAGTAGTTTGGATCGCCGATAATTAGCCGATTGAGTACCGCCGATGAGTAGGGCCTCTGGCTATCGATGCAGTAAAGAAAGTTCAGAATTTTTCTAAGTAGTGAAAACATCAGCCATCGGAAGCAGAAAGTTGTTCATGTGCCCACCATTGCGGAAGCCTTGATCACTAGCCTTCCGACAGGGAGAAGTTCCAACTGTCGATGCTAGTCAGAATCAGTTCACTGATCGAAAGAAGATCTAGGATGATGGGTCATCGTTACGGCTGCTGATGGAACTATTTTTCCGATGAAAAGAAGAGAATGGGGTTGATCAAGCGGTGAAAGGGAAGACAAAAAGGAAAATCTCAAAAAAATTTCTAAGTCCTGGAGTCGTCATCCATCGGCGATGGTTAGTGGATAGAGCTTCCGACAGCCGATGAGCTACGTCGGATGAAGTGAATGGATTGAACGTCCGCCATTGCGGTAGTCTAATGGATTATCCTTCCGAAGGTTAGAGGATTCGATCATCGACACAGTAACGCTTAGTGGATCCAATCACCGATGAGTAGTGGAGAAGTTATTTGTGCTGACCACCGAAACATCGGATTGATAGTGGGAATGAGATCCGATTCTGCAAAGAGGAAATTTTGAGTTTTCAATGGGATTTCCCAGCAGTTTTTCAATGGGACTTTCAGGGATGAATAGAAGAAAAGTGGCAGCAATCTTATGTGCCATATTGCGCAAAAACCAATGATTTACAAAAAAAACAAAAAAAAACGAGGGCGCTGTCATGGTGGAAGCCACAAGGGGGCAAGCCACCCTTGACCCCCGTCATCCCCTGAGACAGTGGTTCATGTGAAAAGAAAATTCTATGTTTTGGGCAAATTAGTCAAACCAAGAATTCATAAAAGATGAATGGTGCATCAGAAATGAGACCCGACAGGGAGAAAGAAAAATTGGGGTTTCAAGTGGATTTTTCAAGTAGCTTTCAACTGTTGCAGTGGAATATTCAGCAAATTCTAGCTAGTGTTCCAGTGGGTTTTGTCGTGAGTTTCTCATTGGGGTTTTCAGTAGTTTTAGGACTGAAAAGGAAGAAAACCCTGGGTGACTAAAATTAACATTCTTGGCCTAATTATATTTGAGGTGGTGTGGTTTCCACACCCAAGGTCAGAATGAAGCATGTGGATAGGCGTTGGAAAGCTTATCTAGCAGGGAACAAGGGAGAATCACCCGAATATGAGAATGGAGCAGCAAAGTTCTAGTAATTTCTTGAAAGAGAAATGTGCTACTGTCAATATGGACAAATCCAGGAATCGCATGTCTAGAAGTAGCAAGACCATGAATTCAAACCAGCTGTTGTGTGGAAGAGGAGTTCCATGCGAGGATGTGGGACTTGAAAAGGGAAGTTTCCCTAAACCCTATCTTGCTGATTATAATTACATTTCCTAAGTTTTATGCATGAAATGTATGAGGATATGCCTTGCATGCATAGGATATTACATGTTGGTAAAAATATTGAGGATTATACATCTATAATGAGCTACTAATGATAAGCATTGCATTGGTGTTAGCATTAGTGGAAAAACCAACAACAACATGGACCTGGCTGAATATGTTGCTGATGCTGACAAATGTGACTAGCAACCCTCTAGGGAAGGGATGAGGCAAGAAGTCCATAGTCAAAAGTTGGTGAGCAAATTCTGCAATCTCCCGCAAGATACCAACTAAACTGGTAATGTTGAGGGTGTAAGTAGGATCCATGCAGGTAATGGTTTAATTATGACAAATTCCATGGAATGGTAAAGGTAAGAGACCTCATACCATGTGGATATTTGAATGTTATACTACATTCATATAGAAAGGTGTCATGCCTGTATATGTTGATTGAGATTAGTAGCCCAAGGAAAGTAAGTACTGATGATCTTGATTATAGTCATGCATCCTATATGAAGTAGTCATGGTTCAGCCATGCATGGTATGTTTGAATGCATAGTGTTCCGGAATCAATGCAAGGTAGCATTGAATGGATATGCATTGAATTTTTTTTATGAATCTTGTAGTCATGCATTGAACAGATGCATACGAAGGGTGTGAGTGACTGATTGCATAAGTATAGGTGCAAATGTTGCGATGCATTGCATGAATGCATTGAGATGAGTGCATGTGATATTATGAATAACTAATGGTTGAAATGATGAATTGATGACAATTCAAGAACCATTTCAAAGGTTGTTATGAATGCAGGATTGTAAGTGCATAAAGAGGATAGTCGTGATCAATTGGCTGCCAGAAATGCTCTATGGAAGGGCAAGGTGGTACAAATGATATGCTTGTGAAGTAAGGAGTATCTAAACATTTAATTAATTGCATGAATGATGTGACTATACCTTGCAAATGTTAGTATGATAATGATTACGTGAAGTAAATGAGCTTTGGTAATATTAATGTGATTAACAGCTAGAAGTATTTGAATTTTATAAATTCTGAAGATGCTTTAGTGATTGTTGCGGCAATGAAAAGGTTATATGCATCTAGACTTACCAAGTGTTTGGTTGATTGAAGCTCAGGTTTCAGGTATATTACTTAGAGCATGGCAATGAGAGTAAGACCATGACAAATGCTGGAATCTACCATGTGAAAGAGCCAAACCTTATGAGAAGAGTCTCATAGATATGAAAATAGTTGGTATTCATAATGGGTTGTTAAATTTGAATTGTGAATTTCAGATTTAAGAAATTGCTGACAACTACTAATCACTATTGGCTTGCATAAGATTGTGTCAGGAGGACACATTGTAAGTGGGTATTCATATTATGCTGGAAGCATAAAATTATAATGGGCATAGTAGTGCTACTTACAAGAGACCCACAAATGAGGATCACCTCATTGCTAAGCAAATCAATTTCTGTAGTAGACAGAGTTGCAAATTCCTATTGAATTTGATTACTGATGTCATTGCTTGGTTATGGAACAATCAATTTGGATTGTATTATCAGATAATGATTGACTATTTGGCTATTTGATGAATGTGCCAGGGGTACACAATGCAAGAAAATTAGGTGTGATGTCCTGCATGAGCCAAAATTCATGGGGAGGTTTTCCCAGATCTTGGAAATGGGTTTCAGGTGAAACTCCATTGGACATTCTAGAAATGTCTCATCTACACTGCATGTTTGGAAAGCAACATGAGTGAGATGGTATAAATTATGTTAGTAAGACATGTGTGGATATGAAATGTAAAAAGGAGTTGGGATGGCTAACCGAGGGACTGTCAAGTCAGAGAAGGGAGCCCCGTTCCTCCTTAATGAAGGAATACTGCGTCGGCAAATGGATAAGTGTTCTGTGACCCTTGCGAAGAATATGCATGTCAAATTATTAAAATTCCATATGCAGAACATGTTTTGATTTTATTTCCATGATGACCGATTGCTTGAGTATGAATAGGGACTACATGGCACACATTGGAAAGGAGTACACACTTTCCCAATGTCGGATCATGAAAGGATTTTCAATATTGATTACACCCTAGGGAGTGGACACACTCCTGGCGTCTCAATACTTGATAGCGAATGATATGAAATATGATTACAGTTTTAGAGAAATAATGCTGATGAGTTTTCTTATATTGCTTGTGTTGACAGGCTAAATAGATGCAGTTGGGTGTTGCACCCTAAAGAGAAAAGGAAAATGGTTGTTGTGTGGGGTTGCAGAGTAAGGGTTATTGTTGGTATAAGTGTATGTTGATATAAGTGTATGTTGGTATAAGTGTATGTTGAGTATAAGTGTATGTTGGTATAAGTGTATGTTGGGTTGTTATATGCCTGAGGATCCATAGTAGATCCTAGACCTGGAAATGGTCGTGGTAAAGTTCCAAGCCCAGTCGACATGAGGGTGTACTGGCTGGACATTGATTATTTGATGTTGTGGAGCAGCCTGCGCGCTGACCTAGCATCCAAGTCCATAAGCGATCCTAAGGCTTGCAAAGCGAAGTAGGATTCTGTGGACCAACGAGGAAACGCATAATACAGATAAGTATTGGATTATTTTGCTTATGAATGTACATGTGTATATGATTTGGTTATGATGTTTTATGCTCTTTTTCTAGAGATAAAATTGATGAGAATAAACTAAACATGTGAATCTATTCAATGTTTGGATATAGGTATCGCTGGGAGTGAGGACTATGAGAGCATCCTAGGGGTGCATGTGGACATGTGACTGTCCTGGAGAGCTCGGAATGAGCGGTAATGAAAAAGGTGCTAGTAAGATTGTGGGGGTCCTAGCAGCTGAGAAAAACCATGTGGAGAGACTCCATGGTTTAGAGGTCTGGAATAGACCGAAGACACTAAGTGTCATGACCAAGAGGGATTGGTCCAGTATTCATGGTGAAGAGAAAGAGGCTGAGAGCATAAAAAGCCACAAAGGTGGTGTGGGTTCCAGAATGGAACAAAACAAAGAGGGGAAAAACTCTTAGTACTCTCTCTTGCCCTTTTAATTATATATATATATATATATATATATATATATATTTATGCATTGTGAAAACCAAAGATTGTTGAATGCATGTATGATTAGAAATGGAATGTATGTATTTGCTTAAAGTAATTTGTGAATGCTGGAATAGTTAATTCCCTGCCCAAGAATGCACATGAATGAGCTCGTGTGCCTGTTGGGAAGGCATGACAAATATGAAAGTCTCCTTGATGAGGCTTGGACTGTCATGCCAATTGGGTAATTAACTAACTGATTTTAGTGTCTATATTATGCTTGGTCTAATAGAATTTCAATGGTGCATTTCACAGGTGGTAAAAGTGAAACCTGGTGGTGCACATTGATCATGACAGCAGATCAAAAGTTGTTGGACTTAGTGGGAAGTCTCCTTCAAATGATTGCTAATACCCAAGAAAATCTTGGGGAGATGCTCAAGATATAGAAAAGGCAGAACGAAATGAACCACCAGATTTTGCAAGACTCTATTGGTTTGCAAAGGGAGGTGAAAATCCTTCTGGGGGAAATCGGAAAAGAGAAGGAAGGTGGATCAGTGATGGGACATTCATCCAAGCGACCCGTTAAGAAACGGTCCAGGCATGAAGACTCAAAGGAAATTGAGCAGGTAAAGATGAAGCAGCCAGTGAAATGATGGGAATTCGGAGGACATCATTTACGCCGGGACTGCCCAATGAGGGAACATGAAGAGGGAAATAGCCGCAAAGTTCCTAGGCTTTGGGATAAGCTGAAAGCCGAGAAGCAGTAGGGGAAGTTCATGGAAGCCGAGGGACTTGCTCTTGAATGTTCAAAGTAAATAATTGAACGTGGGATAGATCTGCAAAATTTTGAAATTTTGATGTGCAAATGGTATATGTATTCCTATGTATTGGAACACCGAGGATAGTGTTATTCCAAGGGGGATGGGAATGTAACACCCCAGTTTTGACCTTGTTTGCATTAAAAGATACATGATGTATATATTGTAATTAATCATGGTGAGGAGCTAAAGGCAAAAGCCCCACCATCGATTTGGTTGTGTATGTTTCGACAATGGGGATAGTTGCTGATGGTATATTGTGCTATCTGCCACACTATAGTTTGACATCATGTAAATATGCACATCAATTAGAATAAACCCATATCCAGCTACGACGGTGCAATGATTAAATGAAAAGGGAATGATTCCAAAGGATAAGGGTGGGGGATGTCAAACCTTAGTCTATGGGGGGGAACCCATGTGTTACCACCTTGTTTCATTTTCCATATTCCCTTGTCTCATCCAACCACTTTAATGTCTTGTTGAGTAGTTGAGTTAGTTATGGCTGGGAGTGGAGTGTGGCAGGACTGTCAGTCCATGCCCACGCATGCACTCCACCAGTGAGTTGAACTCATGTTGGAAGAAACCTCCACCGTCATTCTCTCCATGACACCACTCTTCTCAGGTCTGTTCATCTGCACGCATAGGCTAGGTCTATTCACTTTCACATAGGGACATGCAGGAGGAGGCCAGTTCATCTTCCTCATGTGGAGCTGATGAGCTGGAAGAGCGGCCTCAAGGGCACAATTTCTGTTGTGTATGTGAGATAGCCATGGTTTTAATCCACGATTTTGGCTTGCTATTGGTTTAACCCACGATTTGGGTTGTTTTCATTCTTCCCCTGATTTTTGGATGCTGTTGAAAGTCCGATTTCTTCTTCCATTTTAGACTGTGTGTGGGTTTCTTCCATGTTTTTCCTGGGCTGCGTCTTTTTCCCTTGTGCACAGGTTGAGAGTTGTTCTTTCCCTATTTCCGTCCATGTAACTTTCTTTAGCATTCGCATTGAGGAATTGCGTGCTATGAGCTCTTGGATGTTGGACGACTGCTGATTTCCACATCCATTGGCTGAGTTTTCCCTTGTTTGTGCTGGGAGTTTTCCTTCTTCCTCAACTATGGACTGTTTTTCATTGTGAGTTTGGGTTGTCGATTCACCTTGGTTTTGGGTTGCTTCTTGGTTGCTAAGGCAGAAAACGTCTTTTGGGTATTGCTGCTGAGTTGTTTTGGCCATGCTAGGGCCAAGAACAACTTTGGAGTGTGGTTGGATCTGAACTGTGTTTCACCTGTTGGGTGGGAGTGTCACCTGGTTGTCTTTTCCTTCTTCACAGAGCTGTGAATGCGTTGTTTTGCTGTGGTATGCAGTGGTTGGTCTTCAGACTGTTGTGAGTGGGATTAGAGGCTGGGTATGCATGAGAAGACTGGTGTTGAGGCCACCATCTTGGAATTTAGCCTTTCCTAGCTCCTCGATGACCTGGTAAAACCCTACTGTGTGGGTTTGGCTGATTGGCAAACCTTGGCTATGTGTAAGCCTGCATTGACCCTTAATCCTTGAGGAGTCATGCCCAGCTCAGCGGTGGTAGTGTTGCTGAGAGATTTATGAGCACACTGGCCTATGGTTGGGTGGAACGTTGCAGCAACGTAGCTGGTTGCAGGGTGAGTTCTTCATTGAAAGATAAGTGCTCCTGACTGTTTCAGCTCTGCAATTATATCTATTGTTCCATTAATTATGATGAACATGTTGAATGTTGGAATGTTTATGTTTGCTTCTGCTGAATGTTGAGTAATTATGCATCTTGGCATGTATTATGTTTAAGATTTTATTTCAGCATTGATGTATGTTCATGTTCATGGGGTTGTTTTCCTGTATAATTGGTGTTAGTAGCATCCTCTTCGCCGGTCGAAGGGTCGGGGAAGTTACAATCTACATGGGTGCACATATGATGCTCACTTGAGTCACTTAGAGACTCATGATTTTCCTTGCTCCTTGCCTAGTCTATTTGATGTTGGAGGAACTTCATCACACACTTCGGTGAAGAGATATGTGATTGAAGAACATTATTATTGGAATTAAAATCCTCTGTTATTTCATGATGATATACATATTCATGGGTGTATTGATGAGACTTCTTTGATCCACTTGAAGTCTTAATGTTTTCTTTGCTCATTATTTGGTTCAGATTTTGGTGGAGGTTCTTCATTCACTCCTTGGATGAAAGAACACATGGCTGATTATATTGATGCACATTATATATCTTTGGAGCAGAATAGTGGGACATGGGATCCTCACCTATGTCATTGGAGCATATTTCATTGGTCACTTGAAGCTTGTATGCACTTGGAAAATGGTAGTCTACTCATTGGGAGGTATAAACACTTTCATGATTTATTGGTGAGGCACCTCCTTGATGTACATTCTTATTATGTTTTTATATACTTTGACGATATATATTATGCACTCATGATGTTTGGAAGAATGTATACAAGAAAATGGGATCCAGGAATTCTCTTTTCAAATGGTATGGGTTGGAGAGCACTCTTAATTATTGGAGTGCAATGCAAGCAATGGGACCCTGGTATAGTTTTTAGTCCGATTGATTTCAAATTATTTGGGAAACAAGAAGTATGGGAGATGGATTCCCCACTTAATAAGGTGATGTTAATAATAATAGTGCAGAAGAAATCATGGTGGTTCCTCTCTGAAATCTTCATGGAATCTCAAAGACTCAAAGTGGGAATCTTAGTGGCAACTTCAAAGAATCATACAGAAAGCAGGTTCTTCAATAACCATGTTTGAAATTGCTTGAGGAAAAGAAATATTGGGAAGGGAGGATTTGTAATGTCCCAAATTTGGAATTGGGTCACAATGGCCAAATCACATTTTCCGTATTCATGAAAGTTGTCAAATGGATGCTAAAAGTCAAATAATTGCCAAGAGGAAAATCACTAGTTTCCTAGACTAGGGGTGGAAGCTTTGCGATTGGGAATAAGGGGGATAATAAATGATGTTTAGACATTATAAGGGGATAAATATTTAATAATTGATATTATTAAGTAAATACAAGAGAAAATGGAAGTGGCAATAGAGCATGAAGACACATGGAGACTATGGGGCCCACACTAGCTAGAATTCTTATGTTAAATGGTATCTTTCTCTTGTAATTTTGAATCTATGGGAAGCCTAATTTTTTGGAATGTATTATGAGGTTAATATAATTGTCAATATACTTCATAGGTATAATTTGGGATTAATTTTATCTTACATAGGAGAGGAAGAGCCAAATGGGAGTTTAATGGACACTTGGCTAGATTCCCCTTACATTTATGACAACTATGACACCAATGATGGAGATTCTATGACAGTTATGACCCAAGTCAGATATGAAGGCTGACATAATGAAATAATCACATTTCAGTCCTGAATAGAGCATCTTGTAGGTCTAAATTGGGAGTTGGATAAGGCCAAGAGGCTCCTACTCAAATTTGGGAGAAGAGGGAAGATGAAGACTCAAGAGAGAGGCCACATGGCATAGCATGAGAAGCCACACCAATTCAACTTGGCTTTGGTTTATGGATGGATTTGGAACCTTAGAATACCAATAATGTTTATAAAATATAGGGATAATCCATGAGAAGAATATTTTTCTCATTTTTGAAATTGTCATTTGCGAATTGTGAGAGCTAGTGGATGACTAGTTTTCTTGCTTAAGCCAATTTCGAGGGTGAAAGATTCCCATCCTAGTTGGTGTTTGGAAAGGAAAATTAGGTATTTCATGGAGATTTAATGGAGTCTTATTTTCAGGTATAAGCTACAGTAAATAATGTGGATTCTTCTATTGCAGCACTCTCTCTCAATTATTTCCAATTTTCACACCATATTCATGCCAATGGAGGGATTGCGATTTGGGTTAGCTATTGATCTCTTTGGGGAATATTATAATGCTAATTATATTATGTTATGATTTATATACTATTTATTTCATTTTTATAATACTCTCAGGTTTAAATACCCAAAATAATTCATGTAAAAATGTTGAACAATGAAGAAATAGTGTGATTTCCCCACTATCTTGTTGTGAACCATTGTAATGCTGATGATTTCAAATTGGGAGATACTTTAATTGTCAATTTATGATTGTAATAAGTTAAATATTATATTTTATTCATTCTTATAAAGTTTCAAGTTGAAATTTCCAAGAGTTGTATGTCAAAATGACTTTTAGTGAGCAAACAATGACCATTTCCACTCCATTTTGATATATGCCATGGTAATGCTTATTATTTCAAATAGAGGAATGTATCTCTGATAAATGTATGATGTATGGAATTTAATTAATTTGTATTTCAAGTCTCATATTCAGTACTTAAGCATTGGAAGCCATTTTACTCATTTTTATTGCATTGGGAGAAGATTTGGTGCATTTTCCCCAAGGGTTGAAATTGTGACTTGGGGGTTGTTTTGGAAAGAGTCATAATAGAATGTATAAAATAAAACATGATGAATATGAGAATTTAAAAAGTACCCTTACACATACCCATCCTCTGTTCATAAATTCAAGTGACTTTGGGATCATTTGTGAAGCCATTTCCGTCAATTACCCAGGGAGAATTGGAGCCCCAATTTGCTAGTAAAGACTCCTACTTTGAAAATAACATTAAAAAAGTTGCAGAAGTAATTGGTAGGTCAAAAAACATACATTAGCATGATATTTAAGTTATATTATCTGTCATGTACCTTCAAAAAAAATTTGGAATCATTTGGGTCAATTTGGAGGTCTAGACATCAAAACTAGTCAAGAGCCAAAATTGAGAAAAAAAATGGAAAATTTGGCATTTTAATAAAATTATAAAATAGGGACATTACAATCTCCTACACCACCTTTAGCCACTATTCCACTCTCCATATGACCATCAATTACACAACCATCTACTGATACCTGTTTTCACCTTTCACACACCTGGGTTATGTGGCAGAAATCTTCAAGCCACTCGGTGTGTCCTTGGGGCAAGTCTCAAGTCAAGGCTATCACCTTGTTCTTGAATCCTATGTTTAGGTTCAAATCCTAACAAATCCAAGGGGGTAGAACCTATTAAGTTACTAAGGAAAAATTATTTAGTATGATGATGGTATTAAAGAGTAAGTTTTTTAGGAGTTTCGATTTAACAATTGTAAACAACAAATAACATGATGAGATAATCACAAGTAAGCACGAAAATGACACCCATTCACATAAAGATGGAATATGTGGGTTGAATGTAGTCTCTGAGACTGTTGTTCATAATGCACCTGGAGGTGTAACAAAGATTAGCGCCCCATGGTCACTTTTCAGGAGTTCCCGCTTCCTTTGGGTATTTTTCCACCGTAATGGTTTGATCGAGGCGTTGGAATTTTTCTTGATGGTTTGTCAATTTAAGGAGAGTGAATACTAATTATTCTATTCACTCAAGTTCTTTTGATTCATCTCGACTGGTCGGACAAAGCACAACCAAGTACAGAGCATACACACTGGAGTCTTTGTTATTTTTAGTAAATTTTAAAATAGGTGTTCTTGTTAAAAAGAAAACCCTCCAGGAACCTCTTTCGGTCCAAGTGGAACTCAATCAGGGAATCAAGGAGGGTTTGATTTTATTGTGATTATCAAACAATAAATAAAAAAGGAATCATAGATACACAACACCAATTTTCTAACTAGTCCTACCACGCATCTCTTTCCCCTTGCGGGTCAATCGGGAAGTCGTGGGGTAAGTAGTATGATTAATTTTGAATTGAAAATATGGAATAATGAAAAATATTATCAAATTATACAATATTGCATGTTAATGCTAAAATAGAACAAAAAAAGGGAAAAATGCAAAAAAGTGAAACGGATGTGGAAACCCCATGGGAGGATGGGGAGCGGGCTAGAAAGAGCCTATTCAAAAATTATTTCCTTTTATTATTATTGGTTACAATATCATCAAACTGAAATATCAGAAACCTCTTTGTCCTTATATAGGATGAAACCAAGATCTTACAACTTTCCAAAAATTTTAAATTTTAGTGAAAGGGGAGACCCCTGGGGGGATTTGAACGCTCCCGAGGCCACTTTTGAACAAAAAATTATTTTCTTTTCTGTTACACCTGCTAAAAACCAAAAATAATGTTAGAATGAAATATGCCCAAAAGCACTTTAAGAGTACCTTTGGATCAGCCTACCTTAACTCAAAAAAAGACTAAGTTAAAACTAGCTAAACAGGTGAAAAAGGAACCAAGTAAAGCAATCTTTCCTTGGGATATTGGCTTGCTGTTTGTGCAGCCAATGCAATATCCACTGATTTCTAGATTTCGTATTTTTTAAAATAGAAAAGGAAATCTAGAGCATGCAACCTACTAATTTTCTTTAACTTGCCATGCAAAATAGATGATTTCCTTATGCTAGATCTAGAATGCTTAATGATACTTTTCAAAAATGAGATCTAGACTATGTGTAATGTCCATGACCCTCCGGCTGGTAAAGAGGATGGTACCATAACCGTAAACATCCAGGAAACTAGCCCATGAACATGAACATACATAAAAAAAACCGAAATGCTTGAACATAAAACATGCAAGAATGCATAATTACTCAACATACAACAGAAGCAAACATACATTTAGGCATCAACATGCTCATCATGATTCATTGAATAGTAAATGTAATTGCAAAGATGAAATAGTCAAGAATCCTTATCTTATGTAGAATTCGTCCCCCAACCAGCTACATCGCTGCAACGTTCCACCCAACCATAGGCCAACGTGCTCATCAATCTCTCAGCAACATGCCACCCTCGAGCTGGGCATGATTCCCTAAGGAATAAGGGACTAAGCAGGTTTACGCATAGCCAAGGATACACAAAACAACCAAGCCAACACAATTGGATTTATTAGGCCAACAAGGAGCTGGGAAAGGCTAAATGCTAAGCTGGTGAGCTCAATGAGGAGCTAAGGACACCTACACCAGAACTAGCCTAACTTCTAGGACACCCACACACACCCAACACCAGGAATCAACCCCTTCTCTGCTTCATAGTCCCTCAGGACCTGATTTTCCTTCCAGTTCCATTCAGGGGTTGTGGAGAAGAAAGCCAATCATCTAACTATATCTGTGTGGCTCCCAAACACCAAGTTTCTCAAGCATACCCACCCTTCAATCCCATTCCACACAGTCCAAATACCAACGATTGCATACCCATAGTAAAATAAGCTATTCACAGTTGGGATAGGGGAAATCAATCCCTAAGTCGTTCTTGTCCCTATCCTATCCAAAACAACTCAATAATGACACATATAGCCCCCAAAGCGTAGCTGAACCCACAGTCAACAAAACACCGAAAAAAAAACAGCCTGCTCTCAACAATGAAGCCATGAAAAACATACGTAGTTTGAAATGGAAAGGTAAATAGATCCTCAGCCCATACCTGGGAAAGAACATACACACAGACCACAATCGGTAAGGGAAAATACACGGCCCCAACCCAGAATGCCAACGGACAAATCCTCACCCCCTAGCTCTCTACGTGAAATGGAAAAATGATGGAGAATCCCCCAAACAATGCATGAAGAAGCATAACATCTCTACATGAGATGAACAAGCTTGGGAGAGTGGGTGAGTTGAAGCATCCCATGCAGTCATGGATAGAATGGGAAAAATCGCATGCTAAGATGGGGTATTGGTTTTTCCTGCCAACGTGACGGTCAACCTGCTGGTGGAGTGTGCGTATGGGCAAGGACTGAGAGTCCTGCCACACTCCACTCCCCAACAATAACTACCCCAACTAACAACAGAACCTCTAATGTGGTATTTGGATGATAAAAGAAGGAAAGGTGAGTAAGACAAAAAGGTGGGTGACAACCAAATGGGTTCAATAGCTGACACATGGATTTCCCCCCCAAAGGCTCAAGGTTTAACAATCCCCCCCTTTATCCTTAGGAAAATCATGCCCTTTTCATTATCGTTGCACCATCATAACTGGTTGCATGTTCATTTTAATTAAAGTGCATATTTACATGATGCCAGAACTATAATTTGTTAGATGGCATGATATACCATCGGCAACAATCCCAATTTCCGAAACATATCACAACCAAATCGATGGTGGGGCTTTTGCCTTTAACTCCGCACCATGATTAATTACAATATATACATCATGTAACTTTTAATGCAAATGGGGTCAAAACTGGGGTATTACAATCCCCTCCCCCTTGGAATAACACCATCCTTGGTGTTTCAATACATAGGAATACATATACAATTTACACATCCAAACTTTTAAAATTTTGCAGATTTGTCCCACGTTCAATTATTTACTTTGAAATTTTAGGACCAAGCCCTTCAGCTTCCATGAGCTTCTCTTTCTAGTTCTCAGCTTTCAGCTCATCCCCAAGTCTAGGAACTTTGTGGCTGCTACCCTCTTGATGTTCCCTCGTTGGGCAGTCCCGACAGTAATGATGTCCTTTGCATTTCCAACATTTCGCTAGCTGCTTCATCTTTACCTGCTCAGTTTCCTTTGAGTCTTCATGCCTAAAAAATTTGTTAACGGACAGATTGGGTGAATGCCCCATCATTGATCCACTTTTCTTTCCTTTGCAGATTGCTCCCAGAAGGATTTTTACCTCCTTTTGCAAACAAATAGAGTCTTGCAAAATCTGGTGGTTCATCTCATTCTACCTTTTCTGTATCTTGAGCATCTCTCCAAGATTTTCTTGGGTCTTGGCAATTGTTTGAAGGAGACTTCCAACCAAGTGCAATAGCTTTTGGTCTGATACCATGATCAATGTGCACAACTGGATTTCACTTTTCTCACCTGTGAGATGCATCATTGAAATTCTGTTAGACCAAGCATAATATAGGCATTAAAATCAGTCAATTAATTACCCAATTGGCATGGAAGTCCTAGTCTTCTCAAGGAGACTTTCATACTTTTCATGCCTTCCCAACATGAACATGAGCTCATTCATGTCCATTCTTGGGCACAGAATTAACTATTCCAGCATTCACAATTTTTTTAAGCAAATAAACACATTCTATTTTCAGCCATACATGCATTCAACAATCTTCTGTTTTCACAATGCATAAGTGTATATATATATATAATCAAAAAAAGGAAAGAGAGAGAAACAAGAGCTTTTCCCCTATTTGTCTTGTCCCATTCTGGAATCCACACCACCACTATTGTTTTCATGCTCTTAGCCTCTTTCACTTCACTGTGAATGCTGGACCAAACCTTCTTGGTCATGAAACTTAGTGCCTCTAGTCTATTCTAGACCTCTCAACCATGGAGTCTCTATACATGGTTTGTCTACAACTCTCGGCTGTTAGGACCTTCATAGTCCCACTAGCACCTTTTTCATTGAGCACTTCAGGATAGTCACATGTCCACATGCACCTCTAGGATTCCCTCATAGTCCTCGCTCCTAGCGATACCTATATTCAAACATTGAATAGATTCACATGTTTAGTTTATTCTCGTCAGTTTTTATCTCTTAAACAAGAGCTTAGAATATCATAACCAGATCATATACACATGTATATTCATAAGCAAGAAGCTGCAAAATAGTCCAATACTTATTTGTATTGTGCGTTTCCTCTCTGGAACACAAGCTCCTGCTTCACTTTGCAAGACTTGGGATTTCCTATGGACTTGGATGTTAGGTTAGCACACAGGTTTCTCCACAACATCAAATAATTAATGTCCAGCCAATACACCTTCATGCTGACTCGGCTTGGAACATTACCACAACCATTTCCAGTTCCAAGATCTACTATGGATCCCCAGGCATATGACAGACCTATTTCATAGACATCTACACCACATCATTTTATACATATCAATCACAGTCAAGCCAACCTATAGTTGGGTTTATCAGACTGTCCATCTAAGCCAATACACAATTGGGTTTATTAGGCTACATGCAATCAAGCCAATACACTATTGGGTTTATCAGGATACTCATCCAAGCCAGCTAACAGTTGGGTTTATTAGACTGCTTGTAGTCAAGCCAACACTATAACGTCCCCACAATCTCCACAACATCCTTTTCCCTTTACTGTACAACACCAAACTGCATCTGTTTAGCCTGGCAACACAAGCAATATAAGCAAACTCATCAATGTTATTGCTCTAAAATTTTAATCATGTTTCATATCATTCACTATCAAGTATTGAGACACCAGGAGTGCGTCCACTCCCTAGGGTGTAGTCAATATTAAAAACCCTTTCATGACTTGACATCGGGAAAAGTGTGCACCCCTTTCTAATGTGAGCCATTTAGGTCCTATTCATACTCAAGCAATCTATCATAATGAAAATAAAATCAAAACATGATCTGCATATGGAATTTAACAATTTGACATGCATATTCTTAGCTAGGGTCAAAGAACACTTATCCATTTGCTGATGTAGTATTCCTTCGTTAAGGAGGAATGGGGGCTCCCTTCTCTGAGTTGACAGTCCCTCGGTTTTCCATCCCCAACTCCTTTTTACATTCCATATCCCACACATGTATTACCGACATAATCTATACCATCTCACTCATGTTTCTTACCAAACACGAAGTGCAGATGGGACATTTCCAAAATGTCCAATGGAGTTTCACCCGATGACCATTTCCAAGATAGGGGAAAACCTCCACATGAAGTTTGGCTTCTGCAGGACATCACACATGGTATTCCTACAATGTGTACCCCTGGCACATTCATAAAGTAGCCAAACAGTCAATCATTGTCTAGCAATACAATCCAAATTTGATTGTTCCATAACCAAGCAATGGTATTAATAATTAAATTCAATGTGAATTTGCAAGTCTGTCTACTACAGAAATTGATTTGCTTGGCAATGAGGTGATCCTCATTTGTTGGTCTCTTGTAAGAAGCACCACTATGCCCATCATGATTTTATGCTTACTAGCATAACATGAACACCCACTTACAATGCGTCCCCCTGACACAATTCTATGCAAGCCAATAGTGATTAGTAGTTGTCAATAATTTCTCAAATCTGAAATTTACAAATTCAAATTGACAACTCATTCTGCATACAGACTAATTTCGCAACCATGAGACTCTTCTCATGAGATTTGGCTCTTTCACAGGGTAGATTTCGGCCTTTGTCATGGTCTTACCCATATTTCCATGCCCCAAACAATCTACCTGAAATCTGAACTTCAATCAGCCAAACACTTGGTAAGTCTTGATGCATATAAATTTTTCATTGCTACAACAATCACTGAAGCATTTTCATAATTATAGAATTCAAATACTTCCAGCTGTTAATCGCATCAATATTACCAAAAATCATTTACTTCACGTGAATCATTATCATAGTAAAATTGCAAAGTCACATCATTTATGCAATTTAAATGAAGTGTTTAGATACTCCTTACTTCTCAAGTGTGTCATTTGTACCACCTTGCCCTTCCATAGAGCATTTTCGGCAGCAAATCGATCATGACTACCCTCTTCATGCACTTACTATCCTACATTCATAACAACTCTTGAAATGGTTATAGAATTATCATCAATTCATCATTTCAGAAATTAGTTAGTAATGATAAACAAGCATTATCTCGATGCATTCATGCAATGCATCACAACATTTTCACCTACACTTATGTATGCATATTTACAACGTTTACTCAAACTTTTCATATGCATCCATCCAATGCATAACTACAAGATTTATAAAATCTCTTAATCCATATCCACTCAATGCCACCTTGTATTGATTCAGGAGTACTATGCATTCAAACATACCATGGCTTGACCAAGACTGCCTCATATAGGATGCATTACTATAATCAAGACCACCAGTCCTCACTTGTCCTGGTTATTAAGCTCATATCAACATTCACAGGGAAGGATATACTTTTATATGAATGTAGTATAGATTTTAAATAACCACGAGGTATGATATCTCTTGCTTTTCCACTTCATGCAATTGTCATAATTAAACCATTACCTGCATGGATCATACTTACACCCTTGACAATACCAGTTTGGTTGGTCTCTTGCAGGAGATTACAGAAATCGCTCACCAACTTTTGATCCTGGATTTGTTGCCTTATCCCTTTCTCCATAGGGTTGTTGGTCACATTCATCAGCATCAGCAACATATTCATCCATGCTCATGTTGTCGTTGGTTTTTCCACTAATTCCAACACCAATGCAATATTTACCATTAGTGGTTCATTATAAATGTATAATTCTCACTATTTTTACTAATATGTAATATCATATGCACGCAAGCATATCCCCATGCATTTTCAGCATCCCCATGCCATAATTTATATGTACACAAGCTTATAAAATATAATATAGTTATTAATACAGGGTTTAAGGGACTTTCCTTTTCAAAACCCTCATCTTTGCTTAGAATTCCTCTTTCACATAATAGCTGGTTCGACTTCATGGTCTTTGCAATCTCTAGGCATGAAATCCTCGCATTGTCCATATTGATAGCAACACAATTATTTTCAGCAACCGCTAGTACTTTTCTACTTCTCATTCAAATTATGGTGATTCTCCCTTGTTCCCCGCTAGATAAGCTTTCCAACGCCTATCCCCATGATCCATTCTAACTTTGGAAGTGAAAACCACACCACTTTTAGAATGACAATTTTCACCAAAAATTATACACTTTTACATACAACTGTATTCTGGTCCGAATTGCCAAATTCAGCCACCTAGAATTTTCTTCCTTTTCAGCCTTGTGATCCACTGACAATCTGCTAAAAATCCATTGAAATTCCCTAAGAAATCCCACTTTGAAAAACTCAAAATGTCCTTTGCTCAATTGGACCTCTTCCCAACTAAAATTCTGACCCTTCGGCAGTCAAAACAACTGTTTTCTCCACTGCTCATCGACGGTCTATTCGTCTATTTTTCTCCAATGTGTAACACCCTTAATCATCTAGGATTTCAGATTATTATCGACAATGACAGTATATTGACGATTAGAATTGTTAACCCCTATAGAATCAGTGAGGAAACTAACTCCATGGAATGGTATCAATGATTGGAAGCACTATTCTTTGAGTGGATAGTTCCTTAGGCATCTGCAACGACAAGAAACAAACCATCTATGGGTTCCGTGGACCATACAACCTGTCGGTGATCGAAACCACTAAACACTATGTGTCAGTGGCACAAAACTAAATGATTTCTCTACATTGGTGACCCAAACAACTAAAATTTTCCAATGCCCATCAGTGGACCAAACAACTAATTTCTCCCGATGATTCCAGCACTTAGAGAAATTTTGTTCTCTTTTCTCCTCTACTTCAGCACTCTCATCCACTAATTTTCTCCAAAACTTCCTTTATCTTCCGCCGACGTATCGACGCTTTCAACATCTAATTTTTGGCGATCTTTAACTTAAACGGAGTCGATGTTTTGGAATTTTCCTCGACTAATTTATGTAGATGTATTCGTCGGCAGTTCCATCAACTAAACTTCACTGACATTTCGGCGGTCTTCCAGAGATCTCCGCCGCTATGTCAGCTACTTACTCAACTAATTTTCACCACTGTTGGGGTCTGCATAGGAGGTCTATCCATCTAAGCCTTCTGATGAGCTGACAGTCTAACACTTAGAATATTTTTTGTGATATTCTTTTTGCCTGTTCCCCCCCATCGGGTGGCCTTCTGACTAAATTGTCTGTTGTATCGGAGGAGATTCCCTCTTAGTCCTCTGATGATCCGACGAGCTCGACACTAAGAAAAATTTTCAACGAAATTTTCTGAAGATTTTTCTGTCATTCATATTTCTTCTAGGTAGAGGGAAACCTGCCTCTGCTAACTGGTTTCTCACAGTCCTCTGAGGCCCAATGATGCAATGATGTCTCTATCACTACATCTTCACAGCCCATTCAGGCCCATGTTGCAATGTAAGCTCTGATACCATACTGTAACGTCCCCGACCCTTCAGTCAATGAAGAGGATGCTACCATAACTGTAAACATCTAGGCAATTAGCCCATACTACAACATAAGCTTTGATACCATATTGTAACGTCCCCGACCCTCCGGCCGGTGAAGAGGACGCTACCATAACCATAAACATCTGGGCAACTAGCCCACGAACATAAACATACATAAAAAAACCAAAATACTTGAACATAAAACATGCAAGGATGCATAATTACTCAACATACAGCGGAAGCAAACATACATTCAGGCACCAACATTTTCATCATGATTCATTAAACAATAAATGTAATTGCATAGATTAAATAGTCATGAATGCTTATCTTATGCAGAATTCATCCTGTAACCAGCTAAGTCGCTACAACATTCCACCCAACCATAGCCTAGCGTGCTCATCAATCTATCAGCAACACTACCACCCCCGAGCTGGGCATGATTCCCTGAGGAATAAGGGACTAAGAAGGCTTACACATATCCAAGGATACACAAAATAGCCAAGCCAACATAGTTGGGTTTATCAGGACAACAAGGAGCTGGGAAACACTAAACGCTAAGATGGTGAGCTCATTGAAGAGCTAAGGAAACCTACACCAGAACTAGCCTGACTTCTAGGACACCCACACACACCCAACACTAGGAATCAATCCCTTCTCTGCTTCACAGTCCTTCAGGCCCTGAATTCCCTTTTAGTGCCATTTAGGGGTTGTGGAGAAGAAATCCAGTCATCTAAATCTGTCTGTGTGGCTCCCAAACACTAGGTTTCTCAAGCATACCTAGCCTTCAATCCCACTCCACACAGTCCGAAGACCAACCACAACATACCCATAGTAAAACAAGCTATTCATAGCTGGGATAGGGGAAATAAATCCTTGAGTCATTCTTGGCCCTATTGTGGCCAAAACGACTTAATAATGACACATACAACCCCCAAAGTGTAGCTGAACCCACAACCAACAAAAATCCAGAAAAACAATAGCCTGCTCTCAATGATGAAGCCATAGGAAACATACACAGTCCGAAATGGAAAGGTAAACAAATCCTTAGCCCGTGCCTAGGAAAGAACATACACACAGACCACAATCGGTAAGAGAAAATACATTCCCCCAGCCTAGAATGCCAACATCCGAATCCGCACCCCCCCAGCTCTCTGCGTGAGATGGAAAAACAATAGAGAATCCCCCAAATGGTGCGTGAGGATGCAGAACGTCTCTACGTGAGATGAACAAGCTTGGGAGAGTGGGAGAGTGGGAGTGTCCCATGCAATCGTGGAGAGAATGAGAAAAATCGCATGCTAAGATGGGGTATTAGTTTTTCCTGCCAACATGAGGGTCAAATTGCTATTGGAGTGTGCGTGTGGGCAAGGACTGACAGTCCTGCCACACTCCACTCCCCAGCAATAACTGTCCCAACTAACAGCAAAACCTTTAATGTGGTAGTTGGATGATAAGACAAGGAAAGATGAGTAAGACAAAAATGTGGGTGACAACCAAATGGGTTCAATAGCTGACACATGGATTTTCCCCCCAAAGGCTCAAGGTTTAACAATCCCCCCCCTTATCCTTAGGAAAATCATGCCCTTTTCATTATCGTTGCACTGTTGTAGCTGGTTGTAGGTTCATTTTAATTAAAGTGCATATTTACATGATGCCAAAACTATAATGTGTTGGATGGCACGATATACCATCGGCAATGATCCCAATTGCCGAAACATAACACAACCAAATCGATGGTGGGGATTTTTCCTTCAACTCCGCACCATGATTAATTACAATATATACATCATGTACCTTTTAATGCAAATGGGGTCAAAACCGGGGTATTACAATATGAGCTTTGAAATAGCAGATCTATTTAAATTTTACTTTAATATAACACATCCAAATGATAACAAAGCTTTCAAACACAGTAACCAGGTAAGAAAATTGATTTTTTGAAGGAGAAAGAGAGAGAAAGAGTGTTGGAAGCCTAGGAATGTTGGGCTTTGGAGTCTGCTTTGGTGGAACACCAAGGGACTATGTCATTTATAAGATCTTGAAGACAAGGAAGATGCAAACTGATTCAACCTCTTCTGCAAGTGAGATCACCTGCAACATAGAAATCCTTGCACAAATAGATGGTTAAAACATAGGTGCTGCTGGAAGAGATAATTGGAAAGCATGCAATTAAACTTAAAATACATGCAACTCCAATAGATCTAAAACAAGCAAACAATAAGAGCATAAATCAAACTAGAATAAACTCTTACCCTAACAGGAGGGATCTCTTTCCTTCAATGCCAACAATTAACCAGCAAAAGCAATGACAAATAACACAGATTATACCTCACAAGCATTTGACAATCGCCATCCACACATGAAGAGAATTACACCATAGATATTTCCTCCGAAGCTTCTTTATTCTAGAATAATAAACAATAACACAATACAAGAGGAACAACACCTCAATCCCAGTTCTAACTAGCTTGGAAGAGGTGATCTGAGCTTTATTTATACAAAAAATAGAAGATCTAGCCCAGGGGGGTGCAAATTCCAAGGAAACAGCCATGGATGATTTTAAGGAACCATACTTATTTAAAAGTGTATAAATGTTGGCGAATATTACCAATTCTTAAAACTCCTACTATAAAATGATTGGCGATATTTTTCAAAAAATATTTTAATTTCCAAGTATTTTATATCAGTTATATAATAATTTGGCAATTTTTAGGGTGAAAAAATTTTACCCCATCAAAATTGGGCGAAACAGGGCTTCAAAAAATGCAAAATGACGAATCTTTTTTGGGAGAAAAACAGGGAAAAATAGCCCATTGGGCTAAAATTTGCCCCTAAAATTATCCATGGAGACAACCCACTACAATTGAAGGAGAGTCCATTAATGCTGATCTGAAGCTGAACTGAGCTTCCAATGAGCCTACCTGTCAATCGGTGAGCTGATTGAGCTGACACATCAAGCCACAGACTGACACATCAATCCACAGAGATTCCAGGAGATCCCACACGTGTGGAGGAGAGAGAGAGGGCATAATTCCCCATAAAGGATGCTCAAGTTCAACTTTGGCTCTGTTCAGATCACCTCCTTCAGTCAAGGATTCATCAGATCTAGTCAATCTGGTTCATATCTTACTGATTTCAATCAAATTGGATGAGAATCCACTGATCTATAATTTTGGATTTGCTCCATTATTCATCAATTTATTAATTAAGATAATCAATAATTGATTTTTTGGGGTTTTCTGACTTGAGTGATGGAAAATCACTCAAAACCTAAAAAAAGTGGGTCCATGGGTTTACATGGTGCTCTTAGATTGAAAATGAGCACCTACATGACTGAAACTGATTATTTGTCCCACTTTTATTACAAAACCAATTTTTCCAATTAAACAATTAAAAAATAGCCTAAATTTTGGAAAAATTAAATTTTAATAAAAAACACTGAAAAAATAAAAAAAAATTGAAAAACCTAAAGGGACTTAGACATGTTCATATGACTCAACCATGATGCCTAGAATGTTTATACATTGACAAATAGACTCTAATAACCTCAATAGGCCTAAATGCTAAGCCAACCACCCAACTTTGGAGGTATGAAGTGAAAAACACAGAAATTATCAGTCGTTTATTCAACAACCAATAATAACCAAGGGAAAAAACACCTTGGGCTGATCGGATTGACAAATAAAGTCTAAGAGACCGATTCTTTTACAGACACTATCATGCTAGAACATTTATTACAATTCCCCCATGGGGGTACGAACATGTGATATAGTACAACAAAGTTTCCCAGAAGCAATACTGAAGGTCTTCTAAAGTTTGAACAAGTTATCCTTGTTCGGTTCACCACGCTCACTTGATAAAAAACCACTAAGTACAACTTAGGTGGTAACACTATGGCTCCAACTGTGGGACATGTGCTCGATATGGTCTTTAAGGCAAGGAGAGGATACGAGAACACTAGAATCTTTGGTTTATATACCATATAAAAACATCTCAACTTGACAAGAAAACCTTAGTAGCACAAGATTTCTATAAAAACCAAATGAACCATTAAGCTGATTTATTTAAACAAAATAAATATAACTAACTAATGGAAGCAAAGTTTTATTATAGCTAAGTACAAAATAGAAATACAGAAAGTAAATCCTCTCTGTTAAGGAGCTTATTTTCCTACTCTAAGCATGATATAAAAAGGGTTAAGTGTAATCATAAATCCAATGTAACCACCTAAGTATTTTATTAACATAAAAAAAAAATCCTTGTCTTTGGTTACCAGCCAAAGTAAGGATACCTTATTATGAAAATGCAAACCTGCGTGATGATCTGGAATGGGTGCGATGGATGGGAGAGCATAAGAATATAATACTTCATCAAATTTCTTCCCAAACTGGTATGTTCTTGCACAAGCTACTTCTATCAATGACTGGATAGGGTTGATATACAAATGAGAGTGATGAGGCAAATTTACGACACCATCATACTGATCATCAGGGATTATCAGATGATAACTCATTGTATAAGCCCCAAGCGGCTCCAAATCATAAGGAAACTCCATATGTGAAAATTCTAGTTGAGATTGATATTCCACTGACTGCATCACATCTATCTTTTCACAACACTGCTTCTCAATGTCTTCATTATTGATACCTTTGTATGGATCTGAATGATATGACTCTGAATGATCATATAAGAGTTTTGAATGCTCCTCTTCCACACTAGGATTTTCCCATGTCTCTAGATCCATGCTTCCCTCTATGGAAGTATAGTAAATTGGACTTCCACAAATTTCTAAATATACACTCCCCTTGCTGGATATAGAATAGATGGGATTCTTAATAATATATTCACAAAAATTCCAATAGTCATCATCACCATCTATGTCAGATGTGATGGATTCTCCATTGCTGATATTACATTCTGATATCAAGTTCTCTTTGTCTTCATTACTGATAGTGATATATGGCTCAGACTAATCATATGGATATAATACATGCTCCTTTTCGATATCAAAATTTTCGAATGCCACAAGGTCCATGTTCTCTCCTTTAGATATGCCATAGACAGGAGAATCAACAAAACCATCCAAAGTCTCTGGCTCATTATTTTCCTCATTGATTGGATTTTCCATGAATGTCCAGGAATCCTCTTCAACATCTTTGTCAGACATAAGGGAGTCTTCGTCACTTGTATCATGATCCAAGTTATACTTGTCCTCATTTTCATACTCATCTTCTTCATAAAAATGGGAACAAGGTAGTAAATCTTCCAGATTGTCATCATTATATGGAGAACAGGTAGGAGTCCCATCATACACATTACGATTTTAATCATAAGTTTCACTATAATATTCTGCAATGATTTCATCCTTAGGTAGATCTAGAGTACAAATTTGATCACCATCACTAAAATAATCATAAAAGCATTCCCAATCATCACTACTCTCTGTTGATGTTACATGAGGAGGGTCTTCAACAATTTTTTCAATTAATGGCTCTTCATGCACAGATTCGATGGGATCATAATGGATTTCTGAATGTCGATTGTTGTACACCATGTTGATACTAGATATCTTAGGGTACTCTGTATGAAACTCTTTCCAAGGAAAGAAGTACCTCAACTTGGTATTAATGGATGATTTAGCATTGAATGATTCAATATCATTTCCATCATAATGCCACTGCTTCAAAAATATTTCGAAGCACTTAGGAAGGGAAGTAATAGATTTCTTAGGAAAACACTCATGAAGCCAACATGAAGCGTCCCCTTGCAGAGAATGAGAAAACATTTCCATCATATGATCCTCATGTTGAATGTCGTTTTGACTCATATGTGGAAGAAAAATCATAACATGGAATCTAGATGAGTGATCATTATCATCCCCCCGAAAGCATGGAAGGGAAGTAGAATTCGTTTCACTAGCGAGACGATTAGGAAAGCCAGGGGTCCTAAAGAAATCAATGGGAGGAAAATCATAGGAATCTTGAGCGGAAACTTCTATTCTTTTAATATCCATATCAAGAATTAGTGATTATGGAGAATGTATGGAACTGAAAAATGGAGTTGAGCCTTAAATTTCACTATTATGTGGGATCACCTACACACAATCAATCTCAAAAAGTTTTGTGAGAAACAAGGGTTTGATCCCTTCAATGGAGTCACCATGTGAGAATAAAAATATACATTTAAGAACTCTCACAAAATATTTTTTTTTTTCTTTGTAAAAAACTGAAAAAGGTCAGTGGAGTCACCAGATGAAAATTAAAGATCTACTCTAAGCATTCAAAAAACAAAGCAAAAACAAAAAGGAAGGAAACAAAAGTCATACTCGGGAATAAAAGGATTTATCCCTGGAAATGGCGCCAAAAAGTGTTTCCCCCTTTTACACACCTGGGTTACGTGGTATAAATATTTAAGCCACTCAGTGTGTCCTTAGGGGCAAGTCTCGAGTCAAGGTTGTCACCATGTTCTTGACTCCTCCATTTAGGCTCAAATCCTAATGAATCCAACAGGGGTACTACCCTATTAAGTTACCAAGGAAAAATTATTTAGTATGATGATGGTATTAAAGAGTAAGTTTTTTATGAGTTTTGATTTAACAATTGTAAACATAAAATAACATGATGAAATAATCACAAGTAAGCACGAAAATGACACCCAATCACATATAGATTGAAAGAAAAAAAAATAGTTGACCAGTTCCTTAAAAATGGAGTTGAAAAATAATTAAGAGTGCTTGCAAGTGCTGGAATGAATGTTGTGCAATTGTATCTTGGTTAATTTTAAATTAATGTAAGAAGATGAGTAATTTAACTTAGGTGAGGGGACTCCAGATATACCTAGGGGGTACTTGAAGTATGTCCAAAACTAAACCATTAGGGCTACCCACAAGGAATATGTGGAATGAATGGAGTCTCTGAGACTGTTGTTCATAATGCACCCAAAGTTGTAACACAGATCAGTGCCTCGAGGTCACTTTTCAGGAGTTCTCGCTTCCTTTGGGTATTTTGCCACCGTAATGGTTTGATCAAGGCATTGGATTTTTGCTTGATGGTTTGTCAATTTGGGGAGAGTGAATCCTAATTATTCTAGTCACTCAAGTGCTTTTTATGCATCTTGACCGATTGGATGAACCGCAACCAAGTACAGAGCATACACACTGGAGTCTTTGTTATTTTTAGTAAATTTTGAAATAGGTGTTCTTGTTAAAAATAAAACCCTCTAGGAACCTCTTTTGGTCCAAGTGGACCTCAATCAGGGAATCAAGGAGGGGTTTATTTTATTATGATTATCAAACAATAAATAAAAAAGGAATCAGCGATACACAACGCTAGTTTTCTAATTAGTCCTACCACACATCTCTTTCCCCTTCCAGGTCAATTGGGAAGTCGTGGGGTAAGTAGTATGATTAATTTTGAATTGAAAATATGGAATAATGAAAAATATTATCAAAGTAGACAATCCTGCATGTTAATACTAAACTAGAACAAAAAAAAGGGAAAAATGCAAAAAATTGAAACAGACGCGGATTCCCCCTGGGGGGATGGGGAGCGGGCTCGAAAGAGCCTACTCAAAAAATATTTCCTTTTATTATTATTGGTTAAAATATCATAAAACTGAAATATCAGAAACCTCTTGGTCCTTATACGGGATGAAACCAAGATCTTACAACTTTCCAATTTTTTTAATTTTAGTGAAAGCGGAGATCCTTGGGGGGATTTAAACGCTCTCGTGGCCACTTTCGAGCAATAGATTCTTTTATTTTCTGTTACACCTGATAAAAACCAGTAATCATGTTAAAATAAAATATTCCCAAAATCACTTTAATAGTACCTTTGGATCATCCTACCTTAACTCAAAAAAAGACTAAGATAAAACTAGCTAAACACGTGAAAAAGGAACCAAGGAAAGAAAGCTTTCCTTGGGATATTGGCTTGATGTTTGTGCATCCAATGAAATATGCACTGATTTCTGGATTTAATCTTTTTTAAAATAGAAACGGAAATCTAGAGCATGCAACCTACTGATTTTCTTTAACTTGCCATGCAAAACAGACGATTTCCTTATGCTAGATCTAGAATGCTTAATGGTACTTTTCAGAAATGAGATCTAGACTATGAGCATTGAAATAGAATATCTATGTAAATTTTAATTTAATATAACACATCCAAATGATAACAAAGCTTTCAAACACAGTAACCATGTAAGAAAATTGATTTTTTGAAGGAGAAAGAGAGAGAAAGAGTGCTGGAAGCCTAAGAATGTTGGGCTTCGGATTATGCTTTGGTGGAACACCAAGGGACTATGTCATTCATAAGATCATGAATATTAGGAAGTTGCAAACCATCTCAACCTCTTCTACAAGTGATATCACCTGCAACTTAGAAATCCTTGCATAAACAGATGGTTAAAACATAGGTGCTCCTGGAATTGGAAAGCATGCAATTAAACTTAAAATACATGCAACTCTAATAGATCTGAAATAAGAAAACAGTAAGATCATAAATCAAACTAGAATAAACTCTTACCCTAACAGGAGGGAGCTCTCTCCTTCAAGGCCAACATTAACCAGCAAAAGCAATGATAAATAACATAAATTATACCTCAAGCATTTGACAATCACCATCCACACATGAAGAGCATTACACCATAGATATTTCCTCCAAAGCTTCTTTATTCCAGAATAATAAACAATGAAATAGTACAAGAGAAACAACACCTCAATCCCAGTTCTAACTAGCTTGGATGAGGTGATATGAGCTTTATTTATACAAAATATAGGAGATCCATCCCAGGGGGGTGCAAATCCCAAGGAGACAGACCACTACAGCTCAAGGAGAGTCCATTAATGCCGATATGAAGTTGAACTGGGCTTCCACTAAGCCTACCAGTCAATCGGGGGGCTGATTGAGCTAACAAATCAACCCACAGACTGACACATCAATCCACAAACCGATACATCAATCCACGGAGCTTCCAGGAGAGCCCACATGTGTGGAGGAGAGAGAGGGCACAATTCCCCATAAAGGATGCTGAAGTTCAACTCTGGATCTATCCAAATCACCTCCTTCAGTCAAGGATTTTCCAGATCCAGTCAATCTGGTTCAGATCTGACTGATTTCAGTCAGATCGTCTGAGAATCCACTGATCTAGGATTTTGGATTTGCTCCATTATTCATCAATTTATTAATTAAAATAATTAATAATTGATTTTTTGGGGTTTTCTGACTTGAGTGTTGGAAAATCACTCAAAACTTGAAAAAAGTGGGTCCATGGGTTTACATGGTACTCTTATCTTGAAAATGAGCACCTACATTACTGAAACTGATTATTTGGCCCACTTTTATTACAAAACCAATTTTTCCAATTAAAAAATAGCCTAAGTTTTGGAAAAAATAAATTTTAATAAAAAACACTAAAAAAAATTAAAAATTGAAAAATTGAAAAACCTACGGGGAATTAGACATGCTCATATGACTCGACCATGATGTCTGGTATGTTTATACATTGACACATAGACTCTAATAACCTCAATAGGCCTAAATTCCAATCCGACCACCCCAAGTTTGGAGGTATGGAGTGAAAAACTCAGAAGTTATTAGTCATTTATTCAACAACCAATAATAACCAAGGGAAAAAACACCCTGGGCTAATCCGATTGACAAATAAAGTTTAAGAGATCGAGCCTTTTATAGACACTATCATGCTAGAATATTTATTACAATTCCCCTATGGGGGTATGAACATGTGATATAGTACAACACAGTTTCCTAGAAGCAAGACTGAAGGTCTTCTGAAGTCCGAACAAGTTATCCTTGTTCGATTCGCTAGGATCACTTGATAAAAAAACCAGTAAGTACAACTTAGGTGGTAACAATACCCTTTTCGAAACACAGTTAATAAACCACAACTTACCAAGTGGTACGACATGATAACAATAGAGATAACCATTGCCGATAGGGGTAGATGAAGCACAAAATAGAGACTAATTGTAAAGAAAAAGAAAAGAAAGAAAAGAGAAAAAGAAAAAAAGAGAAAGAACAATAGTAAAAGCAGTCGACACAACAACATATACCATTAACCATCAACCTGACTGAGCTAGGGTCGACCACAACGGTGGATAAATATAAGATCAGAGACGAAGAGTTGGAGCGATTATTGGAGGCCCTCAATAAAGAATCCAGAGTAAGGAAAGAAAGAAGAAAGGAACAAATTGAAAAACTCAAAGTATAACAAATGGAATTCCTAACAATATGCAAATATTTGGAACAAAAGGTCATTCCAGTACCAGAAGGCGCCGACACCGATAGAATGTTGGATCAAGCATACCAATTGTTTGAAAGTGTCGTGTCTACTATTCAAACACAACTATAAGAAAAGAAGTAAGAGTAGACATAACAAACCTCTGTATTGTTAAGAAATCGGTATACAATGTTCACATAAGCTCATTAAGTATTGAAAGAACATTTTGAGGAATCTATTGTCACAGAGGAAGTCCTAAGAAGTTGGGTCACCTATTATGGACAAGTATTTTAGTAGTTGAGGAATACACATGATAACATTAAATCACTACAAATCCAGTGAGGAGACACAGAAGCGATGAATCAAACAATTCAAGACCACCTTGTAGAAGAGACATCAAAACTGAACAAACTCGATAAACAAGCACACCAATGGATAAATCAAGCCAATCCTAGTATGGAAAACCTCAACGAGATTCGTCCACACATGAAGAGACTACTTGACACTGTAGAGGAGAAAAAATAATTTTTAGGCCCCAACATGAGTAATATTGTGGACTTGTCGATATAACAGAATATGTCAAACTTGTCGAACCTCACAACCTTGACCATAGATATCCAGAAAGCACTCCACAATTGGGAAGAATTCCAACACCAGTTAGTAGCTACAATAGAAGCCATTCTGTAGATTTGCATATAGAAGAAACCATCAATTAGATAGCATAGTCCATGACAAAGAAATTTTAGGAACTACTTGAGACAGATATTTTGTTACCTCCCTAGTTTCTTCGAGATGAAGAAATATTTTGTTCCTTGGGGAGATGTTGGAAGAGCTACTCGGTTTAGTTGACTAGAATCCTTAGTTGACTAATTGTAGATTAGGTTGAACTCATCAGTTGTGTCGGCTGGGTGAACCGACAGGTAGTTACTATAACTGTTTTGTAAATGTATATATAGGATATTGATCCAGATAAGAACTTGGTTCGGTTTATTGTATGAACCCACATGTGTATTGATTAATATAAGCTGTTATTCTACCCACTATTCTTGTCTCTTATATATGTTATGTTTATATTATTCTTTATGTGTATTACTGGTAACCTTGCAATCTGATTGATTACAACAATGGAAAAGAACCAACAAAATGTATATGCAAATAAGCATCAAATTGACAGATTATTCCAGGTAGAGGTCTTAGTCTACCTAAGGATGCAACCTTACAGACAATATTCTTTGAAGAAGAAAGGGGATGAAAAACTTCAGCCAAGATTCTCTGGGCCCTACAAGATTATAAGAAAATTTGGTGAAGTGGCCTACGATTTAGAACTGCCGACAGAAAGTAAAATACATAATGTCTTCCATGTATCATGTTTGAAGAAAGAACTTGGAAAACTGATAGTGGCATCAAAAGAACTGCCACCCGTCGATGATGAAGGCAATTTGGTATTAATACCAAAGAAAATACTACCAGGAAGATAAAGGAAATTGAGGAACAAAACTATCAAAGAATACCTGATACAGTGGAAAGGATTACCAAGTGAAGATTCTACTTGGGAGGGTGAGTAGATTCTGAAGCACCCTTCTTTGCTTCTGCTTGGGGACAAGCAGACTTAGGAGGCGAGAACTATCATGTCCCCTCAATTTTGATCATCAAAGTGTTGACCATGCTAAAACTCCTAGGGGTTCCAAATGGCATTAATTATTCTATCCTAGGGAATTTTGTCAAAACATTAACTATGAGGATTATGCTTAGTTTAATTTTATTAATTTATTATTTATTAGGCAATTTAATTATGTGAAAATGATCTTTCCATCTCAGGGGGTGCACTTGGGAAAGACAAATTTCGAAGGAGGAAGAATTGGAAACTATATGACAAAAGAAATCAAGTTGGAAAAGGGAAAGTACCCAAAAGCCACATAAAAGTAGTAAGAGACAAAAGCAGGAAACAATTGACAAGGAGGGAACAATTTCCTTTTGGACACTTGTCTCAAAAGTAGGAAAGTTGTCATAAGAAAACCATGAAAGGTATCATAAGAGAAGCAGGAAACAATTGGGGGTGCGGTTTCCTTTTTGAATCTCAGTCATAAAAGCATGTGTTACGGAGAAAACTTCCTATGGATTGGGGTGTACCACAAAATACAGAGAAACCGCAAAAACCAATCCCTTCCCAATATGAAAGAGAAATAAAACATATAACACTAAAGGATCTCGAATCATACCTTATTCCAGACGGTTGAAGTAGATCCCCATCAGGCTTTGTCCAATCCCGCTTGCGTTAGAAATTCACTCTCAACAATAGTAAACAAGGAAAGCATGCTATATAATATAGTGTTAGGCCTACTCTAGCATATATAATCAATAATGCATAAGCAATTAAATGCATCCATGGATTCAATATTCATTTAAATGCACATCATTGGACAAGAAAATATATTTCTATTAATAAAATCAGAGATTACATAAGTGACAACCTCTGTCGGCATATCTGTGAACCGAAGAAACTGAGTCCTCCACTTGGGCCTCCACCACCTCAATCCTCCATCTCTTGATAGAAAGCTCACAAGTAAAGGAAATATTGGTAAGAACACAAAGTGCTCCAAGGGACAAAGGGATGCAGACTCAAGTACAAACAAGCTACGACAACAATGGACTATAGTTTTCTTGCTCTTCAATTCCTCCTCCTTAATGTATCCAAGGAGTTCCCTATATAGTGCTTCAATGGGGTAATGGAAGGTCAAATCCAAGCGATCTAGAGGCATATCAAAGGCCAAGAGACAAGTGATTTGGATTCACATCAAGGAAAAATCCAAAAGTATTTGAACTTATGAACACATCCCGATGTATGCCCGATGTATGCGGGTTTAAGGGTAATATCCATGTATATACGCGAGAAAGGGATTAAAAGTATCTCACATCAAATAATGGGTTTTTTTAGGGATGATCTTGGAAGCGTCGAAGGTACAATATTGGTCCATGGGGTCCAAAGAGTCTGCAGAGGGACATGGAATGCCATAAAAGTGTGATCAACCATGTGTGGTAAAATTAGATGTAACAGATGCCCCCTAATGTGTGATGTTAGAGGGGTAACATGATGGCCGAAATATATTATAAATCCATCCAAAAAGTGGAGTGATAAAGAACCAAGTGGAAGAAACAGCCATCCATTAGTATAGTACAATAATAAATCTCTGCATATGACTGCAAATACATATAGCAGTCCCAGATACAGAAGAGTACACCAGCCATGAATAGGCATGATATACAAAATTTAACATCTGTGGTCATCGCTATGTACAATATATAATATATCATAATATCCATGATGAAGATATACAATGGATAAATATCTCCATGAAAACTAAAGATATACAATGGATCAAGATATCCATAGTGGCTGAAGATATCTGACATACATTGGAATCAAGTCATGAGAGTCGAAATCTCATGAACACTGGAATGATCAAGGAGGTAGCATATGTGGAATGACACCAATCTAGAAAGTCTTCCACACCAACCGCTACGAGTACATGTCCTACTATGTGAATAAAGGTGTCGAGGTTGAACATAGTAGTCCATCGTTTGATTAACGATGATTGATGTATACCGTTAATAGACGCGGGATCACCCACCGATAATGAAAATGGTATTCAAGGTACTAGAGTGTAATCTAACAAGTGTGAATAGATGTGTTGAGGTCGATCACTTGAAAGAATCCATTGATCAGGGGACATTGATGTATTCCCAAAACTGTTGATGGTGAGAGAACCTACCATTGATGACTGTAAGTCTCAAGGCACTCAAATGACTCTAGACTCCTATCCCAGAATAAATGATTTGAATTTGATGGAATGGAATCCATATGAAGGAGGGAATTAAGGCATCCCCCATCAACCAACACGAGGTACTCAACAACACTATATAGTGTGGAAGGACTTGAACAAGATGTGCACGAACCAGTAATAGTACTGGGAATGGACAACATGCAAAGTCAAGACAACTAAGGAATGGCCAACTCAGGCTTTAACTTCCTTCGAACAAGAGCATAAAGGCAAATGGTGACTGAATGTAGGCAGCATAGACTCGATATACAAAACTAGGACATCTCTATGACACAAGAGGAATCAACAGAGGCTCCATAAGGACTGGAAGCTTAACTAGTCGGTGGAGATAAACTGAAAGAAATGAGTACAACTCCTAAAGTCAAACTATTAACCTAACCAATGGATGTGATCAACAATGCTCCAGCTTGATCCCACAAAAGGACCAAGTCACCTTCAGTAAAGTTCCTCGGATGGATAGACTTATCATATTGGACCTTAACGCGATGCTTGTTAACCTATAGAGCCACTAAGGCATCTCGATGTTGTTCATCAAGCTGCTCTAAGTGGACCAAATGCTCTTCCAGGGTGGAAGTGTATGGTAAAAGATCCACAACTAGCTTCAAAGAAGGGATTTCACATTCAAGTGGTAAAACTAACTCCACCCCATGAACGAGCTGATAGGGAGAAAAACCAGTGGCAGTATTAACTGTGGTTCTATAGGCCCACAAAGCAGGATACAACATGATATGCCAATTAGTCTTGCTTTGTGTGATGGTTCATTGGAGAATAGAATTAAGTGATTTGTTTACTACTTCAAATTGTCCATTCACTTGAGGGTAATAAGAAGAGGAGTGCTCTTGCTTATACCCTAACTTGGAAGCCAAATCTTCCATCATTTTGTTCTAAAAGTAACTACCATGTGTTGCAGCTGCAACAATTTCCCAAAATTCTAAAAAAATTTAGGACCCTCCTCTACTTTGAATTAGATTGAGTTTCTTCCTTATTTTGGTCTAAGGACTTTTGGGACATTTTCAGTGCTTGGTTTGCTCTATCAATCGATCTGATTTTCTTCCTTAATGCTTAAAATAGTCCCATGCATAATCAAGCCTATCGTTGTTTTTGAATACCTTTAAAGCCTCTGTGAATCAGAAGTTGGTTCATTTGATTTTCCCGCCGTTGTGGAGGTTTCTTGCCTTGTATTTTTTGTCGTTGCGGGTGGTTTTGGTTCTACGTTGGAACGTAGGATTATTTCCTTGTTTGCCGTTGCGGATGGATCTTCGCTTCTGGCCTCCGCCGTTGCTGATGAGTTCAGGTTTTGATTTTCTATTTCTTTCTGACTTATGTTTTTGGTTTTCTTTTGGCTATGTATCGGAGGCCTTCATCATCATCTCTTCCGCCGTTGCGGATAGGTTGTTAATCTCGACTTTCATTTTGCTCCCGATTCGAGTGTTTTGTTCAACTGTTTTGAGTATGAGTCGGAACCTTTTTCATGTAAGTCTTCCCCGTTGTGGAAAGGTTCGAGCTTTTGGCTTCCGATCCTAGTTTCCTCTAACGTCCGATCATTGGTTTCTCCCACCTTGATCACCGTTGCGGACAGATTGACGTTAGGGCCTACCGTCGTTGCGGAGGGGTTCACGTTCTTACCTCCTGATTCAGAATAGTTTCTCGTCCGATTTAAAAACCCGTCACATGTGCGAATCATTTTATATATAGGGAGAAGAGAGATGGATTATTTTATTGCTTGTTTTGGCTCGAACTATTGTAGTCATCCCTCGTTGTTGACCCCCCGGAGCTCGTGGACCCCCGTGGCAGTTGAGGATTCCCGACCACTTTCGCCCCGTCGGATACGCCGTGCCAGGTAGGTTTTTTCCACTTTCTCCTGTTCTATTGAAGCTTTTGATAAAGTTTATATGGACAGTTTGGTTGCGACATTTTTCCCCCAGCTGTTTTCCTAATCCATTTTTTAACGCCTATATAGGAAGGGGAGGTGTATATCTTGACTGTCAGCGGGGCGTTTTCTTTTTCTTTAACCTACAGAGTAATTATTTAGGCCCGCAGCCTTGTTTGCAAACCCCGTGCGTAGAGATGGGGGTTTGGTGCAGACGGCCATTACGCCGTCTGCACCAAGCTTCCCTGGATAGTGAAGATTGTACAAAAAAGGGGCCTGTATATGCGTTTTCTGCAATACCTGTGGTTTCTCATTGTGGTTGTAGCCTTTGTTTTACTTGTTTCCTCGAGCCCTTGTTTTGCCGCTCTGTTCTGTGCATCGTGGTTTGACACCTTAGCCGGTTGGAAGGGATCCGCTGTAGTTTGTAGTTGATAGCCATGAGCGCATGGGTGTAAGCACCATTGCCATCGCATGTAGCTTCCTTTGCCAAATCGCGCAGCCTATTTATGCTCAGTCACCTAAAACCCTAGTTGGTTTAAAGGGATATGCACTGTTTTAGTTTGTTAAGTGGGAACCTCATGGGTAGTGGTTTTAATCGAAGCGCCATTTGCAGCAAGGTGACAGTAATACCCACAGCGTATAGTCGAGTCAATGTATTTGTCTTTCGACGAACAGCATAAGTCATTACCGTTTTCATACCTGCTAAAGCGATGTTGTCAAAGTGTTTAATGTTAGAAAGCGTAGGCAGCTAGCATGATCTTGATATTCAAAACCCCTTTTCTTTGTTTTTCTATGCAATAGACCAAATTGATGAATTTTGCACCTTGCATTTGATGTACATGTATCTGCTTTATGAATTGTTTTCTTGGAAGGAAAGGCACATTGCGAAGTAATGTAGATTTAATGCCAACTCAAATATGATTGTTAAAAGTTTTAGTATCATGCAGCAGTAGTATTTTCCTACTTTATTGCACAGGATTGAGTTTGCTTTATGCTAGGTATAGATAAGGTCATGGAATACTGTGCACTAGTTTCAGTAGTTCTGATAGTCAGGGCATTTTTGGGTTGTACATGTGTACATTTGTTCCTCTACTTGCTATCACGTTAAATACATGAAAATGGAACTTTGCATATGGATGTAATTTTATTGCAGTAGGGATGTTTTAATATCTTACAGAAGTGTTTTGCATCATGCTGAGATATAAACAAAAGCACTAAATAGTGTGCATTTGGTTAGTCAAGTCATGCAAACTTATATCTTAGTTTCGTCAACTAGTTGCTGCCATGGTATACATAGAAAGAATAAAATGCTGCACACTGCCATGTAAATGTATGGGCCCTGAATGTCTCAATATTACAATGTTATATGTGGCAGGAAGAAGTCGAGGCCACCATGTCCAAAAGACAAAAGAAGAAGGCCCTAGTGGTGGAAGAAGTACTAGAAGTAGAAGCTGAGACAAAGACTGAATACATATATGAAGACACCCAATGTGTTTCTGGTGTTGAGCCCGAGTACAAATGGGGTGACATATACAGATTGATTTCTCGCAGGAAGGTTCCCGACATGGGCCTCGAAGAAGAATCTATCTATGCTAACATAGAGAAGTATTCTATCATGAAAGTTTCCACCAGACCAGAGTTGTTCCCCTGCTCTGAGGTAATTGGCTGGATTTTGCCCCATGTAAATACAACCACAATGATCATAGGAAACGTTGAAGGGCAGGGCTATGCTATGTTTAGCCTTGGATATGTGGCATTGGCCTTTCACCTACCAGAACCCCAGGTTTTCTTATCTGATGACTAGCTAGACAGCATCAGAATGGACCTAGTGGAAACTCTCAAGAAAATGCTCTTACAGGGAAAGCTGTACCGATATAGACAGACCGACGAATATGATACATCGATCTTGAGGGCTCCCTACAGGTTTATAGCATTGATGCTAAATAGGATCTTTGGAAGAGCTCATGGCAGGCTCTTCAAGCTTGAATGGATACCTATTATCTTTCATGTGGCAACCCAAGGAACAGTCTTCAATTGGGCCAGCCTGGTGTCAAACAGTCCGTCCTCTTGCTTGGTCGCAGCCTTAGGAGGAGAAGCTCAGAAAAGATCCAAGTTTTACATGAGTTCAATATTGATAGATTGCATATTGTTTAACCAGCCCTTCCCCGGTCTCAAATGCATATGGGACAGGGAAAGAATGCCTGTGTATGCCACTTATAGACCATTTTGGGCTCACCAGTATCATAGCCATTACACAGAGGTCTGTGATCACTTCATTATGCCACTCTACGCGCTCATTTTCCAGAAGGAATGTGACTGTATGTCAGAAGGTGCCATGTAGGTAATAGGAGAATATGCTGATTATTTCTTCACTGAAAATGGCATGTACATTCGAATGTATGGAGGATCAAAGACTCCTTTACTGCTGCCCAAATATGCAATGGATTATATAGTCCATAAAGAGGCAGTCAGGCAGGTGTTTATTGATGGAATAGGTAGTTTCTTGTTCCAACACAAGAAGACTGCATACCCTCCTTTACCATTCAGGTTAGGTAGCTACAAGTTCACCATAGTGAAACAAGCTGCCGAATTCATAGAGGAACTAGGGAAGTTCCATTTTGCTGAGGTGCCTTTTCGGTGAAATGATACTCTCGGTAAAATAGCGGAGCACTGTAAAGAGCATAAGGTGTTTTTCAAATATACCCATCATTTCGATAAGGAAGAATCTGTCTTTCAGAATGCTCCAAACATGACGGCACTAAGTAGAAGATTTAAGAAGAAAATCACTACCATAGGTAGGAAAGGTGAGGAACAAAAAAAGGCTGAAGAAGGAATTAAAAGGAGAAATGAAGAAGCTCAGAGGTTGGAAAAGGAGGCTGCAGAATGGTTGTAGAAGGGAAAATAAGAGAAAGGTAAAGATGCCCAAGAAGCAGTTGAGATAGTAAAAGAGGCAGCCAAAGAAACAGAGGAAGCAGCTAGACAAGTAGCTGAAGAAGCAAAGAGAAAGCTTGATGAGGATCTCCAAGGGCACGAGGCTGAAAGAATAGAGTTGACACAACAGTCAGTTTCTGAAACAACAGCAGGGTAGACCCAGGAGGAGGAAAAACCATAGGTGCAGACCTCTCAAGTACCCACTGCTAGCACCCCTATGGCCCCTATGCTCCAACTAGTGCCTTTCATCCAGAAAAATGGAGAAGAAGTCCCCGACTTCAATACTATCTATTATGATAGGGCTACCAAGATAATAATGAAGAGGATGGAAAGGAAGGTAGAAGTAGAAGGTATGCCTAGAAAAATGATAACAGATACTGGTGTTATGCTAGGAATGGACCTAGATCCAAGGCTTACCATAAGGGCTGGGACTGCAATACTACATGCCTCAGAAGATAACATAGATAAGGTGATGACTGAGCTGGAGTCATACAAGAAATCTTTTGCTCAGTTGAAGGATACCCTGAAGAGAGAGAGAGATGAAGGAAACAAGTTAAAGCAGAAATTTGAACACTTATAGAGGGAGATGAAGACTGCTGAAGCTGAATTGTAGGCCCTACATGAAGAGACACAAGATCAAGAGACTACACAAGAACACCTTGAGAAAGTGCAAGCAGAAGATCAGGAGCTGAAGAAGGAGAAGGAGCAGTTGTTGGCCAAGGTGGAGGAGCTAGAGGAGCAGCAGAAGATCATCTTGTTAGCTAATGATATGCACTCCCAAGATCTGAGAAAGGAACATTAGGAATAGATCGCTTCGCTGCTCCAGCCATTCAAAGAACATATCTTGGCCCAGAAATCTAGAATGCTCCAGCTATAGATTGCTCTAGAAGAGGAAAGGTGTAAGGTCCTTCAAATTGACAACCGGTAAGGGGAAATCATTGAGACCTCCTCCTACTTCGTCGACAGATCCCAGGATGTTCTTGAAGTTTTGAATTCCAGAATGGCAAGGCTGGAGAACAATGCAGAGACTCCAGCAGAGCTACCATCCAAAGACCATCAAGCCCTTAAAAGAGATCATGACCTAGCTGAGTTTGCTGTCAGCACCACGGAAGACTTCAAGAAGACCGTCAAAAGGGCACAGGGAGCATGTTCAGAATAATTCAGGAGGCTCCTTAATACATTCAACCGATGTCAGACAGATGATGAGCATAAGCTTGATGAGTTCCCATACCATGAAACCTTCATAGAGATACTGCAGAGCAGATATCAGGATGCAGAATCTAGAACACAACAGATCAGGGCTATTGATGACCTAGTTCTGAAGAATGAGGTGGGCCACCCAGCCATTAGTGTACAATTTTTGGAAGATCAGCTTCATTTGAGCCCAGCAAGGATTGAGGCTATCAGGAATCAAGTCGATAAATTTGAAATAAATATTCAGTTTTTGGAGCTTAGCACTTTTGAAGGCATCCCTAGTGAGGCTGCAGCATGGAAGAAGTTCCTAGAAAGCCAAGCTGGGCCCTCTTCGTAGGGGGTGGGTCAATTTTATATTTTGTAATATTTTGTAAAAGTAAAGCGTTGGGAAAATGAAAGGTTGGGAAGCTCAAAGGGTACTTTGGGCAGCCAAACCATTTCACTCTTTTTGTATAAATAAAATAGACTAAGAAGAGAAGAGGGCTTTTTCCCAAGTAAGACTGAAGGACATGTTGTAAGAAGAACTATTTCCTTTTGCAATAAAAAATTACAGTTTGCCTGTTGGAGAAAGAGATGTGAAATTTCCTAATGTTATGCAATGGATGGCGGAAGAATGAACTACTTTATTTTTCAGCTTGTGTCCATAAATTGTGAGATCGTTCCAACTTTGTGGCCTATGTCTTGTTGAATGATTTCTGATTTATTTTTATGGAAAGTTCACCAAGAGTAATGTATGTTGCTTATATAACAATTAGCTATCTGATTGTTAGAATATTTTTCTCATTCATGTGTTGTAAATATGAATATCAGCTATCTTTAATTTCTGTTTATCATAAATGGAAATAACACATTACTCACAAATAATCATTCTTTGGCTCCCCGGGGATAGATAGATAGGTGATTAGATAGTTAATTGATTTACTTCATGGCAGCATATGTGATTTAGATGTTCGTGATCCTAAGACGAGAGGTAAGAGCTTGCGCATCACATTGTGTAGTTCCTTGCATATTTATCATCCTGCATTGTTAATTAGGCATTTGCATTGCATACATTAAGTCAAAACTACAAAAACTCGGTGGATCGGGCTGCAACCGGTAAAACCTTTTGTTTTTGTTACCTTGACCTACGGTAGCCGGACCCAAACCGGACGGGTTCCCTACACCAAAAAGTCAACGGGCTAGTTGGGAACGTTGATTTGGGAGAATCCTTTACTGTTGTCGCCTGCGAATTTCCAGGCCCCAACATAATTGGCGCTAGAAGGAGGGCCGCCAGTGCATGGCTGGCCCTGGAAAATTACTTTTCCTAGGATTATGTTACCAGCAGATATTTGAAGTTTTTAGTCTCACCTAGGTACTCCCAGGTTCCGGTTCTACCTTGAAGCAATAAATCCTGTTCTCATCCTACGTTTTCTTTGCTCAAGGCTCTCGTTCCCGTAGCTGCGCATATGGTTGGCATAAATGTAAATCAGCCCAATCCATTTCCTGCATGGAGAGCAAGGTCTCCTTTAAACCTCACACCTCCTTTGCATAACTTGCCTCAAGCCTTTGACAAGCTGTTTCCTAAGTTTGATCCCGAAGAAAGAATTGTTGTAGATGACCACTTGCAAAGCTTTTACTTGGCTTTAGAAGTATTAAGGGAAGGGGAGTATGAAGACGTTGTCTGTAGATTGTTTCCTCACACCCTTAAAGGAACAACAACATCCTGGTACTTCAGTTTACCTGCGAATTCTATTTCTGATTGGGACACCTTTGAAAGAAGTTTCAGAAGCAAATGCTCACCCCAGAAAACTCATGCCTCATTAATGAAAGGTCTTTGTTTGTTAAGAAAAGAGAAGAATGAAAAGGTACATAAGTTCACTCAGAGATTCTCAATATACCTAAAGAACTTCTCTGAAACTGACAGACCCTCTGATAAGGTATTAATTGAGTATTATACATCAGCCCTAGGGCCTGAGCTGGCTATGTTTGCCAAGATGAAATCCAAACCAACATTGATAGAGACTTATGAAGAGGCCGAAAGAGTAGAGGCTGAGAGGGAAAGTGTAGAAGATTATCCTGATCTACCTGGAGAGAAAACTGCAGATAAAAGAGTTCTGGTGTCATCTAAACCCAGAGAGGAGCACTCACATGACCTTGAAAAAATGATGAAAACAATGCAAAAGCTTTACAACCAAATAATAGACCTGGAAAAAGAAAGGGTCATCCAAAAAACTGATAGACCCTACTATTCTAAAAGAGAGGATAATAACCATTGGAAAATCCCGTCCCCAAATTCGGCCTCAATAAATATAACGGAGATAGGGGGGATAATTTCTGTACTTTTCACCAGCAACCTCACTCTGAGAAGAAGTTCCCTCAATGGTTGAATTCAATGTCTTTGGTAATGAATAAGCTGCTAGATTCTAAATTGACTGAAGACAGTAGTAAAAAAGGAGGAAAGGAACAGACCATAGAGAAGGGAGAGGATGATGCCATGCTCTTATGGAATGGTGTTCGATTTTCAACATAGAGGAAGATGCCCTCAAATCTCCATATACAGCTCTGGCCACAAAAGATAAGAACCTAGAAATTAAGGGAAATGCAATATTTCCAAAGGTTAAAAAGCTGCAAGAGAATGTCAGGAGACCGGTAGCTGTAAATGTTAAAGATGACACACCTGAAGCCACTAATTGCAAACAGGAAATAAAGCCTCTTGTTGTACCAGCCAAATCCATGAAAGATGATGAGGAAGAAAAGGATGGTAAAATTAAAGAGGAGATGCCCACAAATAACCAGCCTGTGGAAGAAAAGATCGAATTGATTAGGACAAGGAAAACCAATGCCCCACCTTTCCTTTTGACGCTAGAGATGCTGCATCACAATGTGCATAATTGTTTGGTGGACTCTGGATCATCGATGAATGTCATGCCTCTGGCAGTTTGCAAAAAACTTAATGGGAAGCTAAAGCCTACTCTTTGGGATGTCACTCAACTAGACAAGACTAGTGTCAAAGTAGTGGGGGAGATGGAAAATGTTCTGATTCGATTGTCTGCAAACGAAAAGATATGTCATTACATTGATATTGTAGTAGCAGACATACCGGATGGATATGGAATGATCCTGAACTGAGATTGGACAGCAAGACTGAATGGGTACTTTGCTTCAGATTGGTCTCACTTGTGGTTACCTCAGAAGGGCAGCCCTAACCTGATTAAGATAGTGAGAGAGCCCTATATGAACCACAATGTCACTAAGCTAGGAGAGGGAAATGAATCTGCTGAGTCTGTTCTGGGAAACTATCTAACTAAGTTTGAGTTAAGACATCTTACTCCAAAAAAGGCTAGTCATGCGACTAACCCTCAGCTTGAGCTCCTTCAAATTCCTCAGGCTGTAAAAGATGATTACAGAATTGTAGACATGGGTTCAGTTTCAAAAACAACATAGCTAGACCATGGTTAGGTGTCCCATGTCTATGATCCATCTCACCCTTTAACTCTCTAGATTTAAAAATATTTTTCAGGAGTGGGCCAATTTTTTCTTTCTTTTGCTTGTACATAAATAAATTGTTTGTTCTCTTTGATGCTTGATGTTGTTTTCTTTTGCTAATTGATTTTAATTATGTTTTCTTTTGAGTTATTGTTTTTCCAGTTTTTCTTTTGGTTTTCAATAAAGAGGCAAAATTTTAATTGCAATGGAAACATCAGGGTTCTTTATTAATTGGGATCTTGAGTGCAAGACTATGCTTTAAAAGTATAGGATGTCTTCTAGTAGCAGTTTTCCTAGCTGGCAATGCATTCATTGAGGTCTTACTTTAACCCCTGTAAATAACTCATAAATAAAAGAGGTCTGGAATACTATTTCGAGGCTCCATCCATTTCACATCTTAAAAGCCCAAAGGGGTGACATCAAAAGGCCCAGGGAGAGGAAGCAGGGTAAACAGGATATCATATATAAATAATCCCATGCCATAATTTCATAAAGGATAAAAGCTAGTAAGAGTCAAAACTCCTGAAAGAAAGAAATCAATACCTATCAAAGAAAAATATCAAAGCATGAAGTACTGAATGGCCACGAGATCCTCTCCGTCCGTGAATTAAAATATGAAGTAAATTGTTCACACAAAAGGGCACTATGGGATAGAGGATCCTGAATTAAAATTCAGTAAGAAAGGCCTGCAAGAGGACTCATATCAAAAGAACTAAAGTTCAAAAGGCACAAAAGTGCAGTTGGCATGGGGATGATGAACAAACGGGTAATACTGTTTACACTCTGTTACAATCCTATGGTGTCCAAGCTGGAAACTACCTAAGGACAGGAAAATAAACCTCACCTATTTGGCCTCAAAAGAGTTATTCAAACTACAAATATTTCTGTGTTGCCTTTTCCCCAAATAATAGACTACTTCTCAATGGTTTAAATGCTTAAACTGGCCAGCCCGGGGATAAGGACATCTAGAAGATTTCAACTTTATTCAAACGGTCTTGCACTAGGACAGAGTTAGCTCAGAAATCTGGGGTTCACTCGGTAGTCGCCAATTGTTGCAGCTGCAACAATTTCCCAAAATTCTAAAATTTTTTAGGACCCTCCTCTACTTTGAATTAGTTTGAGTTTCTTCCTTATTTTGGTCTAAGGACTTTTGGGACGTTTTCAGCGCTTGGTTTGCTCTGTCAATCAATTTGATTTTATTCCTTAATGCTTAAAATAGTCCCATGCATAATCAAGCCTATCATTGTTTTTGAATACCTTTCAAGCCTTTCTGAATCAAAAGTTGGTTCATTTCATTTTCCTGCCGTTGCGGAGGTTTTTTGCCTTGTCTTTTTCGCCGTTGCGGGTGGTTTTGGTTCTATGTTGGAAGGTAGGATTATTTCCTTGTTCGCCGTTGCGGATGGATCTTCTCTTCTGGCCTCCGCCATTGCGGATTAGTTTAGGTTTTGATTTTCTATTTCTTTCCGACTTATGTTTTTGGTTTTCTTTTGGCTATGTATCAGAGGCCTTCATCGTCATCTCTTCCGCTGTTGTGGATAGGTTGTTAATATTGACTTTCATTTTTCTCCCGATTTGAGTGTTTTGTTCAACTGTTTTGAGTATGAGTCGGAACCTTTTTCGTGTAAGTCTTCCCTATTGCGGAAAGGTTCGAGCTTTTGGCTTCTGATCCCAGTTTCCTCCGACGTCCGATCATTGGTTTCTCCCGCTTTGATCACTGTTGCGGACAGATTGACGTTAGGGCCTATCGTCGTTGCGAAGGGGTTTGCGTTCTTACCTCCCGATTCAGAATAGTTTCTCGTCCGATTTAAAAACCCGTCACACGTGCGAATAATTTTATATATAGGGAGAAGAGAGATGGATTATTTTATTGCTTGTTTTGGCTCGAACTATCGTAGTCATCCTGCGCTGTCGACCCCCTGGAGCTCGTGGACCCCCGTGGCAGTTGAGGATTCCTAACCACTTTCGCCCCGTCAGATACGCCGTGCCAAGTAGGTTTTTTCCACTTTCTCCTGTTCCGTTGAAGCTTTTGATAAAGTTTATATGGACAGTTTGGTTGCGATAGTTTTCCCCCAGCTGTTTTCCTACTCCATTTTTTAACACCTATATAGGAAGGGGAGGTGTATATATTGACTGTCAGTGGGGCATTTTCTTTTTCTTTAACCTACGGAGTAATTATTTAGGCCCGCGGCCTTGTTTGCAAACCCCGCACGTAGAGATGGGGGTTTGGTGCAGACGGCCGTTACGCCATCTGCACCAAGATTCCCCGGATAGTGATGATTGTGCAGGAAAGGGGGGTGTATATGTGTTTTCTATAATACCTGTGGTTTCTCATCGCGGTTGTAGACTTCGTTTTACCCGTTTCCCCGAGCTCTTGTTTTGCCGCTCTGTTCTGTGCATCGTGGTTTGACACCTTAGCCGGTTGGAAGGGATCCGCTGCAGTTTGTAGTTGATAGCCATGAGCGCATGGGCATAAGCACCATTGCCATTGCATGTAGCTTCCTTTTCCAACTCGCGCAGCCTATTTATGCTCAGTCACCTAAAACCCTAGTTGGTTTAAAGGGATATGCGCTGTTTTAGTTTGTTAAGTGGAAACCTCATGGGTAGTGGTTTTAATTGAAGTGCCATTTGCAGCAAGGTGACAGTAATACCCGCAGCGTATAGTCGAGTCAATGTATTTGTCTTTCTACGAACAACATAATTCATTACCATTTTCATACTTGCTAAAGCGATGTTGTCAAAGTGTCTAATGTTAGAAAGCGTAGGTGGCTAGCATGATCTTGATATTCAAAACCCCTTTTCTTTGTTTTGCTATACAATAGACCAAATTGATGAATGCTCCACCTTGCATTTGATGTACATGTATCTACTTTACGAATTGTTTTCTTGGAAGGAAAGGCACATTGCGAAGTAATGTAGATTTAATGCCGGCTCGAATATGATTGTTAAAAGTTTTATTATCACGCAACAGTAGTATTTTCCCACTTTATTGCACAGCACTGATTTTGCTTTATGCTAGGTATAGATAAGGTCATGGAATACTACACACTAGTTTCAGTAGTTCTGATAGTCAGGGCATTTTTGGGTTGTACATGCGTACATTTGTTCCTCTACTTGCTATCAAGTTAAATACATGAAAATGGAACTTTGCATATGGATGTAATTTTATTGCAGTCTAGAAGATGGTTGATGGGATGTTTTAATATCTTACAGAAGTGTTTTGCATCATGCTGAGATATAAAAAAAAGCACTAAATAGTGTGCATTTGGTCAGTCAAGTCATGCAAACTTATATCTTAGTTTCGTCAACTAGTTGCTGCCATGGTATACATAGAAAGAATAAAATGCTGCACACTGCCATGTAAATGTATGCGCCTTGAATGTCTCAATATTACAATGTTATATGTGGCAGGAAGAAGTTGAGGAAACCATGTCCAAAAGACAAAAGAAGAAGGCCCTAGTGGTGGAAGAAGTACCAGAAGTAGAAGCTGAGACAAAGACTAAATACATATATGAAGACACTTAATGTGTTTCTAGTGTTGATCCTGAGTACAAATGGGGTGACATATACAGATTGATTTCCCGTAGGGAGGTTCCTGACACAGGCCTCGAAGAAGAATCTATCTATGCTAACATAGAGAAGTATTCTATCATGAAAGTTGCCACCAAACCAGAGCTGTTCCCCTGCTCTGAGGTAATTGGCTGGATTTTGCCCCATGTAAATACAACCACAGTGATCATAGGAAAGGTTGAAGGGCATGGCTATGCTGCGTTTAGCCCTGGATATGTGGCATTGGCCTTTCACCTACCAGAACCCCATTTTTTCTTATCTGACGACTGGCTGGGCAACATCAGAATGGACCTGGCGGAAACTCTCAAGAAAATTCTCTTACAGGGAAAGTTGTACCGATATAGACAGACCGACGAATATGATACACCGAGCTTGAGGGATCCTTACAGGTTTATAGCGCTGATGCTAAATAGGATCTTTCGAAGAGCTCATGGAAGACTCTTCAAGCTTGAATGGATACCTATTCTCTTTCATGTGGAAACCCAAGGGATAGTCTTCAATTGGGCCAGCCTGGTGTCAAGCAGTCTGTCCTCTTGCTTGGCCGCGGCCTTGGGAGGAGAAGCTCAAAAAAGATCCAAGTTTTATATGAGTTCAATATTGATAGATTGCATATTGTGTAACCAGCCCTTCCCCGGTCTCAAATGCATATGGGACAGGGAAAGAATGCCTGTGTATGCCACTTATAGACCATTGTGGGCTCACCAGTATCATAGCCATTACACAGAGTTCTGCGAGCACTTCATTATGCCACTTTACACGCTCATTTTTCGGAAGGAATGTGACTGTATGTCAGAAGGTGCCATGCAGGTAATAGGAGAATATGCTGATTATTTCTTCACTGAAAATGGCATGTACATCCGAATGTATGGAGGATCAAAGACTCCTTTACTGCTGCCCAAATATGAAACGGATGATATAGTCCATAAAGAGGCAGTCAGGAAGGTGGTTATTGATGGAATAGGTAGTTTCTTGTTCCAACACAAGAAGACTGCATACCCTCCTTTATCATTCAAACTAGGTAGCTACAAGTTCACCAGGGTGAAACAAGCTGTCGAATTCATAGAGGAACTAGGGAAGTTCCATTTTGGTGAGATGCCTTTCCGGCGAAATGATACTCTCAGGAAAATAGCGGAGCAATGTCAAGAGCATAAGGTGTTTTTTGAATATACCCATCATTTCGATAAGGAAGAATATGTCTTCCGGAATGCTCCAAACATGACGGCACTAAGTAGAATATTTAAGAAGAAAATCACTACCATAGGTGGGAAAGGTGAGGAACAGAAAAAGGATGAAGAAGGAATTAAAAGGAGAAATGAAGAAGCTCAGAGGTTGGAAAAGGAGGCTATAGAATGGTTGCAGAAGGGAGAAGAAGAGAAAAGTAAAGATGCCCAAGAAGCAGCTGAGATAGCAAAAGAGGAAGCCAAAGAAACAGAGGAAGCAGCTAGACAAGCAGCTGAAGAAGCAAAGAGAAAGCTTGATGAGGAGCTCCAAGGGCACGAGGCCGAAAGAATAGAGTTGACACAACAGTCAATTTCTAAAACAGCAGCAGGGCAAACCAAGGAGGAGGAAAACCCAAAGGTACAGACCTCTCAAGTACCCGCTGCTAGCACCCCTATGGCCCCTAAGCTCCAACTAGTGCCTTTCATCCAGAAAAAGGGAGAAGAAGTCCCCGACTTCAATACTATCTATTATGATAGGGCTACCAAGAGAATAATGAAGAGGACGGAAAGGAAGGTAGAAGCAGAAGGTATGCCTAGAAAAATGATAACATATACTGCTATTATGCTAGGAATGGACCTAGATCCAAGGCTTACCATAAGGGCTGGGACTGTAATACTACATGCCTCAGAAGATAACATAGATAAGGTGATGACTGAGCTGGATTCATACAAGAAATCTTCTGCTCAGTTGAAGGATACCCTGAAGAGAGAGAGAGAGGAAGGAAACAGGTTAAAGCGGAAATTTGAACACTTACAGAGGGAGATGAAGACTGCTGAAGCTGAATTGCAGGCCCTACATGAAGAGAGACAGGCTCAAGAGACTACACAAGAACACCTTGAGCAAGTGCAAGCAGAACATCAGGAGCTGAAGAAGGAGAAGGAGAAGTTGTTGGCCAAGGTGGAGGAGCTAGAGGAGTAGCAGAAGATCATCTTGTTAGCTAATGATATGCACTCCCAAGATCTGAGAAAGGAACATCATGAATAGATCTCTTCGCTGCTCCAGCCATTCAAAGAACATATCTTGGCCCAGAAAGCTAGAATGCTCCAGCTACAGATTGCTCTAGAAGAGGAAAAGTGTAAGGTCCTTCAAATTGACAACCGGTTAGGGGAAATCATGGAGACCTCCTCGTACTTCGTCGACAGATCCCAGGATGTTCTTGAAGTTTTGAATGCCAAAATGGAAAGGCTGGAGAACACTGCAGAGACTCCAGCAGAGCTACCATCCAAATACCATGAATCCCTTAAAAGAGATCATGACCTAGTTGAGTTCGCTTTCAGCACCACGGAAGACTTCAAGAAGACCGTCAAAAGGGCGCAGGGAGCATGGTCAGAATACTTCAGGAGGCTCCTTAATACGTTCAACCGGTGTCAGACAGACGATGAGCATAAGCTTGATGAGTTCCCAGACCATGAAACCTTCATAGAGATACTGCAGAGCAGATATCAGGATGCAGAATCCAGAACACAACAGATCAGGGCTATTGATGACCTAGTTCTGAATAATGAGGTGGGTCACCCAGCCGTTAGTGTACAATTTTTGGAAGATCATATTTGTTTGAGCCTAGCAAGGATCGAGGCTATCAGGAATCAAGCCGATAAATTTGAAATAAATATTCAATTTTTGGAGCCTAGCACTTTTGAAGGCATCGCTAGTGAGGCTGCAGCGTGGAAGAAGTTCCTAGAAAGCCAAGCTGGGCCCTCTTCGTAGGGGGTGGGTCAATTTTATATTTTGTAATATTTTGTAAAAGTAAAGCATTGGGAAAATGAAAGTTTGGGAAGCCCAAAGGGTACTTTGGGCAGCCCAACCATTTCACTCTTTTTGTATAAATAAAATAGACTAAGAAGAGAAGAGGGATTTTTCCCCAGTAAGACTAAAGGACATGTTGTAAGAAGAACTATTTCCTTTTGCAATAAAAAATTACAGTTTGCCTGTTGGAGAAAGAGATGTGAAATTTCATAATGTTATGCAACGGATGGCGGAAGAATGAACTACTTTATTTTTCAGCTTGTGTCCATAAATTGTGAGATCGTTCCAACTTTGTGGCCTATGTCTTGTTGAATGATTTCTGATTTATTTTTATGGAAAGTTCACCAAGAGTAATGTATGTTGCTTATATAACAATTAGCTATCTGATTGTTAGAATATTTTTCTCATTCATGTGTATTAAATATGAGTATCAGCTATCTGTAATTTCTGTTTATCATACATGGAAATAACACATTACTCACAAATAATCATTCTTTTGGCTCCCTGTGGATAGATAGATAGGTGATTAGATAGTTAATTGATTTACTTCATGGCAGCATATGTGATTTAGATGTTCGTGAGCCTAAGACGAAAGGTAAGAACCTGCGCATCACATTGTGTAGTTCCTTGCATCTTTATCATCCTGCATTGTTAATTGGGCATTTGCATTGCATACATTAAGTCAAAACTACAAAAACTCGGTGGATCGGCCCGCAACCAGTAAAACCTTTCGTTTTTGTTACCTTGACCTACGGTAGCCGGACTGCAAACCGGATGGATTCCCTACACCAAACAGTCAACGGGCTAGTTGGGAATGTTGATTGGGGAGAATTATTTACTGTTGTCGCCTGCAAATTTCCAAGCCCCAACACCATGGTCAGTGACAAGCTCTTTTGGAATTCCAAACTGGGTGATAATCTGGTTGAAAATGAAATGCGCGGCTGTCTCATCATCAAATTTAACTATGAGCATAGCATCTGCCCGTTTCATGAATTAATCGACAGCCACAATAATATGATGATGCCCCTAGCTGAAGCTAGGTTGCATTCCATAAAATCAAGCCCCCACTTGGTGAAGGGACCATCTGTGACAATAGGATGTAATGAGATTGGACACGAGTGCATATTACATGCAAAGACCTGGAAAGGGTGGCACTTCTTGACCGCATTAATGCAATATTTGAAGATAGATCACCAAAAATAACCCGCTCTCAATATTTTTTGGGCTATAGAAATCCCAAATAAATGACCACCACATGCCCCTCTGTGGAAATCATTAAGCACAACCTCAGCCTCATCATGGGTTAAATAATGATGTAAAATGGAATATACCCCATGGTGGTTCAAAGTGTTATCCACTATATGGTAGTTGTTAGCTACATGATGTAATCATCGCCGCTCATTCCATGAGGGGTGAGTAGGGACCTTCAATATTTGCAAATACATTATGATATCCCTGTACCAAGGATCCACAGTTGAGATGAGTAATATATGCTCATTGACAAAAGTATCCTCATAAACCTCCTCTTCCTCCAAATTTGGGAAATCTGATATAAGCTTCGCAAATATTAACTATTTCTTCGATTTCGCTGAAATGAATTCAAGATCAAACTCTTGAAAAATGACAATCCATTTATTATATTTTCCCCCAATCATCCTTCTAGTGAGGACATACTGAAATGGATTGATATGAGCTATGACCAAAGTTTGGCAAAGGAGAATGTAATGTCTCAAACTTTGAATCGCATGAATGGTGGCTAAGTCTAGCTTCTCCACATGGGAATAGCGAAGTTCCGCATCTATAAGGTTTCGGCTCAAATAATATATGACATGCTCATGGAGCTCCTCATCCTCCTGAATCAAAACCACACCAACCATCTCCTGAGACGCAACCACATAAATCAATAAATCACAGCTATAGTCTGGTGGACTAACCATGGGGGTTATTTCTAAGGCTCTCTTAAGAGTATCAAAAGACTCATGGGCTCTCTCATCCTAGTAAAAAGGTGTGTCCTTCTTCAAAAGACGCATAAAGCCTTTAGTCAAGTTGGAAAAATTTACCACGAATATTTGCAAGAAGTTCACCATGCCTTGTAAACACTAAAGGTGTCTAATATTATGCGGGGTAGACAATGAAGTATTGCCTCAACCTTTAAGGGATCAACTCTAATACCCTCCTTGGATATGATGAATCCTATTAAATGACCAACAGTCACGCAAAAGATGCACTTATGAGGATTTAAATGAACTTGATAATGATGGCATCTTTCGAACACTAACCTCAAATGATATGGATGACACACTCTTAAACGAGAGTGAGTAGCAAGATCATCCAAATATACTTCGATAATCGTTTTAAGATCATGAATGATTAAGGTAATGGCCTGATGAAATGCAGCTCTGACATTTTTAAGGCCGAAAGGCATTTTTCAAAATGCAAAAGTACCCCAAGGACTAATAAATGCGGTCTTGTGTTGATCCTCGGGCTTAATTTGAATATTATTATATCCAGAAAAGTCATCCATAAAGGAAAATACCTCACTTCCCACACACTCATCCAAAATATGATCTATAAATGGTGTGGGGAAATTATCCTTAGGACATGCTCGATTTAAGTCATGAAAATTCGTGCATATTCGGATCGCTCCATGCTTCTTATCCACTGGAACGGGATTTGAAACCCACTCCGTTAAAGGAGTGGGATAGATAAAACCAGCTTTAAGTAGTTTCTCTATCTCATCTCTAATGATGAGTGTTTTTATAGGATTCACTGCATGCAAATGTTATTGAAATGGTTTTGTATCCAGATATGTCTTAATATCATGTTCAATAATACAAGGGTCTATACCCACCATTTCTTTGTATGACCAAGAGAAAATGTCATGAAACTCTTTAAACAGCTTGGTATACTCTTTGATCTCATCGAGGTAACAACCTGCCTCAATGTAGACATTCTCAACCTTGCCAGGATTACGAGAAATATTGATAGGAATTGTTTTTGACAATTTAGCCATGTTCCCATCATCCATCTGACTAGGAGAGCTTAATGCGACCACAGGGCTACCAATATTCTCACAAAGAATCTCCCTAAATTCATCAAACTCCATACGATTGATATTAGGAAGAAAATTGGATTGATGATGCAACTCTTCCCAAGGTTTCTCAACCCCAGACATGGCCTCAAGAATAGCTTCATCTAATAGAAAAAAATCATCGAGGAAATCATGTGAGTGAGATGACTCTACTGCCCATGCAGGAAGCACATACAGGTCCTCCTCCTCCATCTGTGAAGAGGAAGGATTAGGCTCTACAACCTAATCAAGATTCGCTTGATACACCACCATTTTTTCAAGCAACGACATGTCTGTCTTGACAGGCACACTCGAAGAACTCGGTGAAGGAAGAATCCAAGGATCTTCCATATGGGTAGTGAGAAAAGACACCAAATTCGACGAGGATGAAGCCCCACCAAAAATAGACCTAATCATAAGAATGGGCATAGGACAACTAAAGGTTCCCATAAGAGAATGATACATACCTACACCCACACTCCCAGTTACCGGCTGAGAATGATTGATAATCGGGATAGAAGTTTCCAATGATGCATTGACACTCGGATTATGGAATGACTATTGATCAATCATAACAATATTCCCTTAAACATAAAGCATATCACTCGAAATAGGGAAGAAGCTAAGGCTTGCATAATATACATCCAATTCCTACCCAACAAAAGATTGTAGTGAAGGGGTGCATCGATCACCTTGACCTTGATCACGACGGTCTTCCCTCCCAATTGGACCTCTAGAGAAGGAAGAATTCTATGCAACTGAAACAATATACCATCAAAATTTGTCAACATGGTGGTAGATTGAGACAACGCGGGAGAACCTAAGCCCTTCCAATAAGATAAGGACATCACGAAAGAAGTAGCACCTTCATCAATGACAGTATGCATGACAGTGTTGTTAAGACACTCTACATGAATCAAAAGAGACATGTAGTAAGGAAAGAGAGGCTATACTCCCAAGGTTTCAAATTTGATCATGGAAGAAAAGCTATCATCACTAACCCCAAGACAAGATAACAAGGCTTTCCTCCGTCGAGGACAAGTCTCAAGCACTTCTAACATGGACATCACACAAGGATTTTGGCCCAAATTCTCAACAAATGAATAGTTCTGGGTGACTCAGGAATTAAGATTGTGCCCTAAATTCTTTAAGACTCCCTTAGGAATGCAAGGTGGAGCTTCAGGTTTATCCATAGGATTTCCAATTCACAAAGGGCTCTCGGGTGGAGAAGGATATTTCCCAAGGTCTGGTTGTGACGAACCATAATATTTATCACGAGTCACAACTTCAACAACATGCACCATGTTGATGCAACCATGACCACAAGCATCCTCCAGTAGGTTTTGAGTCCCACCAGATGCACAACCAGGATCGGCAGTACTCGAGTTCATATTTTTATTGTTGGGGAAATGATTAGTAAACACAGCTGGGCCCTGTGCTATGAACTTCAAGGCATCCTCCATACGAGAGCACAAGTGAGTGAGGTGGTCTTTCTTACACAACTTACAAGGAAATTTCACCTTACGTTTAGACTACTTCCCCCCCAGCATTATTGTTCTTGTCATTATTATTAGTATTGTCATTCTTATTCCCACCCTTACGATTATTTTTTCCTTTTTTCTTATTCCTTCCAGGATGCTGGTTGCCTTTCGGGTTCGACGATTGCAAGGAGATTACACTCACCAATTGGGTAGGTTGAGACAAAGTCATATCTTGTCCTGACCCAAACTGGTTAATCGATAACTGGCTCACTTGTTTCATAACTGAGTCTGCAGTTTTGGTACTTATAGAGCCAACAATACCATAGGAATGTGGCCCAGGATTGACCATGGGGTTGAAATTGGATCTAGGAGAATTAGGTATAATCTCATACAAAAGTTTAGATTGAGCATAGATCAAATCCAACTCTTGTTCCCTAAAGATATATTGTTCCTCATTTTGAACTCCGAATGTAGAAACATCCTTCGCAATGTAAGGTAACAATGATTTGAGAAACCATTCAAGAATAAACTATGGTGGTATAAAGGATTTGATTAACCGTTTTTGTCTACACCACTGTTGAATATGATCCAAAATGTGTGTGGCTTTGTCTTGCCAGAAGTTCGACAAGAGTTCGGTACTGACGTTGTAATGTATGGGTAGCTGGAAATTATTAAGGAAAGTCATAGCAAGATAATCAAACATAGAATAACCCCCCCCGTTAACTCTATATACCATTTCACCACAAGACCTGTGAGGGTGCGTTGAAATAGCCTCAAACAGATTAATCATCGTGCAAGGAATTGGAAGAGCACCAAAGGTGGAAAGTGGTGACATGCTCACCAGGATCTTCACCATCCTTACCTTCGAACTTGGGAATGTCCAAAGGAAGATTGGTAGTGACTGTCAGCCATGCCGGGTTATGAGACACAGGATTGTTCTTCAATATCAACAAGTCAGGTAAGTTCAATGTTGCAAGGAAAGGGATCCTAAGTTGAGACAGTCGATTCCACGCTCCCTGGTAGTTTTGATTCATGTAAGGTTGATTGATATAAATACCATGGCCTTGGCCATAATAAATTCCTCCCATTTGACCCATGAAGGGCTGCATGGAAGCATTGTGATGTGGGGTACCTTGATTATGAGGTGTTACAAAGCCATAATTACAAGAGTAAGTGGGTTGTTGATACCCGTACCCATACGGTTAATAGTTTTGTCCATACTGTGGTCCATAAGAATGTCCATGAGAAGCTCCATAAGGTGTTCCATGGGATGTACCATGAGAAGTTCCATAGTTCAATATATGGGAAGCTCCATGAGGTGGAACATGAGACGATCGAGAAACATGTACATGACCTGCTGACACAACAGGAGATACTCAGATCTGAGATACATGTTGGTTATGATGGGCAGACCTGGGTTTACTATACTCAACCAACAACACCCCTAGCTCACTGGTATTTTTGACAACAGACCGCGAAGCAGCCTGAAGTCTCACCCGAAGTGATTCTAATGGGTTCGCCAAGGACTCAAGCGTCTTGGACCAGGTTCTGTGGAATCTTTTCTTACGACTCACAACTCTTCTAGCTGCGAGGTATCTTTCTCTATGTGTCACGTGACTCCTCTGCTCGCGTCGCACGATCTCCTCATCTCGCAGCTCTTCTAACCACGAGATATCCCTTCTATTGTCGTGCGGTCCCTTTCCATGTCACGCACTTTCACTGACTCGCTATTTCTCCAGCCTTATCGCATCGCCGCTCACCAGGTGATACGCAAATTTCTCCCAACGCTAAGCCCTTAGCCTATGGTATCGCGCACCGCAGCTCCTCTGTCGGTGCGGTATCACCTTCTTGCGATAACCTACTCCCGCGGCTTAGCGCACTTAGCGTTGTTCGTGTCGACTCGAAAGGCTCAACATACCAGGCTGTTCAATACTACGACTAGTGACTATTTCAAGCAAAGCATAAATGAACCCACATACAACATGCCCAAGACTGCAACTTATGTTTACCCTTCTATATTGCAGTAAACTGATTAAAACATTCATTCATTAAACTATAAACAAAGTCCATGAAATGACTGATAAATGCACAAGTAAACATAACACATAAGTCAATCACATAACACTCGATTTTAACGTGGTTCACCTCTAGGATGGAAGTTACATCCACAGAACTCTGTTTTTATTATAGCTCAGGGGAAGGTAAAACACAGTTCTGCTGCACTGCATATGCAGCTCAAGATCTTCTCTCTTAGATCTCTTTTCTTCTCTATATTGCACTCCTACAATATACTCTTCCCTCTTCGTCGATCCCTGCGGATCGTTACATGCATGCTTTATAAGCCAGCTACTAGTTACAGTAAGATTGCTATCGCTAATAACAGAACTAGAGCTTGGGTTTTTCAACAGTTTATGTCACTTCTATTATATATATTACCCAACAGTTGTCTAACTGTCTAACCAACCCTCTAGCCAACCAACCAACCAACCCTTTTACAATACAAAATATATCCCTTTATAGGCAGCCCAAAGGTCTTGCCATTACAACACTGTGGGCCTGTCCCAACAGTAACCCAAAACCCTAACTAGTGACAGTCGACCATATTTGTACTTGAGGTAGCCACTTTCTGTCACACCACAGCTCTCTGTAGTCTTCCATGATTCCTGGCGCTGATCATGGGTACTGTGCACCGCTTCGCTTTTCTGTCCTTCGTCTTCAATACTTTAGCCTCATTGCTCCTTTTCCTTTATGAGGGTTGCTGAGCCCTTCTGTATTCGCCGCTGCCTTCAATGCAGTGGGTGAGCTCTCTCTTCTTGGCCGCTCAGGCACAATCATCTTCCTTGACTTCTCCATCTTCTTCGTCATGGTTTTTGGCTCTGCTCTGTAGCTGGAAATGTGCTACGGCGTCGTAGCTCTATCTTGTCTTCTCTCCACCAAAACTTATCTATCCAGTAAACTAGCAGCTTCTTCTGTAGTTGTGGAACCCTGCTCCAACAGTCCCCTAACACTTACTTGTGGCTCGCCCTCGAGCCACTACCAGCGGGCTTCTCCTACTGTAGCTTTTCCTTGGCTTCCTGCAAAGCCTTATTAAACTTGTCTCGAAGTCCTGTGACTTTGTTCTGCATTGCTTCAACATGCTCTTGTGCCAAGTCAAGCATAACGTGACTAATACTGGAGTCCTCTGCTGCATCAATTTCATTTCTAGTAGCTGTGAACTACCTAACTTTTTGTTCAACCATATCGACTATCTCTGCAATTTGCACTTGATATGGTTGAAGCAGGTCATTAATGTGTATCTCTTGTGCTCTCAACCACTGTGCTTCCTGCTGCAAGCGATTCATCTCCTTCGTCTTTCTCATCCTCTGAAGAGCTGCTAAGCTCTTAATTTCTTCCCTCATTGCTGTTGTAGTATTCTCTATTTGTTGAATACGTTGTTGTATGTCTACTTTCTGGGGAGGTGCATCTAACTCCAACCATGTGCTCGTCACATCGGTTAGCACTAACAGTGCATCGTCTATGCAAGATTTCATCTACGTGGAAGTGAGTCGGAAGGCCTCTATTCTTGCTTCCTTTTCTTCCTGGGGTGTTCCTGGTGGGAGAGCCTCAAGCTCAGCAATCTGTTCTTTGTGATCTTCTTCCCTCTTGGCCAAGGTTTCTTCTAGCTAGGCTACTGTTTCCTCTAGCGCCTTTGCTCTGTCTGCAACTTTTCTTAGCTTCTACGGGATAGGTAAAGTGAACTCAATGATGCATTGGGGTAGTTCCAAGGCGATTCTCTATAGAACTTGAGAGAGTTCCTGATCTCTTTCTTCATAATTTCTTAACTCACCCTCCTTTTTCTGATAGCTGGTGGCGAGTGCTGCATTCTTCTGTTTCAGCTGCGCGTTTTGCTTGTAAGTCGCAAGCTCTCTATTCCTGAGCTCGATGCTTAGTTGCTGCTGGATCATTTGCAACTGATCAATGCGAAAATCTGCGAGGTTAACCTCGATGGGTTTCCTGATCTCGATCAGGGCATCCATCGCTGATGCAGGGAATCGGATGCTCCCGGGTGGTACCGGGATTGTATTGGTATGATCCATTTCTAAGGTTTCCTCTCGGGAAATCGGCTGTGTCGAACTTTCTCCTGCAGTCACCTTTACCGGTGGAATCTGTATCATAGTAGTCTTTTTATTAATTAGTTTTAAGTCCAGAAGCTGCTTTTCTACCGCACTCTGTATCTTTTCCTGCGATGACTGCATTGCATCAAATGAGTCTTTCAACATGTCATGCATTCTTGTTGCAATGAGTTCATAATCATCATCTGTCAATGCGGTCTTGAGAGGCGGTTTCATGACTTTGTGATTTTTCTTCTTGTGTGTCTCTGGTGGCCCTTCTTCTCCATCCTTTGTCTTCTATGCCTCTCATGGCACTTGCTGTGGGTTTTTCCTCTTTTCCCCTGGTAGTGGTGCTTCTGTTGTTCCTTACGTCTGGGTCTCTGTTTTGTCTTTGCCCTTGTCTTGGGGGTCTGTCTGTGCAGTGTCTGATGGTAGCGGTGTAGTATTTTCATATTCCTACTTCCATTGGTCATCGAAGTCTCTTGTGACTCCTTCAACATCCTGTGCTGTCATCCTGAACGAGCCAGGAGCCCAATCATCCCGCTTAGTCCTTTTCGGTCGCAGACAGATTAAATGGTTGTCTGCCATAAAATTAAGCCGGATATCGTATATTTCCATAGTCTCTGTGTTGAGTCATGGTGTCTCTTAAATGACCTTCATCAATAGCTTATAGTAGTCATAGAATACCATCGTATTTACTGTTTTCTTGGCTGGGCTATTGGTCTCCCATAAGCTGGCATAGCGCACGCCTCTGGGCGCGCCACCTGCTATCTGTGGAAACTGGGTATGGGGCGGCTCCTTCCATCTGACAAATGCACAAAGTATAAGCAACCATGAGAAATGGAAAGGGTGGTTTGCTTCATCCTAAGCTGCTAAGAAATCTGCTTGAAGCATATTTAATAAAAATAGAGACCAATTGAACTGTTCCCCCTCTGTAACTTGTATGGCAAGGTGAATTACAGATCCTGTAACTTCCTTTGGTTGAACCTTGGTTAACAGTCTTCCTGCGAGCAGACTGGCTGTAAATCTAACTGTATCATTTGTTATGCTTGAAATGTCATAAGCCCATCCTCCTCTCTGTAGCTGATACTTATTTACTAGGGCTTGTGGTAACTTGGATTCCTTGGTTTTTCTTGTTGTCTGTATATCTGGGTGTTTACCAGTCTTGGACAGGCCGGTGATGTGATGTATCAAATCGACGTTTAGGTCGACCTTGTTTCCTAGCCAGAGGTACCCTCCATGTACACAAGAAAGTAAGATGCACACCACGGCATTAACCTCTGCACCCCATCCAAAATGGGGTAATCTCAGCAAATTGAGCAGACCTGACTGCTCAAGAATCTGGACATGTGGCAGGGGAACACATTCATTTCTCCCTGTCTTTGGGTTCTTCTCAAACTTCAGATATTGGTCCGGCCGAAACTGAGGATATGTCTTACCATCTCCCAGGTTATAATCTACAAATTTAACAATAGCAGCATATCAGTTTTCTATTCAGATCACAGACGACTACTATTTTCCTATCAGATAATGTGTCCCAGCAGCATATCAGTTTTCTATTCAGATCATGTGTCCCACCTTGTGCAAGTTGCTATTTGCCTATCCATAGAGGTCAAAATTGTCTTATTTGACTCATGTAGCACATGGGAGAGCTAAAGGAATCAATTCTTCTTTATTCTTGTCCTCCTAGGCCCCCTTTTGCTTTTTCTGCTTTATTGCCTACTTTTTCAATGTTTTAAGGCAAAAGGAAAAGCTAGACTAGGTGAGGTTGACTTGTTTTTTGTCCTACACATCCTCCTCTCTTTTATCCATGAAAAAGCATGTATGAGGTGCCATTCCACCACTCTTTATCTTGCCTATTCCTTTTTTCCAATTCGTGAGCTCCATGACAGATTTGGGATCAGCGTTTTACACCTATGGGGGATTTGCTTATTTTTGGTAAGCCTGCTTTATGCTAGTTTTTGATGCCTCCTCATGCATTCAATTTCTTGATGTATTATATTTATTCAGCAACCTATGTTATTACAGGGTTGGATATTATACACTCAATTAATACAATTTAGTGTTACAGCTCCATATTCAATCTCTTTTGTGAGCAATTTTGCATGATCAATTGATAATTGTTGTGAGTAAAATTAATCTATTGCTGGCCTTAATTTCCACATGGTATCAGAGCCATTGTAGGTTGTTTCTCTCCTTCAAAATTTTTTTTGCAGGTTCGACATCAAAGACTGGGAGCCTTCTACTGACAGCCGGGACAGATTTTCTAGAGCTATCGATCAATCACAGAAAACTATCTTGACTCCTTTCAATTTCTTTGAATGGAAAGCAGAGATGGAGATACTATTGAGAGTGAAAGGCCTCTATAGGGTGACTATGGCAACAGAAGCAGATCCCAATGCAGCTGCAGAGAAGATAAAATGGCACAATAGGAGGGATGAGGATTATGGCCTCCTGTGCCTGAGTATTTCCAGAGGCCTCCTTTTCCATCTCAATGGATTGACATCACCGAATGAAGTATGGGAGAATATTGCTGATATTTTTGGAAATACAAATGAGATGAGGGGACATCAAATTGAAAATGAGCTGATTTCTCTGAGTCCAGTGAGCTTTGAATCCCTGCAGCTATATTTCTCCAAGTTCAAAGCACTAGTTTTGCAGCTGAAACAGTGTGGTATTGAAAAGAAATATGATCAGATCGTACTGGCCATCCTCTCAAAGCTGGGCCCTGATTATTTAGTTTTTGTTTCGACCTTCTATGTCACAAAACTGACAGTTCGAGCCTGGAAGATGCCTAGCCTTGCATATTTCATGGAATCTCTCACACAAGAACAGGACAAGCTGGTGATGATGGGCACCATCAAACCATACAAAGATAAAGCTTTGATTTTTGGAGATTCAAAGGTGGATTCAAAAAGCAAAAAGAAAGCTAAAAATCCACCTGAGCAAAAGAGAGACAAGAAATAGTCTCTGGAGGATCTACAAGGTCCCAAGAAGAATAACCAGAAGAAGAAGAACAAAGGTGAAATGAACAAGTGTGCATACTGCAATAAGGGCAATCACACTAAAAGCTCTTGTATGAAAAAGCAAATAGACATGCTAACCAATCTCCTGGAGAAGAATGGCATCTCCCTTACAGAAAGCTCAAAGAAGAGAGAAGGAGGATCAAGTTTAGATGACAGAGAAAGAGTTCATGCTCTAGTTGCTGGCACATCAAGCTCACCCAGTTTTATCATTGATTATGGATCTTCAAGACACATGGTTTCGACTAAGGAGGCCTTCTCCCCACTGGATATGTCGAAAGGACCATCTATTTTACTAGGAGATGACTCTCTCACTAAAAGTAAAGGCAAAGGAAGGATAGATCTTGATCATGGTCAGTTCAGCAATGTGCTATATGTCCCTGGTCTCACCTCCAACCTACTGTCAGTGTACCAGATGACCCACACTGGGTCTCCTAATAAGGTCATATTCTCCCCCGATGAAGTTGAGATCACAGAGATTTCAACTGGTAGAGTCATTGCAAAAGGAGTTGCGAATCATGCTCAAAAGGTATACATGTTCTCACACTTTTTACCTTACTCAAACCCCTCTGCTCTTCTCATTCATGCTAATGAAGCCAGCAAGCTCTGGCATGAAATATTTGGCCACCTTAACTACAAATATCTTTCTGATCTTAGTGAAAAAGAGATGGTCATAGGGTTGCCCAAGATAAAATTTTCCAACGGAGTCTGCCAAGGCTATATCCTAGGAAAACACCCAGAGCACAAATTTGAGAGAGCTAGTCATGAGAGAACCTCTGCACCCCTCGAGCTGATCCACAGTGATGTTTCTGGTCCATTCCCTCATTTGTCTATGAGTCAGGCCAAGTATGCATTAACCTTCATTGATTACTTTTCCAGGTATTGCTGGGTTCACTTCCTGAAACACAAGTCTGAAGTTTTTGGCCTATTCAAAGTCTTTAAGGCTTTGGTTGAAAACCAGTTTGGAAGAAAACTCAAGGCCCTCAGATATGACAATGGTGGTGAGTATGTCAAGTCTGAGTTTATTAATTATTGTGCATATGTAGGAATTCAGATGCAGCATTCTATCCCGTACACACCACAGCAAAATGGTGTTGCTGAGAGGAAGAATAGATCACTGAAGGAGATGGCAACATGCATGATGGAGGCCAAAACTTTGCCACCAAAGTACTGGGCTGAAGCTATCAATTGTGCAGCCTATATACAGAATAGGGTGCCTCACAAACAACTTGATGGCATGAATCCCTTCGAAGCATGGAGTGGGCACAAGCCAGATGTGACCCATTTCAGGATTTTTGGCTCAAAGGCTTCGGCTAGAATCCCGACAGAGAAGAGGAAGGATTTGCAGCCCCAAAGCCAAGAGTGTTTTTTTGTTGGATACTCTAAATATTCAAAAGGGTACAAGTTTATAAGTTTTAGCACAAACAAAGCCTTCATCGAAAGGTGTGTTCAGTTTGAAGAAGAACCCCTTGCAGCAGTGGAAGTTGGTGAAGCCTCTTCACCACTTGAACCTCAATAAGTAAGTAAAGAGTTTGTTGAACATACTGATTCTGATTTGTCTAATGGAGATTATTTTATTGCATACCCTAACATCCCCACAAGGCCAAAATGGGCAGCCAAGACACTACATGCAGCAGGTGAGCTAGCTGGGGATCCCAATGACCCAAGAAGGACTGGATCTCAATTTGAGAATGGTCTGTGCATGAAGGATCCTATGTTTGCTGAAAAATGATATTTGATGGTGGAGTCTAATCTTCAAACATATGAAGAAGCAGCAGGATATCCAATATGGCAAACTTCCATGAAGGAGGAGTTCAGCTCACTCCAGAAGAGCAACACATGGGAGCTAGTGGATCTTCCTCCAGGGAGAAAACTAGTACAGTGTAAGTGGGTCTATAAGACAAATTTTTCTGCTGATGGTTCACCACTGAAGTACAAGGCTAGATTGGTCACCAAGGGCTACTCACAGATTCATGGCATAGATTACAATGAGACCTTTGCCCCAGTGGCAAAAATGGATTCCATCAGGCTAGCTCTAGCCATTGCAGCCTCAAGGCAATGGGAGGTACATCACATGGATGTAAAGTGTGCTTTCCTGAATGGAGATATCACTGAGGAGATATATATGCAGCAGCCTCAAGGTTTTTCTACTAACCCTTCTCTTCTGTGTAGGTTGAGAAAGTCATTGTATGGGCTAAAGCAAGCCCCCAGGGCTTGGTATGCCAAGATTGATAGCTTCTTGCTATCATTGAATTTTTTTCGGTGCAAATCAGATCCAAATGTCTATTTGAAGTTAGTTAATGGTTCATTAATGATCATTGTGTTATATTTTGATGACCTCCTCATTACAGGAAGCTCACAGGCTGAGATTGCTTCCTTAAAAGGAGCTATGAACCAAGCCTTCTCCATGACAGATTTGGGGCTCTTAAGTCAATTTTTGGGGCTTGAGATCTCTCAAACCAAAGATGGAATCAAGGTGAACCAGTCCAAATATGCCTTGGACTTGTTGAACAAATTCAGAATGAATGATTGCAAAGCAAGAAAAACTCCTTTCCTTTCAAGAGTGAAGCTGGAAGAAGCTGATTCTTCACCGATGGTAAACAATACACTATATAGACAATTGATTGGATGTTTGTTGTATCTGACACATACTAGACCTGATATTTGTTATGCAATAAGTGTGGCTTCTATATTCATGGATCAGCCTCAAGAGATCCATTGGAAAGCATCCAAAAGGATCCTTAACTTTGTTCAGGGAACAAGGACACATGGGATCTTCTATAAAGCAAAATCTGATCTTGAATTGATTGGATTTACTGACAGTGATTGGGCAGGTGATAGCACATATAGAAATTCCACATCAGGATATGTTTTCATGCTTGTAGAAGGGCCAATCAGCTGGTCAAGCAAGAAACAGAGTTCCATTGCACTCTCATCTATAGAAGCAGAGTACAGAGGAGTTGTTAATGCAGCAACTCAATGTTTATGGTTGCAGGGTTTACTTGGAGAGTGTGGATTCAAACCTGAGTACTCAACTACCATCTACTATGATAACCAGAGTACCATTTGAATCTGCAAGGATCTAGTTCAGAAGCAGAGAACCAGACACATTGAGATCCATATGCACTACATCAGAGAACTTGTGCATGATGGCACCATTCACCTACTCTTCTATTCATCTTCAGAACAAGTAGCTGATATCTTCACCAAAGCATTTTATGAGAAGGTATTCAGCAATCTCAAATCAATACTAGGGATTTCTGATCATGCTATGAAAGCATGAGTGAAGACAAGATTCTACAATTTTGTTTTACAGTCCATGTTTAAGGGAGGATTTTCCCAAGTTGGTTTTGCCTCTTTCCTTGTTTAAATGGATTTGCAGTATGTAAAGGGTGACTAAGCCTTGTTGCTAGGCCCTATAATTTTCTGATATATTACTCATAAGTCAGGATTAAGGGGGTATTTTATAATAATCAACCCATAGTTTACCCACTTAGACATTAATTCCATTATTTTTGTCTTATTTGCCTAGTTCATGTGTCCCACCTTGTGCAAGTTGCTATTTGCCTATCCATAGAGGTCAAAATTGCCTTATTTGACTCATGTAGCACATGGGAGAGCTAAAGGAATCAATTTTTATTTAATCTTGACCTCCTAGGTTCCCTTCTGCTTTTTCTACTTTATTGTCTGCTTTTTCAGTGTTTTAAGGCAAAAGGAAAAGCTAGACTAGGTGAGGTTGACTTTTTTTTGTCCTACACATCCTCCTCTATTTTCTCCATGAAAAAGCATGTATGAGCTGCCATTCCACCACTCTTTAGCTTTCCTATGCCTTTTTTCCAATTTGTGCGCTCCATAACAGATTTGGGATCAACTTTTTACACTTATGGGGGATTTGCTTATTTTTGGTAATCCTGCTTTATGCTAGTTTTGGATGCCTCCTCATGCATTTGATTTCTTGATGTATTCTATTTATTTAGCAACCTATGTTATTATAGGGTTGGCTATTGTACACTCAGTTAATACAATTTAGTGTTACAGCTCCATATTCAGTCTCTTTTGTGAGCAATTTTGCATGATCAATTTATAATTGTTGTGAGTAAAATTAATCTATTGATGGCCTTAATTTCCACAGTTAAAGCAGCAGACTTCAACCTGATCATGGGACAGTTATAAAAGTTAGGTCCAGATGAAGTCCTGTGTAGATGTGTGATGTCGCATGAAAAAGAGACTATCATCAGGGAGGCACATTCAGGAACCGCAGGACGTCATTTCGCAGGAAAGACGACTACGCAGAAAATCCTGGTTACAGGATTATGGTGGCCTACATTGCACAAAGACACTAAGGAATTTTGCAGATGCTGGGATATCTTCCAAAGGGTGGGAAAACCCTCGCGACGCGATGAAATGCCGCTTCGTATATATACATGGGTTTGACCACTAAAACTGCGTCATAGCTCTATCTTGTCTTCTCTCCGCCAAAAATTATCTATCCGCTAAACTAGCAGCTTCTTCTGTAGCTGTGGGACCCTACTCCAACAATACTACCATGTTAGTAGTCGCAAAACGAACATGGCTAGTAGCAACATTTTGTCCTAAAGGATTGCATGAGTTAAGGGGAGGATGGGTCGTTAAAAATTCATTCGAAGGAATGGGGTTTGAAGACGAAGGGACATGCGAATGAATGTAAGTGGTGTTCCCAATGTTCACTCGTCTCGATCCTGGTATCTGAATAAGATTACTAACACTAGGCCTAGGAGGAGCATGTGAATACACCTCCACCACAGGGATGGAAGGTGCAATGTGACTAGTGCCCCCAAATCTCTCCGTATGTAAAAGAATGGGAGTGCCCCTAGGCGTAGTGCCAAGGTCAACTTCTAACTCGGCATGATAAGTTGAATCAGGCTCAAGGATATTAGGTATGTCATATCTAACATTACTAGTACTTGTGGGTTCATAGTGAGTCTTGTCTCCCAAAAACCAATATCGGCGACCTGTGAATGAGGGATCATAACTAGATCGTGAAGGATTTTCATGTGATGGATCATATTTGCTACTAGAATATTCCTCCCCAACCTCATGAGGTGGAGAATACATTTGTGAAATCTCATCCTCATGATCTCCCATGGTGTGTGAATCAAAGTGAGAAGCAGTCTTCCCGGACTGTCTGGTTTCCTCTCCCAAAGGAGGAGGAGACATGGAAGGTGGAAGTCCTACTAAATGATGAGAACGATGGGGTGCCGCACTCGAATCCACAATGAATCAAAAAATAAAAAGGCTTAATCTATTTATGCAAACCATAGGAAAACTAGCGTGCATAGAGCATACACCTAAAAATGTAAATCCAAATCACAAGCAAACCAAGGGTAGGATATGTGAGATCCCAAATGAAGTAGGTATGTGTTATGGAGAGAAATTCCTATGGCTTGGGGTACCACAATAGACAACTTGACTCCAGAAATCAATACTTTCCAATATGCAATAGAAATTAAATGTCTAACACTAAAGGATCAGACCTCGTACCTTATTCTGGAAGGTTGAAGTAGATCCCTGTTGAGCTTTCCAATCTTCAGCTTGAATTGATCTATTACTTCCTCAACAACAAGTAAACAATACAAGCATTCTATATATCATGGTGTTAGATCTATTCTAGCATATATAATCAATAATGTAAAATCATTTGACATGATCCCATGGATAAAATATTCATTCAAACACACATTATTGGACAGGAAAAGATATTTCTATTAATATAAATCAGAGATTACAAGATACAACCTCCGACGGCACTTCTGCGAACTGAAGAAACTGAATCCCCCACTTGGGCCTCCACCACTTCAATCCTCCATCTCTCGATAGCAAGCTCACAAGAAAAATGCAAGCTTGGGAAGAACACAAAAGTTCTCTAATGGACAAAGGGATGTAGACTCAAGCATAAGTTCCAACAACAATGGACTATAGTTTCGTTGCTCTCAATCCTCTCTTATGCCTTCAATGTACCAACGGGTTCCTTATATAGCTTTTCAAAGGGGTAATGAAAGGTCGAATCTGAGTGATCTCAAGGCATAGGGAAGGCCAGGAGTCAAATGAGTCGGATCCATATCAAGGAAAACTCCAAAAGGATTTGGATTATGCACACATCCCTATGTACGCAGTTTTAGTGGTCAAACCCACGTATATACGCGCTTATAGGTTTAAAAGTCACGTATAGCATTTTTCATGTGTTTTTAGGGATGATCAAGGAAACATCAAAGGACAAAAAGTGGTCCATAGGTTCTAAGGAGTCTGTAGCGGGACAGGGGAAGGCCATACAAAGTGTGATTTACCTAGAGTGGTGAAATCTGCTATAACAGATGCCCCCTAATGTGCGAGGTCAGAGGGGTCATACGATGGCCGAAATACATTATAAGTCCATCCCAGAAGTGGAGTGATGAAGGATCCCAAATGGAAGACCAGGAACCCAATCAGCATAGTATAATAATACAACTCTAAATACAACTGCAAATACATATAGCAGTCTTGGATACATAAGAGTATAATGGCCATGAATAGGCATGATACATGATATCACATATGTGGTCATTGACACATACAATATATATAGATCAGAATCTCCATGATGAAGATATACAAAGGACCATGATCTCCAAAATGGTTGAAGATATACAATAGATCAAGATCTTGATAGTGGCTGGAAATATCTGACATATATTGGAATCAAGTCCCGAGAGCTGAAATCTCACGAACACTGGCACGATCAAGGAGGTAGAATATAAGAGATGCCACCAATATAGAAAGTATTCTACACAAACCGCTACGAGTACATGTTCTACTATGCGAATAGAGGTGTCGAGGTCGAACATAATAGTCCACCATCTGATTACCGGTTATTAAAGTATACCGTTAACAGACGCGAGATCACCCACCGATAATGAAAATGGGAATCAAGGTACTAGAGTGCAAACTAACAAGTGTGAATAAATGTGTTGAGGTCAAACACTTGAAAGGATCCATCGATTAGGGGACATTGATGTATTCCCAAGAAGCTGTCGATGGCGAGAGAACCTGCCACTAATCACTACAAGTCTCAAGGCACTCAAAATGACTCTAGAATCCAATCCCAGAATAAATGATCTGAAGTTGATGGGATGAAATCCGCTAGAAGGAAGGCATTAAGGCATCCCCCATCATCCAACACGAGGTACTCATCAAAGTTGTATAATGTGGAAGGACTCAATCATAAAGTGCATGAACCAGTAACTGTATCGGGAATGGCCGACATGCAAAGTCAAGATAACTGAGGAATGGCCGATCAGGTTTCAACTTCCTTTGAACAAGAGAATAATGGTGTATGGTGACTGAATGAAGGTAGCATAGACTCCATATACAAACTGGGACATCTCTGTGACACAGGAGGCATCAACAGAGGCTCCATGGGGACTGGAAGCTTAACCAGTTGGTGGAGATAAACTCAGATAAATGAGTACAGGTCCTAAAGTGAAACTATAACCCAACCAATGGATGTGATACATAGTGCTCTGTTCGAAGGCGACACAAATCGACAGCTGCCAAAGATAACATCTTTTCTTGTCTGGATTTTTGGTTTTTTTATTTTTTTGGAATTTTTCAGTTATTTGAAAAGCTTGAAAAAGAATAAACTAGCTTTATAGTTACAAACTAGGAGGAGACGAGTGTCACAAGTGCAAACAAACTAGTTCCAAGAAGTGGAACATAGCTATGCTCAATGCAAGGATACATGTGTAGGATATCGACACTCGGGGGAAAATCCCCTCCCGGTAAAAAGGGAATCAAGCTGCGAAGGATATAAAAAATGGCTCTGCATGGCTCGATATGAGACAATCTCAGGCTATATGGCTGAATTGCAATGTCAGGGGAGCCGGCATAAAGCTCAATAAGGCAGGCAAAGCGCATGATAATGCATTCACAACTTGACATGAGGGAGTCCTGAGGGAAATAGGCCAGCATAAGATCAAGAGGAGTATGAGGCTCTTGCAAAATGTCATGGCAGTACTATACAATGGAATCCCACACCCTAAAGGAGAAACCATCAGCATGGGCACCAAATGCAAATAAGGCACTGACTAGAGTACCCATGTAAGGTGAAGCTCTACCACTCGTATCATGCCACTTCTAAAGTAGCAAGAAGGTTTCGTGACATAATAGAGTGGGTTCGTACCTAAGGTCATGGAGATATGGTCACAAGGTCATGAAAAATGCAAATGGTGGTGAAACCTAACTTATATGCCAATTTAGACATGATACCTGAGATCGGTACGAACGGGTCAGTCCAACGGCTAAAACGGCACTGAAAAAGGTCTTCTACAACACCAATTATGTCAAAAACGATCCAAAATGGTTAGAAAATGTCGAAACTATAGGAAAGGGGGTAAACATTCTCAAATATTTGAAATTTTTTCTATAAATAGTAAAAAATATAAATCATTTGAAACTTTTACCCATTTGAGCTCTGATTTTCAGCTGCAAATTCCAGGAGATCCAGCTGGCAGAATTCACAACCGTTTCTTCCAGGTATTTACTCATGCTCTCCTCTTGCATTTTGACATAATTTTTATATATTTTCATGGTCAAATGAATTTTTTAGGCCATCCCAAAATGATCACTGTGGCCCACACAGAAATCGAGGCTTTTTCCGCGTATAGGGCTGGATATACGTGGAAAAGGGCCTCAAACCCGCGTACATACGTGGTTGTTTTCAAAACAGTCACATATGAGGCCACGCATATGATTTTCAACTAAACTAATGGGAAAATTTCCAATTTCTTTTGCAGGATGGTGTGAGAGTGGAGAGAGCGTGAGCATGGTGAAGTAGAGAAAGCAATAAGGGCTGACTTAATGGCTCAACAAGCTCTTCGTGCATGCGGACTCTACAAGTTTTGGTGTCTTGGTGGTTTGAGGGACAAACCAATACTGCTACAGATGTTGGTAGACTATTGGGATCAAGACTTGGAGTCATTTCATATTGATGGGATGTCCCTCACCATAGAAGTGGAGGACATATACTTTATCACAGGGCTTTCTAGATGAGGGGAGGTGGTGAACCTTCGTTCCTGTGGTGGGCCACGGGGTGGGATGACTATTAACGAGTACATTGCAGTGTACTATTATCCAGACATTGAGAAGGTGGGGAGTCAAGTCCCTACCAATGCTATACAGGTGTTGGGACTAAAGGCCATATTATTGAAACTGGGTAGGATAGCCAGCTTAGCATCACTCCACCAAGCCTCACAGCCTTTGATGTTCTATGCAGTGGAGTGCATGAGACCCACAATCTATGACTGGAGTACTACACTACTGAGCAACATGAAACACTAGCTCAGTGAGTGCAAGGCAGGAAAGGTGCGAAACTTCAGGTTCGGCAGTATCTTGAGCATGTTTTTCTTCGAGCGTGTTCCAGGATTGAGCCCTAGAGTGGATGTTCCTCTCCATGGGGTTCAAGATCCGGCCCAATGGCATTGGGCAGATGCTATGCGCAGACTGGGGGGTGGTAGGGTGGCCAACCCATATCCAGCTGACTTCTTTCAATGGTGGTGATGACAGATAGTTTCCATTGATCACTACCCTATGCAGGGATAGATTTCTAAGGGGACCTGAACATGCCATTGCCACCAGGATCGGCATATGGTGATATAGGTAACGAATCTCGACCCTCACTCTTTTTTAAATTTTTTGAGTTATTGAATTTTTTTGTATTTTCTTGATTTTATGGAAGCACAAAGACATGTTTTTGCATGACAACACATAGTGACATCTACCATTTGTGTGCAGATGTGGGACCACGGTGGCTAGAGGGCTTCCCTCATCATAGATAGAGGGGAAGAGGAGATGACATCACGGGTGTGGATGCGGAGCGAATGCTCTAGGGCATTCATACCAACTTTGTGAGATTGACTCATAGAGTTCCCATGGCGCAAATCGAGGATTTGCCTGAGGCCATGCAGTGGTAGGTGGTGGGTGTACCACGTGCATGGGTGCGTTTATTTCGACGGCTAGCTAGAGCCATAGTGACGTTCCATGATCACAACCCTCCTCCTCCTCCACAAGATTAGACACCTGGGAGTGTATACATTTTGTATGACCGTGTATTATATGATGGTGGCTTAAAAGCCCCAATTTTGTATCATGACACTATGTATTATCACATTTTTTATGTATAAAAAGTTTTATGATGATCGATTTATTTATTTACATGTGTAAAAATTGTGTTTGTGTTTAATTTATTATGAATGAAACAAATGCCAATATAACAAGTAGTTAGCATATGAGTTAACAACTTGATTATTATTTCTTTGAATGTATGTGTATATATGTTATATTGTAAAATTGTCGTTCTAACAATCTCACACATAAGAATCTTCTCAATAATGTCAGATCTCTAACATGGTACAAACCATTGAGCTGTGACACTACTAAATCTGAATCAATACGTACCTCAAGAGATAGAACGCCATGTAGAATGGCATCCCATAGAAGCTCAATAACGGCGCTATATTCAATAACATTGTTGGAAGATGGCCGTAGACATACACCTCCTGAAGACAGTACCTGACCCATAGGAGTAGAAATCACCCAAGCAGCAGAGGCTGAGTGTTGAGTGTGACGGCTTACACCTTTCATGAATCCTATGTAGGTGGAAGATTCCATTGAAATCTACCAAAAGAAACGAAAACTAATCACAAACCCGATCATGATAAGAAAAATACCTAACTATGCAAAGCTGTACAATAATATACAACAAGCAGCCTTGGCTAGAGATTATGCATAGTATTTTTTAAGATAGAGCCCATTTCTAGGCTCCACCAAAGTTGTTCCTTCGTAATCGACTAACTCATAAGCACCCTTCTCTAACACACGCTTGACCACGTAAGGACCACACCACATAGGATTGAATTTCCCTGCCCCCAAGGGTTCTTTCGGTTGATCCCACAAAAGGACCAAGTCTCCTTCACTAAAAACTCTTAGATGGATAGATTTATCGTATTGGACCTTAACGCGACGCTTATTAACCTCTAGAGCCACCAAGGCATCCCGATGCTGCTCATCGAGTTGCTCAAGGTGAACCAAACGCTCCTCCAAAGGTGAAGTGTCTGGTAAGAGTTCCACAGCTAGCTTCAATGAAGGAATTTCCCATTCAACTGGCAATATTGACTCCACTCCATGTACAAGCTGATATGGAGAAAAACCAGTGGCAGTCTTAACTGTGGTTCGATATGCCCACAAAGCAGGATATAACATAATGTGCCAATTATTCTTTCTTTGTGCGATGGTTCGTTGGAGAATGGATTTGAGTGATTTATTCACTACCGCTACCTATCCATTCACTTGGGGGTAGTAAGAAGAGGAGTGCTCTTTCTTATACCCTAACTTCAATTCCAACTCTTACATCATATGGTTATGAAAGTGTGAGCCATGGTCAGTGACAAGCTCTTTCGAAATCTCGAACCAAGTAATAATTTCATTGAATAGAAAGTGAGCGGCTGTCTCACCATCGGATTTTATTGTAGGCATAGCCTCAACCCATTTCGTGAAATAATCAACAGCCACTATAATGTGATGGTGCCCCCCAGCCGAAGCTAGGTTGCAATCCATAAAATCGAGCCCCCACTTAGTGAAGGGACCGGCGGTGATAATGGGATGTAACAGGGCAGGTTTCGAGCGCATATTACTTGCAAACACCTGGAAAGGGTGGCACCTATTGACCGCATCAACACAATACTTAAAGATTGACGGCCAGAAATAACCCGCTCTCAAAATATTTTGAGCTGTAGAAAGCCCAGATAAATGACCACCACACACCCCTCCATGAAAATCATTCAGCACAACCTCAGCCTCATCATGAGTTAAACAACGTCGTAAAATGGAATCTACCCCATGACAGTACAAAGTATTGTCCACTATGAGGTAGTTCTTAGAGACATGATGTAATCATTGTCGTTCATCTCGCGAGAGGTGTGTAGGGGTCTTCAGTGTTTGTAAATATATTATGATATCCCCATACCATGGGTCTAACGTAGATATTAAGAAGATGTGTTCATCGACAAACATATGTTCACAAACTAACTCCTCATCCTCACTCGAAAAATCCGATATAATCTCTGCAAAGATTAAAGACTTCTTCAATTTTGCCGAAACAAACTCGAGATCAAATTCTTGTAGAATGACAATCCATTTATTATACTTTCCCCCAATCATCCTTTGGGTGAGGATGAATTGAAATGGATTGACATGGGCCACAACCAGGTCTGGGGAAGGAGAATATAATGTCTCAAACACTGAACCGCATGTATGATTGCTAAAGCAAGCTTCTCGACATGAGAATAACGAATCTCTACGCCAATAAGGTTTCGGCTCAGATAATATATGACATTCTCTTGGAACTCCTCACCCTCTTGAACCAAGACCATACCAATCGTCTCTAAAGACGCAGCCACATATAATAAGAAATCACAGCTATGGTCCAGAGGACTAATCACCGGGGCCGATACTAGGGCTCTCTTGAGTGCATCGAAGGACTCCTGGGCTCGCTCATCCCAATAAAAGGGAGTATCCTTCTTCAAGAGATGCGTGAAGCCTCTAGTCAAATCGACAAAGTTGACAACAAATCTTTGTAAGAAGTTTTCCATGCCTTGCAAACACTGAAAATGACGAATATTCTTCGAGGGAGACAACTAAAGTATTGCCTCAACCTTCAAAGGGTCGACTCTTATACCCTCTTTCGAAACGATGAATCCTACCAAATGACCTAACTTCATGCAAAAGATGCACTTATGAGGATTTAATCTAACTGAATAGTTTCGGCATCTTTTGAATACCTATCTCAAGTGATAGGGATGACGCATTCTCATACGAGAATGAGAAGCGAGATCATTCAAAAATACCTTGATAATTGACTTGAGGTCATGGAAAATCAAGGTCATTGCCCGCTGAAATGTAGCTCTGGCATTTTTAAGGCCGAAAGGCATTTTTGGATATGCGAATGTTCCCTAAGGACAAATAAATGCAGTCTTATGTTGGTCCTCAGTTTTAATCTGTATCTGATTATACCCAAAAAATCCATCCATAAAGGAGAACACCTTGCTACCCGCACACTCATCCAAAATCTTATCTATAAATGGTGTGGGGAAGTTATCCTTAGGACAGGAACGATTCAAATCATGGAAATCAGTGCATATGCAGATCGATCCCTCCTTCTTATCCACTGGAACGGGGTTTGAAACCCACTTTGTCAAGGGAACGGGATAGATGAAACTGGCTTTCAATAGTTTCTCTATCTCTGCGTTAATGGCAGGTGCTTTCCTAGGGTTCACCACACATAAACGTTGTCGAACGGGCTTAGCGTTGGGGTAAGACTTAATCTCATGCTCAATAATACGAGGGTCAATACCTGGCATCTCATCGTAAGACCAAAAAAAATATCACAGAATTCCTTTTCTAGAATCTCAGCATGGGAACATTCCGCCCCAATATAGACATTCTCTATCATGCCAGGATTGCGAGAGATGTTGATAGGAATCGTTGAAGATATGTTTGCCATGTTTCCATCAGCCATCAGACCAGGAGAGCTTAATGGAACCACATGACTACCAACTCTCTAACTAAGAACTGCCGTAAAATCCTCACGCTCCAAACGGTCAAGCTCTGGGGGAAAGTATGATCTATGATGAAGTTCCTCCCATGGTGGCTCAACTCCTGACATAGCCTCAATAATAGCTTCATCCGAAGGGAAAAATTTAACAAGGTAGTCATGGGCATGAGAATACTGTACTACCCATGCTGGCAACACATACGGGTCCTCCTCCTCCATTTGTGAAGAGGAAGGACTAGGCTCTGCAACACTCTTGATATTAGCTTGATAAGCTATCATGGCTGCAGGAAACGGCGCGCTCGTCTCGACAAGCTCACTCGAAGTACTCGATTTAGGAAGAATCCAAGGTTCTTCCATATGATTCATGCGAAAAGACACCGATGTTGTAGAAGTCAAAGCCTCATCGAAACTAGATCTTATCATGAGGATCGGTGCAGGAAAACTAAACCTTCCCATGAGGGATGGATACATGCCTACACCCACACTCCTAGTTGCCGGCTGAGAGTGCTCAATGATTAGGATCGAAGCTCCCGAAGATGCGGTAACATACAGATTCTTGAAAGTCATTTGATCAATCATTACAATCTTCCCGTTATGTGGAAAGCATACAACGCGAAACAAGGAAGAAGAAACGGCTTGCATACTGTACATCCAGTTCCTACCCAGCAAGAAATTATAGTCAAGGGGCACATCAACCACCTCAACCTCTATCGCAACGGTCTTCCCCCCCAAATGGACTTTAATGGAAGGAAGGATGACGTACGGCCTAAAATATATCCCATCAAACACAGTTAACATAGTCGCTGATTTAGACAACTCAGGAGAACCGATACCCTTCCAATAGGCCAAAGATATCACAGAAGCAACAACGCCCTCATTAATCATAGTACGTTTGACGGTCATACCAAGAAATTCTACGTGCACCAAAAGAGACACATAGTAGGGCAAGTGAGGCTGAAGTCCTGTGGTTTCAAATTTGATCACAGAGGAAGAATCATCATCGTTCACACCAAGGGCAGAAACCAACGCCTTCCTTTGCGAAGGACAACTCTGAAGCACTTCCAATGCAGACATCGCACAAGGAGTATGGCCCAAATCCTTGACAATTGAATAATTCTAGGTGGCTCGGGCATTTGGATTATGCCCTGAACGATTAAGGACTCCCTTAGGAATGTGAGGTGCAGCCTCAGGTTTATCCGTAGGTTTCTCAATGCGCAAAGGGGATCCTGGTGGATCAGGCTCTTTGCCTGGGCTGGGTTGTGACGAACTATAATATTTCGCATGAGTCACAAATTTCATCGCACGAACCATGTTAATGCACCCACGACCGCTACCCTCTGGTGGATCCTCATCACTAGACTGGTCATGGGACTTCGAGTTCATATTTTGATTATGCGGTAAAGGGTTAGTTAGCACATCTGGGCCTTGTGCTAAGAATCTCGAAACTTCTTCAATCCGAGGGCACAAGTAAGTGAGGTGATCATCCTTACATATCTTGCAAGGGAACTTAACCTTACATTTCACTTGCTTGTCCCCCCCAGCATTTCTACCATTCTTGTCACTATTGTTAGCATTCTCATTCTTATTCCCACCCTTTCGATTATTATTTTTACCCTTTTTTCTATTTCGTCCGGGCTGCTGGTTACCCTTCTGGTTCGATGATTGCACAGAAAGTACATTCGCTGTTTGGGTGGGTTAAGACAAAGCCATAGCTTGTCCCGAAGCAGATTGGTTGAGCGACAATTGACTAGCTTGTTTTGCAACCGAATCTATAGGTTTCGCACTTGCATAACCCACAATGCCATCAGCATGTGGTCCAGGTTTAACTTTGGGATTGAAACTGGAATGAGGAGCATTGGGAATAATCTCATACAACAAACCGAACTAAGCATAGATCAAGTCCAGTTCCTGCGCCCTAAAAATCGCTTGTTCCTCATTCTGCACTCCGGATGTGTAAACATCCTTCACTATATATGGAAATAATGACTTGAGGAACCACTCGAGGAGGAATTCCGACGGTATAAAATCTTTAATTAATCTCTTCCATTTACGCTACTCTTGAATATGATCAGAGATATGTGTGGCTTTATCTTGCCAAAATGTTGACAAGAGTTCAGTACCAACGTCATAGCGCACTGGTAGCTGGAAGTGATTAAGAAAATTCATCACAAGGTCATCGAACAAAGCAAAATATCCCTTAGGTAACTCTATATACCATTTCACAGCAGGCCCTGTGAGGGTGCGTTGAAATAGTCTCAAATGAACTGAGTCCTATTGTAATGAATTCGAAGAGCACCAAAGGTGAAACGTAGTAACGTGTTCGATCGGATCCTCTCCCAGTTTGCCTTCGAACTTAGGTATGTCTAAAGGAATCTTGATAGGGACAGCTGGCTAAGCCAGGTCATGAGCCACAATATTGTTCGTCAGTATTGATAATTAGAAAGATTAAGTGTCACAAGGAAAGGGATCCTATAATTATGAGGTCGATGGACCACTCCCTGGTTCATATAGGGTTGATTACCACCATGGCCTTGGCCATAGTGTCCTCCTCCTGTCTAACCCATATAGGGTGGTGTGGAAGTACCATAGTATGGTGTACCTTGACTAGTAGGAGCTACAAAGCCATAATTAGGAGAGTAAGCAGGTTTTTGATACCCTCCTCCATAAGGTAAAGAAACCTGTCCATACTGCATCCCATAATAAGGTCCATAGGTCATCGCATGCTATGCCCCATGAGACACTCTGTAGGTAGGAAGATACACTCCAGAAGTAGGGATATACACCCAGGAAGTAGCAAGATGACCTCTAGAAGCATGAACATAGCCTCTCGAAGCAGCGGGCAGTATGTGAAATTGAGACACAATCGGTCTAGTAACCACAGTATAGACCTGAATCGTAGCCATATACCAGCTTGAAGGAACATGTGAATAAGGTGTAGGATGTACATTTGAAGAACTAGGGACCAAGGATGAAGGAACCTGAGTAATAATATATGTACTACTGCCTATCGTCACTCGTCTCGGATCTGGTATCCTAATCAGATCGCTAACCCTAGACCTAGGAGGGAGATACGATGTAGCTTCCACCACTAGGATGGAAGGTGCAATGTGACTAGTGCTCCCAAACCTCTCCGCATGGTAAAGAATGAGAGTGCCCCCAGGCATAGTGTTAGGCTCAAAATCGGATTTGACATGAAATGTCAAATCATTTGTAGGGAAACCGAACATAGCATAACTACTGTAGCTAGTGCTGGAAGGTTCAAAATGAGTCTTGGCGTCCTCCGGCATTCCATACCGGGAACGCGTCAATGGGGAATCATACCTGGAGTGAGTAGGCCTATCGTGCAAGGTTCCTATCTTAGAAATAACAGGACCTAACTCAGGTAAGTCGGGTGAAGGATCATAAGTAGGAGTAAATTCCCCATCGTCTACACGAATGGGAGGAGGTTGTTCAAGAATATCCTCTAAATGGTTTCCCATGGTGTGTGAATCAATGTGTGAAATAGTCTTCATGGACTGTCTAGGTCTCTCTCGCAAAGGAGGAGGAGAAGTAGAAGGCAAAAGTCCTGCTAAACAACGAGAACAACGAGGAACCACACTCGAATCCACAATGACTCAAAAAATAGCAAAGACTCTCTATTTATGTAAACCCTAGGCCAACTATCATGCACAGAGAAATCACTAATGAAATCTAAATCCAAATGCAAGCAAACAAGGGCTGGATAAGTGAGCTCCCAAATGAAGCAGGTATCTCTCTCCTAGGAGAGGCTTGAGCCTCCCATACACAATAAGCGGAGGTATGTAACCAATTATTATGGCCCTCAGCTTCAACGCGTAAAGAGACTGTGCTGTTCGACCCCAAACTGGCCGGGACACCTGCAGAATAGCCCCTACAAAGTACCCCCTCGATATCCTAGGTAAGGCCACTAAGGTCACCTCAATATAATCAATGCTCAGGCGGACAGTCGCAGGCGGGATTGACTGTATGGGCAGGGTAGCAAAGCTCAAAACTCTCGAAAGAGCCCCCAAATACGAATACAATCCTGTAAATATCTCTGGTGCTACTCAGTTATGACTAGGGGTCATCCCAATCAATAACCACTGCCTTGTGCTTAACTCCCTTTTGAGAGGAGGATCCTGAGAAACACTAGTTATACCAAGGATTTCACACACTCACCTGGACAGACACCTAGATGTTGTTGTTTAGTGATCTTGGAGAATTAACTTACAATGAACTATTCCAAGATCCTAAAACCTAAGCTTGTTGGTGCACCCTAGAAAATAAAAGAGTGTAATTCATTTTATTTAGCGTTGATTTTAGTTGGCTTTATTACTCAAAAAAGGGATATGATCGTGCAACTGATGGTGTTATGATGCAACAGGAAGTAAAATGCACACCTAACAATCAATGCAAATGCATTGTGTCCATGAAAACAGGGTATGCTACTACTTGAAATGCACAATTATACTTCAAATGATAAATGAAAATTTTCCTATATGAAGTCCTAACTAGTACTCTAAAGCAAATCTAATACAAGTACAATGCAAAGTGCAAAATGCAATGCATGATGATCAGCAAATGTTTTTGAATTTTTTGAAAATAAAAGAGATGCAAAAAACAAAAGAATGATTCTACAACCCCTAGACTTTGCAAGCACACCCAAACAACATTGAAGCAAAGCACTAAGGTAAAATAACTCTAATGCACTAATCTCAAACAAAAAATCAAAAATGCCATGACAAGAACCTTCTTAAAAAATAAAAAATTTAGCCTAAAAAAATTGTTTCTGGTCAGAAACAGAGGTCAAAACAGACTCAGGCAGTGCCAAAGGAGACTCAGAAAATATTATAATTCACTCAAAAGCCAACTATCTTCCCCAAAAAGGAAAAATCAAGGGCATACATGAATGTTCGTAGTAAACCCGCGTGTATACGCGGAAATCGTAGAAGAAACCGTGTGTATACGCGACTGTAAATCAAAAACCCGCGTACAGGAAGAAAGGTGCATAAAATTAAGAAAAATAGACAGGCTGACACAAACTTCACACCAATCAAACTCTACCAGGCATACATGCCCCTTGACCCGACACAGAAACAAGAGAGGAAGAGCAATTCAAATTCATTGAATGCCGAGAAAACAACCCCCAAAGGACAACTACTAGGAACTCCCCAGCGGAGTCGCCAATTCTGTTACGGGAAGAAATTCCTATGGCTTGGGGTACCACAATAGACAAATTGACTCTAGAAATCAATCCTTTCCAATATGAAATAGAAATTAAATGTCTAACACTAAAGGATCAGACCTTGTACCTTATTTCGGATGGTTGAAGTAGATCCCCGTTGAGCTTTCCAATCTTCAGCTTGAATTGATCTGTTACTTCCTCAACAACAAGTAAACAATACAAGCATTCTATATATCGTGGTGTTAGATCTATTCTAGCATATATAATCAATAATGTAAAAGCATTTGACATGATCCCATGGATAAAATATTCATTCAAACACACATTATTGGACAGGAAAAGATATTTCTATTAATATAAATCAGAGATTACAAGATACAACCTCTGAGGGCACGTCTAGGAACCGGAGAAACTAAATCCCCCACTTGGGCCTCCACCACTTCGATCCTCCATCTCTCGATAGAAAGCTCACAAACAAAAGGCAAGCTTGGGAAGAACACAAAAGTGCTCCAAGGGACAAAGGGATGTAGACAGAAGCATAAGTTCCGCCAACAATGGACTATAGTTTCGTTGCTCTCAATTCTCTCTTATGCCTTCAATGTACCAACGGGTTCCTTATATATATTTTCAAAGGGGTAATGAAAGGTCAAATATGAGCGATCTCAAGGCATAGGGAAGGCCAGGAGTCAAATGAGTCGGATCCATGTCAAGGAAAACTCCAAAAGGATTTGGATTATGCACACATCCCGATGTACGTGGTTTTAGTGGTCAAAACCACGTATATACGTGCTTATAGGTTTAAAATTTGCGTATAGAATTTTTCATGTGTTTTTAGAGATGACGAAGGAAACATCAAAGGACAAAAAGTGGTCCATAGGGTCTAAGGAGTCTGCAGCGGGACAGGGGAAGGCCATACAAAGTGTGATTCACCTAGAGTGGTGAAATCCACTATAACAGTATGTCTCACCTAGGAGAGGCTTGGGACTACCATACACAACAAGCGGAGGTTCATAATCAATTATAGTGGCCCTCAGCTTCAATGCATACAGCGACTATGTTGTCTGACCTCTACCTAGACAAAACACCTGCAGAATAACCTCTGCAAATACCCCCTCAATAACCTAGGTAAGGAAACTAAGGTCACCTCAATATAATCAATGCTCAAGTGGACAGTCACAGGTGGGATTGACCGTATGGGCAGGGTAACAAAGCTCAAATCCTGAAAGCAGAACTAGTACCTCAGGGGTGCACTAGCCAATACCTCGAAGGCCCCCAGATATGAATACAATCCTAGAAATATCTCTGGTGCTAATCAATCAAGATTAGGGGTCATCCCAATCATAATTGTTCACACTGCCTCATGCTTAACTCCCTTATAAGAGAAGGATCCTGTTGTAATCTCACAGATCACATAAAGTTACCAATAATACATAAAATATACAGAAATATACACAGAGACAAGAGATAAGAACAGATAGGATGAACAGATTATATTATTCTCAATAGATCATACAAAGCCAAGAACTGAACTACGTTCTTGTGTGGCTCAATAGCCTAATATATACAGGTTACAAACAGTTACAATCATAACTACCTATCGGTTCACCGAACCGACACGACTATTAGTTAACAGACTAACTACTGTGTTTACTCAGCCGACTGACATAGTCGGTCTCTCGACTTAGTCGGCTGATCGACTAAGTCAGTCTTCGTTCAAGTCGACTTATGTCCACTTGCTCCTTCTACATCTCCCCCACAAACAAAACATTTCTTCGTCCCGAAGAAAGAGGGAGGTAAAAAAAAAAAAAAAGATTAGAAGTACACAAATAGATTGCAAAGGGATACTGCTACTGAGGTGGGCTATGCAGACGAATAGTTGGTCTCTTCTACACGCAGACTTCGACTATTGCTGGTGCTGTGATGGAAATCTGATGTTGAAAGTCTGTCCATGTCTGCAAATCTTTCTGAATGTCGATGGTCAGAGTAGTAAGATTTGAGAGTACCGACATCTTCTCTGCCATGGGCATTTCTGCAATATTTTCCATGTTGGGGCCCATTAGCTGATTGTGTTCTTTCGCAGTCTCAAGGAGTCTCTTCATCTGCGGACAGATGTTGTCGACTTTCTCCAAGTTGGGAAGGGCTTGCTGAACCCACTGGTGTGCCTCACGTTCCAACTGCTGCAGCTTAGTGTTTTCCATCACTATTTGTTCCTCGATTGTCTGCCTCAGTTCTGTCTCAGTCGACTTCCTTCTTTCCAAGGCCTGAATGCCTTGTCTGGTCTGCCGCGTCTGAGTATAGACCTGCCCATAGTGAGTAGGCCAATCTCGGATTACTTCCTCAGTTACAATGGATTCCTCCATGTGGTCTTGTAGAAGTTTGTGAGCCTCCGAGAATGCTGTGTGCTGAGTCAGGAGCAGTCGGGCAGTTTCTTCTTTTTTCCCGGCCTTAGTCTCTTGGAGGTGGTTCTGTATGGTCGACACCAAACCTTCAAACAGCTGATATGCTCGTTCCAGCAGTCGGTCGGTAGCAGCTTCGACAGGTCTTGGGGTAACAGTCTGTACAAGAGACCTGCATTTGTCGAGGAACTCGACTTCTTCTGTCTCCTTATCCTTGAGCTGTTTCCTTAGTCGGGTCGTCCTCCTCTTCGACTCTTTGGCTAGGGTGTTGAGTAGTTGGCCAACCTCTGAGTCGGTCAACGAGATTATATCCTGTAAGCTAATCCTTAGCTGAGCGGGTCTAGGAAGAGGGTCTGTGGTCTCCTTTTCTTGCTCCGTGGGTTTGTCGTGAAGACCTGCAGAAGTGGAGGGTGGATCAGAGGTCGAAGGGGTTTGTGTCGGAGGGGTTGGTTCAGTGGTCGGGGGTTTTTGTGTTTGGGGAGGTGGTATGTTATCCTCTGGCTGTGATGGTGATGAGGGTCTCGGCTGTGAATCAGGCGGTGGTGGAGGTGGTGGAGATGATGGGGGTGGTGGTGGGGAGGGAGGGTTTCCTAATCCTGGTGGTGATGGAGAATGGTGTTGGGGACTTTGGTCGGAAGAAATAATGTCTTCTTCCGGTCGGTAGTCGGTGAAGGTCTGTTCCATGCCTGATACATCGCCTCCGTCATGTATTCTTGTAAATACTGTCGTTTGCTGGGCATATATCTTGCTGCTGGCTTTCAGGGGTGTTGTTGTCTTGATTGTTTGGGCTGACTGGAAGATGGCAGGCAGCGTCTGAAAAAATGCTTTGAGTTCAGCATCTGTGCTGGCCCTAGCCCTGATTGCTTCAGGGATAGCTCTTTCAAAGACTTCTGGAGAGATGGCGGCCTGCTACACTGGTGCTTTCTCCTCGACTATTTTAGTTGGAGATGGAGGGGGAGGAGTCATTACCAGGTCGACCACATCTTCGGACAGTGGTGTTGTTTTGGCCTTCTTTGGCCGACCTTCGGGTGCTCCTGCTTCGACAAAACGTTGAAACTGGGTTTCAACAGTTACCTTATTTGCTCGGGCATCCTCGACAATATCGAGTGCTGAGGCTGTCTTGTGTCCAGAAGAATGATGTCATAACTACTAAGAATTTGCACATCGTCACTCGACAAGGCACTAAAACTGGGCCTGATAACCCCCAGATTAGTAAGATCTCACATAAAAATACATACCCTGACCCTTGCAAGGAACAACACACATATCAGGAAGCCACACACATATTTACAAACCTTGCACAGCATGAAGACATTAGTCACAGTCGACACGACTCGACCCAGCATTTAACCCATCTTATTCAAACAGAGAAATCTGTCGGTCAGTTCATTGATTTATTGCATCAAATCAAAAACACTAACCCTGAGAAACAAACTAAGAACATCTGTAGTTTAAATCAAAAAGACAAAAACGATGTCGATCCTCTTGTCGACCTGGAAATTGAAGGTTTCCATGTCCAACAAGTGGTGCTTGATTTTGGGTCTCAGGTAAATATAATGACCCGAGATACCTGGGAGAGGATGGGACGACCTCGACTCTATGAGTCAGGTATTTATCTGAAACTAGCCGATCAGGGCCTTATTGAACCCATTGGGGTTTGGAAAAATGTAGACACAACCATTAAAGGCATATCGACTAAGGTTGATTTCGAAATTATTGACCCAAAGGAAGGATCTAGCTCCTTCCCAGCCCTTGTAGGTCGACCTTGGGGTAGAAAGATGAAAGCCTCTATCTCTCTAGATAAAGAACGTATTAAACTTAAAGGAAATGGTCAAAAGGTCATAGTACCTATTAACCCCTCCCAAGGCCAACCCTGGGTTGAACCAATTGATGAGGAAGTCGATATCCGACAACTTTATCAGATCCAAAACAATATTGACTACACAGAACCAAACGCCCAAGGGGAGCTTTACTTAGGCAACCCCGACTCAGTTGGTTACAATTCAGATGCTGAACTCTATGACTGGGAAATGGAAAACTATGAAACACAAGCAAGAGGGTGCTGGACTATCCAAAAAGTACAGAGAAAACCCACCCGGCAGTGCTTTCTAGTCTCAGTTATCCCCAAGATCTTTGAGAGAAAAATAAGAGAACACCCTACCTTACAACCGACCACCGAAACTACCAGGACCCAAACAAGGTATAAGGAGAGGGAATCCCCAATCATGCATGTTGAACAAGTGTCTAAGAACATTGGAGAACATGGCCGACTACAGAGCTTAGTAGAAACCTTCACCGGTCAAGTAGCTAGATGGTGGGATACCCATCAAACAAAACTTCAGACCTAGACTAGTGCTGCAACTTATTTTGTTGAAAGGTTTGGTGGCAAGAAGCTCACCCCACAAGCGCAGATCCCCATCTTTACTCAAGGCCAGAACCCACAAGAACACATCCAAACTTGTGAAAAAGAATGGATAAGCCTAGGCCATAAGGATAAGAGAGCCTAGCCACACTTGTTTCCCTCAACCCTAGACGACTTACCTAGCAAATGGTATAAAATGGAGGAAGCAAAAGGTGAAACCTTTTTCTGGAACGACCTCAAAGAAAATTTCATCCAAACCTTCAACTTTATCCCTGAAGATCAACAATTAGTCGAGCCAGTACAACAAATTAAACAGTTCATTCAACCGACTGAAACATTCCCTGACAAAGACCCTCGACAGGTCAAGCACTATAATAGCCTCCACATAGGATCAAAAGTCGATTCGACCCGATTACAATTGGAGAATGAACACACCGAAGGTAAAAGCTTCAGATGGAAATCCAACCATGCTGAAACAACAAAACCGATCCACTCTGTGCTTAGGGTCGCGACTACCGAAAAACCTGACCTCGACCGAATGACTGCAGCCGACTTCCCTGCCACATTCTCACAGTTCCAGGAAGGAAGTCGACCGATAAATGAAGATAAAGCCCCAGAATGGCTAGATGCCAAATTAAAAACCAAAGAAGTCGACATTTCAAATGACGACCGACCAAAATTAGCTAAAATTGGTGATTATTGGAATGAGCAACAAACTGCCGAAATAGTTAACTTACTCAGG